>OX101784.1:37986238-38579102 GCA_944452715.1 Ophion slaviceki
GGGTAAATTTAATAAATTTGTAAAGAATCATTTGATTTGTTATATATATTTATTATTTGTTATATTATTTATTACAAAATATATATAAAAAATATTTTAAAAAACAAAACTTTATTTTATTGCGTACTTTTATTTTCGTATACACTTTTTTGTGTACCTCATAAATATCGATAAGAGCATATGTTTAAATGTTCTGAGCTGCCTCCTTCGCTTTCGTTTTTCGTGCCTTCGCACCCGACAAATTTATTGCTAAATTTTTTTTTCAAAAAAGTACAGAAAAAATATTATTTTAAACTTATCTTATTTTATCAGAACCTGAAACAAGCCTGCATCCAGCCTTGATTTTTCAGCCTGAAAATTCACCGGCTGAATAAAGCTTGTAATAATCCTGAGTTTAGGCTAAGCAGCCAGTCTTAGTTCTAGGCTGCTCCAAACGATGCAATGAAACCTGGGCCAGGTCTGTCTCACTCAGCCTCGGTGAAACAAGGCTCGCACAAGCTTGTTTCCATCGTCAGCCTTTTGATTTCCTACCTGGGACGGCGAACACTTTGAAAGATTTTCTTTCGAGATAATTACATTGTAACCACAAATATGGGTACAACATGCTGAGAAAAAATTAATTTGTTCCAACCAACATTTTACTAGAAAAAAATGCATCATTCTGACCCTTCAAATTGGGCTTCCAGAGAGGGATACCCCGTTAAACGCGTTTTTCTCGAAACACTGTTATTGAAGTCGGTGGAAATGATATCGCGGGAACGACTCGATGGATTGTTTCCAAATTTACAGGAGATACAATGAGCAATATTTGAAGGTCGTTGACAATCACACTTTTTTTTAAATCGATCTTCATTTTTAAATAGCTACGTAAAAATTACGACCTTTTTCATAGATTTTGTATGCTTGAGTTTCAATTCGGCGTCACGATGTAAAAAAAAATGATTAAAAAAATCGACAATCGTCAACGACTCGTATTTATTGTTAACTTGAATAACCCGTTTGGTTTTAAGATATCAGATGGACCGTTTAAGCTGGAGAGTGTCCACCGCCAAACGTCGCGAAATAAATGTCATCGTATGCCGACGCTCGTGTTTTTTTTGCTTTTCTGTATTTGTTGTGATTTTTTTAAGGCTCTCAGTATATGTACCTTCGTGTTAAAAAAAAATGCTTTTTTTTCTTCAACCGTTTCCCAGAAAAAATCGGAATTCGGCCATTTTCTTCGGACCTCTATATAGACGTAGCCCCTTAAACGTGTTTTTCTCAAAGCTGTGTTTTTCAAAACGGTATACACGACTTCTCGACATCCAATGAACGGCTTGCCTCGAAATGTGGTACACTTATTGAGTGTAATAGTAGCTTCATCTTGACCGAAGTTTTTCTTCTCAACATTTTTTTTTATTAGTGATTAACAATAATGTAATTTATCCTCGAAAAATCGAAAAAAAACAATTCAAGTTTTTTTTACGATTGAAACACGATCTAAAAAAAGGCTCGGTTAAGTCTTAGCCAGTTTTGTCTATTTTAAGAAAAAAAACTCGTTTTTTGTTCCAAATCAACTGCGTGGCCAAAACCAAGTACACCGTTGAACCCCTCACGTTCAAAGATCCTTCACGAAATTGTTCATAACTTCTTCAATTTTTAACACATTTTCAGGAAAATTGGCACACAAATTTGTCACCATACGTGCAAATAAATGTCCAAACGATTTTTCAGTCATCTCACTTAATCCTTCAAAATCATTATTTTTTATATAATTCTAATTTTCGCGTCTTCGCAATAGCCTAACCCTTTAAAACGAACAAGCAAGATCGATTACCGAGCGAGGTAATAAGCAACTCGAGGGCTCATCGGGAAATACAACATTTTGGCGTCTTGTCACGTAAAGCGGAAACAACATTTGCGCTGTGAGATTTTTTATATGAATGGTATTCGTGCGCGTGTTATAAATTTTGTTATGCTTTGGATAAATCTCTCTTTCTCTCTCTCTCAACGTCCCTCTTTCTCTCTGTCTCCTCGTGATCCTGAGCAAACATGTGCATGTGTATGTGCACAAGAGCGAGAGAGAAAGAGAGAAGGGATCAGTATATGTAAATCCAACTGCTCTCCACCGACGGTTCTCACTCCATCTCTGACTGCAACGCCTCTGTTAGAGTATAACACTATTATCTCATGACATACAATAGATCTACATATATATCTATATCTATATAATGTATACAAATATATGTAATCTTTGTATATATATGTATATATGTGTATATTCATAACGCATCTATATACATACACATGTATATGTATGTATATATGTATATATACATACATATACATGTGTGTGTGTCTGTGCAAGTATACATACCAAAATTTGGAGCATATACCATTGCGTGATAAACTATACGTATCCAGGCGCGTACACCTGTAAGCAGCACATTTTCCGAGCCACTACTGCTACGTTCACCCCTGCTGCGTTTCCCCTCTATTCCGCCGTGGCTGGTGCGCGTATTGGGGGTTCGGTGGAAAGGAAAGGGGTGCCTGATCCTCTGCACCATTATATAATGGCTGGCCGGGGAAGGCGGCATGGGGAAGAGGGCATCGAGGAGGTATCGGGGGAGGGTTGGCATCGGAGAGGGGCTCACAAAGGAGGAGAAAGCAGCTGAAATTTCGCATTCACCGTTGCTCGCGGCCCGCTGCATCGAATTACCCGGCCTCTGCGCTTGGTTGCAATTAAATATATATATATATATATATATATATATATATATATATTTATTTATTTATTTATTTGCCACCAATATATATATATATATATATATATATATATATATATATATATATATATATATATATACATATATATACAGGATCGCATGGATCGACACAATTTGTTTGGGGGATTGGGGGAGGGGGTCATTTGCTACTTTTTTCACCGTTGGACCCTATGTTCTAAGTGCCGGCAATTGAAATATGATTTTTTTCGTTTTTTTTTTACTCGAAATTTCGCCTCTAAAACGTCATATCTTTTTTGTTTGTGGTTGTAATAGCACGAAATCACTTTGGTTGTATTCTGCAATGTATGTTCATGAGCTTCCAAAGTCTGAAAAATGCGTAAATGTATGAAAACTGTCAACTTCTAAATCATTACGAAAAAACTAAAAGCTATTTTGAACTTAGCTTTGTTTCAAAGTTCCTAGTTTGTACTATTGCCAACGGTGTGCTACATGTCATAGAAATCATTCATTATGTGGTCAAAATAAATAGAATAAGTTTCTTTTATAATGAATTTAGAAGTTGAACATTCTCATACATTTACACATATCTAAGACATTGGAAGCTCAAGAGTTATTTTCTTGAAACCAATTGTATCAAATAATAATTTATTTATAATAAACATACATTGCAGAATACACCAAAAGTTATTTCGTGCTATTACAACCACAAACAAAAAAGTTATGCCGATTTGAAAGCGAAATTTGGGGTAAAAAAAACCAACGAAAAATAATCAGATCTCAATTATTGTGACACCTGAGACATAGGGTCAAAGGGTGAAAAAATTATCAAATCAACCCCCCCCTCCCAATCCTCCAAAAAATTGTTTCGGTCCATACGCCAAACACCCTGTTTCAACTTAAGGCAGAATTCTACTTTGAAACTTTGAAATTTTTTTTTTTTTTTACATTTTTCGAAAGTAAATATGTTCAAGAATGTTCGGTCAAAATTTTATAAAGTTCCAAGCAGTCTAACTATCCTTTTTCGCCTTTCGAACGCACCTACCTGAGCACCTACCTATCACTCACCAAAACTTTAAACGCGTTTTTCTCGAAACGACATTTTCAAGTACCGTGGTCGTGATAACTCAAAAAGTACTGAACTGATCCTTATGAAATTTGGAACACATATTCTATATGTGTGTACCAACCGACCTAACTACAATCAACTTAAAATTTTGATTAGAACTATTTTTGTATTGCAAAAAAAGACCCAAAAAAACGCATTTTTTTCGTATTTTAGCCGCCATTTTGTTAATTTTGCACGTATATAAAATATTCTAGTTAGGTCGGTTCCTGAAGACATACTGAACATGAAACTATTTGATTTTTTTGTTTCAGACCATCCGTCGGGAAGATTTCACGACCACGGCAACGGTACCTGCTTTTCGAGGCGTTGGCTTTAAACATATTTTACGTGCACAAAAAATGAATAAAATACATTAAAATTTTTTTTTTATGTACTTAAAGAGTGTATTTATTGAACAGTTTAAACCCCATATCGATATCTTTAATAGTATTCTCAGAAAAAATTCACGAAAATAGCGTTTTTTTCATGGTTTCAAAGTAGAATCCTACCTTAAATCCGCTATAACTTTCTTGATTTTCGAGCTAGAGAATTTTTTCCGGTGAATTCGCTTTGAAATCAGGTAGAGTTGAGATAAACGGTAGAGAAGAAAGCTTTCCTCTTTAAAAAAATCAGGAAAATCAGCAAATTCTTTCCTCCCCTAAAGTTATATCCACCTTTAAATCGAACGACTCGAACTTTGCATAGAATACTTTTGGAATGTAAAATGATTTTGAGTATCCGTTGAAAACCAAATATCGATGTAAAATAATTTTCATCTAGTCGTAAGCCCCGAATTATCTTAATACTGCTGAACTCAAAGCGGAATTTTGATCTTTTTCCAAAATGCTCAATTTTCTTCTTGCAAATATTAACCATCACATAAATCTGCTGTATTTTCTTTCGCAGAGGACTGCAAAAACCATTAAATATCACATTTTTCCCTGTCGAAAAAGCTCCGCGCTGGACCCTTAAAAAGCACACGGCCACCTTGTATATACAGGGTATATCTTAAGTACTAGTTTTCCGTTGGTGAGCATATAGGGTGTCTTTTTCCAGGCAAAACGCTTTTTTTTTAAATGTCGTACGACAAAAATTGGCCGAGATATTCACGAGTAAAGTCCAACGGTGAGTAAACTATGGCACAGCAGTTTCGGCGTCCAAGTGAGAGTAGGCGCGAGTTCGAATCGACGTTCGCGTAAGTGGATTCAAATCCATTGATTTTTGTTAAATTGAAATTGGAATTGAAAGTTCAAACTTCCAATTTCGAATGTTCAAATTTAAATTTTGAACCTCATCCGGTCGCCCAAATAAAGTATTAAATAATAAATAAAAAGTCTTAGACAATATTGTCCATTGTTTCCTCGAAACATCTGAAGATCAAAAGATCTTTCGAGTAAACAATGGATAACATGGTTTAACATTTATTATTTATTATTTAATACCTTATGTGGGCGACCGGATAAAGTTCAAAACTCAAATTTCAAAATTGAAATTTCAAATCCACATTCCGGTAAGTGGATTTGAAATTTCAATTTTGAAATTTGAAATCCGCGCCACGCTCGCTTGGATGCCGAAACTACAGTGCCGTTGTTTACTCACCGTTGGACTCTACTCGTGGATATTTCGGCCGAATTTTGTCGCACAACATTTAAAAAAAGCGTTTTGCTTGGAAAGGTACACCCTATATGCTCACGAATGGAAAACTAGTAGATAAGATACACCCTGTATATATATATATCAGCGTGGCACAAATTTGAGCTCTATTTTTTTTCCTTTTGCTCACCATCCAATTACTTTGAATTAAAAAAGTGCTCACGAAAGCTGCGAGTGGTTGAAAAATATTTAGAGGTCGCTTAATCCTCCCAAATTTTCAAACAATTCAAATTTTCATTACAAAATCAATTTTTGTCCGTTCACTTCTCACCCATGAATTGTACGCATTATAATTTTTTAATTAACCTCGCGAGACCTCTAGCTGGTCAATGAATGTTTAGTGGTCGCTCAAGAGCTTTGAAATTTCCAATCTTCGCCATTTTATTACTCTTCTCACTAATAAATTTGACGCTTTGTAACATTTTCAAATCATTAATCGATTTTCTTTAGAAACAGATTTTTCAAATTGACCTCACACTACTAACCCAAGAATTATAATCTTTGCTCTCATAAAATAATTCTTTAAAGCTCTTGTCCGTAAACAACATCATAGATCCCCTGTTTTATCGGGTTAGAAATGTGAGGTAAATTCAAAAAATCCGTTTTGAAAGAAACAAAGGTTTTATTGTTTTTAAAATGTTACAGTGTTAAATGTTTTAATGAAAAGAGAACAAAAATCCCGACAATTGGAAATTTCGAAGTTCTTGAGCGACCATTAAATGGCCGGCATTGGCCGGCTAGAGCTTTCGCGATCTTAATTTAAAAATTATAAAGCGTAAAATTCATGGGTGAGTAGTAAACGAAAGAGAAATCGATTTTTTTAATGAAAATTTGAATTTTTCGGAGGCTTGAGCGACCTCTAAATATTTTTCGACCACTCGTTGCTATCGCGACAATTTTTTTCTTTAAAGTAGACAATTGGATGGTCAGAAAAAGGAAAAATAGAGCTCAAATTTGTGACACCCTAATATATATATATATATATACTCATGAATACATACGCTTTATTTTCGCTCTGTTGCTTTTCGTATGAGCAGAATCCTGCTATTGCCGCATCGCGCGTGTTTCCAACTAGAGTTAACGATGAAAAGATGAATCTACCGCTGCCCCGGCGCTATATGCTTGCACAGCTACATCTAAATATGTTCGTGTATATATGCATGTACGCATACTACATCACGATCAAGTATAGCCACTTTATACACGGATGTACATCGGTGCAGCTGGCAAAAATTGGACGCGAATTGAATTGTTTCCGAGAGTTCGTTATCGTATAGGTGAATTTCTCGTAGTTGTTTCTTTTTTATTTTCTATTTTTTCCCCATTTGACGCGATTAATCATGGATCAGCGGCGATTCGTCAAAATGTCGAGATACGCGGGAACGTACATCCCGAATTCGATGAGACACGAGTCGGGCGCGCAAGTGAGAGGCACTTGCGGATCCAGTCGAGGGTGGGCGATCCTGAGCAAACGTCAAACTTGTTATCGTTGCGAGCGAGCTTATACGAAAGTTGGGGTTCAACGATAGGGTTATAAGTTTATACACGGTGTGGCATTTAAATTGTCTCAACGAAATATCTCGCGAGGGATCCATTTAAGGGAAAAACATTCGAAACAAAAGTTGCATTTTCCTAGGAACAAAAGGATGGGTTTAGATATTATTCACTTGGTGACAATTGTCAAGGTTATTTCAAGGTCAACTTTAGTTTTCCGAATGGGAAGTAATATCTTTTATTTCAGAAAAGTAATTTGCGTGATAAAATACGTAACTTTTGTCTGAAAGTTGTTTTCCTTTGACTTGAATCTTTGAAGATATTTTTAATATTTAACAAAATCTTTAGCCACGAAGGGCTTGATATCTCAAATATCCAAAATATCTTGAAAAATTGAGTTGAAACAGAAAAAAGCTTCGAACGAAAGTTACTCACTTCATTCCGTAAAAATTGATCCTGCAATAAAAATATAGGTTTCCATTTGAAAAACCATGGTTGACCTTGAAATAACCTTCAGAATTGCCACCAAACAAAAGATATCCAACACCATCATATTTGTTCGCCAAAACGACGAAACTTTTGTTCGAAACATTTTTTCGTAAAGCGCATGCCTCTCGGGATATTTCGTTTTGTCAGCTTGAGCGGATACGTTTCCTCCGAGCGTGCGCGATACATGCGTACGAGCGAAAGGTTGCAACGGCGGAGAGTGGCGTTCGGTAGTCTCGCGAAAGAACATTCCTCCCAGCGACGAAAGATGAAGGACGGCGACGAGTGGGGTGACCGGGATGGGGGTTGAGAGAGTCGTGCGAAACGCGGCAGAGTTGCAGCGAAAGGTAGAGGAAAGAAAATAGGAAACGAGAGGCCTAGAGATGAATAAAGCGAGAAAGAGTGGAAGAAGGAGAGGCTGAGAGGAGCAAAAAAACGTTGGAGTATATCAGCATAGAAGAGAAAAACGCGGGGGTGGAAGGGAAAAAAGTCCTCGACGGCTATTCCACTGACGGGACTCGCTCCGTTCCATTTCATTCCTCTTGGCCTCTCTGCCTCCCCCAACGTACCCCTTCGCCTCCTTCTCCTCGTGCCTCTTTGCTCTTCTTTCGGCTCTCCTGTCGTTTTGTGTGTGTGTGTGTGTGTGTGTGTGTGTGTGTGTGTGTGTGTGTGTCGTGTGTGGCTGTGTGTTTGTGTGTTTGTGTGTGGGGGGGGGGGGGGGGGGGGGGGTGCGCGCGCGCTACGTCGGGTGCCCTATGCTTCTCCGGACTCGGTCAAGCGCTTATAAAAGAGACACTGAAATGATATATGGCAAGCGTGGCCGGGCAGCAAAGGAAGCGCATCGAATTGGGTCGTTCGTCGCTACTCGACTTTCCTCCTGTTTGCCACCGGGTAACTCCTTTGCGTCGTCCTCGACGACGTTCTCTTCCTCCTCCTCCCGCTCGTTGTTATCCCTTTACAAGTATATGCACGCGGGAAAGGGTGATCCTGCAGAGCTTTGTCTTCGAGGACCGTCCTGATAGAAGCTTGATGGCCCATACTCAACCTAATGCAAATCCCAGTGGGTGCAAAAGCATCTTTGGAAACATGAAAGCATATTGTTATGAAGATGACACGGAAGGTTTCCAAATTAACTATTCTTTGGAACATACTTGAAGGACCTTCTGATTGTCCAAGATGATAGCCAGCATTAGGTGAGTTTGGTGAGTTGGAATTATTATTTTCCCATGGATAGATTCACGTGCAGAAATTTGTTGAAGAGTCCCCAGATCCTGCCAAATCCCTGTAGAGAGAGTCCACATTTGAATCCAAGTGGATACCGCGCGATTTCCCCATTCACGTTGTTTGAGAAATTTTATTTTTAATTTTTATCCGGAATCGGTTGGATCTCCGAAAAAATATTTTTTCGTGATCGTATTCGCAAATTTGTTGGTGAGTCCCAAGATGCACCCGCGTCTCTATAGGGATTTATTAGGGACACCGCACATAGGGAGTCCTCATTGGGATCCAATTGGATTCTGCACTGTTCCCCGATGAACGCCGCTGGAGAATTCTTACTACGTTCGAATCGAAACTATGTGAAAAGTCTCGAAAAACTCGGTTACACGTTACCTGCACACGAGGGTGGCACAAATATCAGCTCTATTTTTTTCCCATTTTTCTGACCATCCAATTATCTTCTGTGAAGATTTTTTTTTTAATTGTCCCGGAAGCTGCGAGCTGTCAAAAAATATTTAGAGGTCGCTCAAGACTCCCAAAAATTCAAATTTTTATAAAAAAAATTCCTCTTGTTTTCGTCCACTTCTCACCCATGAATTTCACGCTTTATAAAGTTTAAATGAACCTCGCGAAAACTCTACTCGGCCAATGAATATTCAGTGGTCGCTCAAGAACTTCGAAATCTCCAATTTTGGTAATTTTTTTTACTCCTCTCACTCATACATTTGACGCTTGGTAAAATGTTCAAAACAATTAATCCCTTTTTCTTTAAAAATAGATTCTTCCAATTTACCTCACATGTTCTCATGAAATAATTCTTTAAAGCTCTTGTCCGTAAACAAAATTATAGGTCGTTTTATCGGGTTTAAAGTGTAAGGTAAATTTTGAAAATCTGTTACTAAAGAAAAAAGGATCAATTGTCCTGAAAATTTTACAAAGCATCAAATTAATGGGCGAGAAGAGTAAACAAAATTTGAAATTTCGAAGCTCTTGAGCGGCCACTAAATATTCATTGGCCGGCCAGAGCTTTCGCGAGGTTAATTAAAACATTTTAAAGCTCAAAATTCATAGGTGAGAAGTGGACGAAAAAAAATCGATTTTTTTATGGTAATTTGAATTTTTGGCAGCTTGAGCGAACTCTCAATATTTTTTTACGACTTGCAGCATCGCGACATTTTTTTTCTTTAACAAAGATAATTGGACGGTTAGAAAAAGGACAAAAAAATACAGCTCAAATTTGTGATGTTTGGTCAAAGTGCATTAAAATAACTAATAAACGATAATTACAGTCGATTTTTAGTGATGTGATTGAAATCGATTTTTGAAATATACTTTTTTACCGATTTAGGTATACTTTTTTAAGATCCACTCATTTTGTATGTATATATATATATATTGTTTAGAAAATTGAACGTGCAGAATGCAATGGGCCCCATCAAGCAGCGTATTGGAGACCGTTCGATAATGTGGTAACCCTTTAGGATCCAAATAGGATTCGTGCATTGGGTACCAACGGGAAATCCCGATTAGAATCCAATGTACGAGCGTAACGTTTTAGTATAGAGATCCAATGTGATGACCCATTGGATCCCTATCAGGAAGTAGGGACAAGTATGGGAATCCAATCGGATCCCTACGGCAATTTCTGCACGGGTATTGGCACTTCCGTATCAATAGATCGTATCCACTATCGTACTCAAACATGCAGATATCTTTACGTATATGCTCCAAAGAGCCCACTCGGGTGGAGCAGATTCGATCATCGACGTTTCTGATTATCTTTATTCGCGGAATAAAATCTCACGTTTAACGGGCTTGGCGAGTCGTCGCATTATTGATACATGGCCTGGAATGTTTGTTCCTCGCATTTCGCATTTTCCATGATCAGCGTCCGGATATGCCGAGATGGGCGACCTGGCTACGAGACGTATCGCACTTCATATGCTTACTATGGATTTAGCGTCGTTGGGTGAACGTAAATATATTTGTGTAGAGATCTTTTTTAGGACCCTCCTGCTTCTATATGCTGCGAAAAAAATATTTAGTTTAACCCTTAATAGTCGCACTGGGTCCACGGGACCCAAACAAATTATTTTGATGCCGTACGACTTTTTTTTCAATGAAACATACATTTTTTTATATGCGTAAGCGTTTCATTCTTTCCTTCTAAATCGCACCTGCGTTGGATGAAATATACTTTTTGAAAAGTCCACAGAAACCGCTATGTCTATTTCGAAGTACATTGTTTCCAGATTATAAAACCATTTTTTTTTTGTCAATAATTACAAGAGTTACAGCAATTTTTGTAAAAAAAAGTCATTTTTCACGTTTTTTTTGCATATTTTTTTTGCATATTTAAAATTCAATTTTTGATTTCTAACCAATATCCTTGTATTAAACAAGGTTCAAATTATACCTCACTATTTTTTTCCACATCACTCAATGCATGATTTCATTATTTATAACAATTTAAAAACGCCTGGGTCCCATGGACCCAGTATGACTATAACGTGATTCTAGCTAAGTGTGACGACTAAGGGTTCAGGAATCATCCCAGTGTAACAGGTCGAAAAATAGCTGATTTTTTTCGATGGATAAAATACGCTAATCAGCCTGTTTTTTATGTCAAAACAAAAAACTCACGAAGAACAGAAAACAATTTTTTTAAACGTCTATTTATATTTTTTTACATTTTTCTTTAACGGTTGAAAATGTCTTCGAAAAAAAGGAGTCCTCACGGTGTACACAGTTGTGGCCGTGAATATTATCGGAAACCAATTTTGTAAAAAAATGAATCAGCATGAAAGCCGCTGTCTTGCTTTGGAGGTTTTTTAAAATCAAGATTGACAAAATGGTGATTGTTTGAAAAAAAAGTATCGACTTTAGCCTATTTTTCATTTTACAGTTTTTCTTAAAAAAAATATGAAGATTAAAACAAAAACAGCGTCCATAGCAAGATAAAGAATGGCTTGAAGAATGTTTTGTCAAAATTTGAGACGGATAGCTTGAAAACTCTTCCTTAGAGTGTATACCATTTTGAAAAATAACATCTCGAGAAAAATGCATTTCAAGTTTCGAGTCCGGAATTTCCATATAAAATGTCTACTTACGCTCAATTGGCGATGCCAGGTCCATGTTTATAACCGTCTATACCAACGGATAATGCAGAAAAAAATCGATTTTTTGAAAATTTTACACCGTGATGATTCCTTAAAGAGGATCTATTTAAATCAAACAGGTTTTTTCCTCGCCTCACGGCCTACCACGATCCAATTTGTTTCAAATGTATTTTTTAATTTGGATCAGATGTTTTGTAAAAAATATTAAATATGTTCAAATTAAATAAATAAAGATTCGATTCGAATAAATATTTATTTGCTTAGAATATACACTGCAAATCTAACAAGGAACATCCCTAAGGTGACATCGTTCGATTTTGTTGAAATTTGGATATGTTATAAAGCACCGAAAAGTAAGCGATACGTATTTCTTTTTATCGGCGGAAAAACGGTTTAAAGGGCTGAAACGCACCCTCAAAAATAGGGATGCTTTTCGTGTTTCGTCGATAACGTTTTAACGGTACGAGATATTAAAAAATTTCAAATTGCAACAATGTTTATTTTTTTGTGCACTATACATTGGAGATGAGAACGATAACGTTATTGGTAGACAACATTACATTGATGTGGTGGATTCAAAATGTCTCTCCCCCACGTGTATATAGATACAAGGCGTCCCTGTTATGAATGCATAATCCTGCAACTGTCGACAGGTCAGATCATGTCCTACTATATGCTAGAAATTCAATTTAGTAAAAGTTCCACGGTTTTGGAGATTTTTGTTATTTTTTTTAAATCATCTGCTTTTGGTTTTTCGCGTGCCATTTCTACAAATGATATGAATCGACATTAAGGGGTTAACCCCACTTGCGATTTTGAAAAAATCGATTTTTTTTTATTGCATTGTTTTGAAGTATAAGTATCCGAGCCAATACTTCTGTATGGGCCCGGAATAGATGACTCTATGTAAGTTTACAAAGAAAAATATTTTCTTCGTGTAAACTGAAATTGAAACTTTAAACGCGTTTTTCTCAAAATGGCATTTCTGAAGTCGGTGACCAAGATTACTCGAACACTAATGAATCGATCTTCTTGAAATTTTGCAGGCTTATTTAATACATAAAAATGTAGTCTTTAATCGTTCGATTTTTTTTTTCGAAAAAAATGTCCGTTTTATAGCCAAAAAACGGCCGTTTTTTTCGTTAAAATCGAACCATTAACTTTGACTGTCCGCCATTTTGTGAAAAATGAATATTTTTTAAAATCCTTCGATTAAAGACTAGTTTATACTTATATTTGACTAAATCCATCCGCATTTTTTTTCAGATGATCCACTTCGCCGCAATGTTGGTCACCGCAAACCGTGTATATAAAAACATTATTTCATTGACGGCCATTTGCCACTAAACAGTGTCATATTTTTCAATAAAAAAATTACTGAAAGTTCTTCAAGATGTGTTCTTTAAGATGGTATATTGATCGATTAAAAAAGGTTTGTAGTTTTCTTTTAAAAAATTCATGAAAAAGGCCTTTTTTGCGCTACAAGTGAGGGTAACGCCTTAAGCAACTTTTCAAAGTAATTGAGAGGATATGCATAGTACATTTTTTTACACAGCAGGATATCAATGTCAGATGTTCGAAGTGGTTTGTATACAAATTTCGCATAAGATCTTGTTTCATAAAGTTTCCTTAACATTTAAGGTTAAACAGAAGTATTTTCTAGATAAAACAAATAACCAAGAGTATTTTTGAAAAATCGGGTAACAAAGAGTTATCATTTGTAGAAATGGCGAGCAAAAGACCAAAAGCAGATTATTTTTATCTCGAAAACCGTGGGACTTTTACTAAACTGCAATTCCAGCATATAGTAGGGCATTATTTGACCCATCGACAGTTGCAGTGTTATCCATTCATAACAGGACACCCTATATATGCAGGGTGGCCGGAAAATGACGTCCAAAAGCAAAACCTAAATGTCACATATCCAAATCACCCCGGGGCATGTTCTACGATCTTTTTCAGTTTGTGAGGAAGATTTCATTTTGGACTGAAATCTACATCATTTTTTCATTTGTCACCCAAATCCAGATCCTTTCGGATGTGGATTTTCGTTTTGGACGTCACTTCGGGCCACCCTGTATATATGTCGGGGGCTATAAGCAGAATCATCGGCCAAGTACCGGGCAATCACGAATCTTCTTTTCCGTAATCGAGCTATTTCTGCTCTAGACATGTGCTTGACACCGTCCCCTCCGAAGCAGTATCGAAAAATCTTGAACGCTATCCTACGTAGACGAAACATTCGGATGAATGAGATTTTTCTTTCTTCCACCGCGCGCTTATACGACCCAAATAAAATATCACAAATTGTACACACGCCTGATCGAATCTGTCGTACAGACAAGCCTACAATAATCACAAATTACTATCCATTTCTGTGATTGTTGGCTTGATCGTGGGCAGCTCGTAAAACGAATCATCGCGACTGGCAAATTGACATGTTTCCGTTTGCAGAGTTTCCGTCCATCGAAAATTTGGCATTTTGAGTAATCGAGATTTTTTCTCTCGTACGTATTCAACCGGGTTGAACTTGAGCACCCTTCTTTCTTTCAGGACTCATCACAGTGTAATGGGTCGAAAAATAGCTGATTTTCGCGATTTTTTTATGGATAAAATACGCTAATAAGTCTGATTTTTTAATGTCAAATAAAAGCATTCATAAAGAACAGAAAATAAAATTTTAAACGTTTATTTCTATAACATTTTTCTAACGGTTGAAAATGTCTGAAAAAGGCGTCCTCACGGTGCACACGGCTCTGGCCGTGAATATTATCTGAAACAAAATTTGTAAAAAGATTTTTAATCAGTGAGAAAGCCGCTATGTTGCTATGGAGGTTTTTTTAATCACAATTGACAAAATGACGGCGGTTTGAAAATAAGTATCGAATTTAGCCTATTTTTTCGGCAGTTTTTCGTTAGAAAATATATGAAGATTTAAAAAAAAAGAAAGCTTCCATTGCATGATAAAGAATGGCGTGAAGAATGTTGTGTCAACATTTGAGTCAGTTGGCTTGAAAACTCTTTCTTTGAGGGTATACACCGTTTTGGAAAACGACATTTCGAGAAAAACGCGTTTAAAGTTTCGAGTGCGGAATTTTCATATAAATTGTCTACTTACGATCAATCGGCGATGCCAGGTTCATTTTTATAACCGTCTATACTACCGGATAAAGCAAAAAAATCGATTTTATGCAAATTTTACACTGTGATTATCTCTTTACAGTATACTTGCCGCACACTGTTCTTTACATTGCAAGAATATGCGCCCCTTTTTCCGGTTCTAGTAAGGAATTGCACGTTTGTTCTTTGTTTTAACAAATTCTCGCGATTTACTTTTTTTTTAATTCACCACACTCAATAAAATTGCCTTGGGGACCGTCCATATCTATGAAATATCTATATCTATAAAATCTCTAAAAAATCGATGACGTAATATATATTACATGATCGATTTTTCGAAGATTTTTAACCCCCCTCTCCCTTGAATCATCCTACCGTCATAATCCAATAACCCCCCCCAGAAAATGACGTCATTTTCTACTGAACTTATGGAGTGGTGTACTTGGACAATAAAAACCAAGAATTGTCATTTTTATTGTTTATTTAATGTTTTCCCATGGAGACGCTACCCATCGCTCTAATCTGTGGATCAAAGGCATGGGGTTCTATTTAATACATATTAAATATTTTCTTTATTGATTATCTATTTATTTAGTATTTTCCCATGGTGACCCTACCCATTTCTCTAAGCTCTGGGTCAAAGGCATAGGGTTCGCTTCTAGACCTGTTGAGTTCGACTCATCCACGTCCAAATAATGATTATTGTTTGCGGTGATTTAAGATTGGGGAGTGATGACGTCATTTTCTATATGACCCCCCCCCCCCTCCTGCATCGTATTGTCATCAACCAACGACCAGACCCTCCTATTTTAGAATGACATAATTTATAGGCGGCCCCTGGGATTGTTCGAACTTCGATAAATTACACAAGTCGACAAAAAAACTTGGTACCGTCAAAAATTGAATGATTTTTGTCAGCTCACTACTGGTGAGACCTATAGCAACCTACAGTTGGTAAAAAAAGTATTTGTACATCTCACCTTAACTTGTTTGTTCGTGTTTTACCCAAGATTTTTGTAAACAGACACCATGTACATGACGGATAAGCTATCGGACATAGGAACTTAATAAAGCATTTTATTTTCTTTGTAGGATAATTTGAAAAAGACGACGTGTACAAATCCTTTTTTTACCCATTGTATATTTTAAGCTATTACACATGGTTTTCAAATGAATTTTAATTTCGTAGTGATTATCGTTAGCAGTTCATTTGAGATTTTTTTCTTTGTTTTTTAAATTATTTGCTATTATAAATTAATTCAGTCACATGTCGATGGCAGCAAAGCGAAGACGAGCTTCTTCGAACTACCCTAATATATTTTGTTGTACATGCGGCGAGTATGTTATTAAAAAATTTAGAAACACTAGTACAGATTTCGTGAAGAGTGCCTTTTTTCTTATTTCGGGATGGAAATGAAGGATGAAGATAAATTCGCAGATAATCTTGGCTCCTTCGGTGAAGAGCAAGGAGAACGCGTCCATCAAGGCATACAAATCGTGGAAGATAGGTATCAGGGAAGATGGGGCATACACACATCATGGCTGATTGCGTTTGGAGTTTGATCCGTTACTGACGCGACAAGCCTCACTCAAGAGAATCACGAAGAAAAAGCTTACTGAATGTGAAAATACTTAATGAAACTTTACTTTTTCAATAAAATTAGATATTCTTTTAAAAATGTGTATTTCAGTATTTTTACGCAGGATATCAATATTACGTGCTGACATAGGATCAGTATAGAGGTTTGATTTAGAAAAAGTATAGTTTTGCAGCACCAAATCGGCTGTTGAGCTGCATTATTAACTTTCATTCCAGAAACGATTGTTTTTTAGTTATTCAATAAACAATTTTTCTTTGATACTTCAACAATTTTTTCGGGGGTGAAAATATTATCGGAGAGAGATGATCAAATACTTGATCGACGCGTCTTTTCAAGGGCTACATCGTTCCCATTTGAACCAAAATTGTATGCATTTTTCCTAAAGCGTTATCGAATTAAAACTGATTTTTTTTATTTCACCCCACTTTTTCACCACCAAAATGAACTTCCCAGTTTTTTCTGAATATTTTGTCTCCCAGCGCCGACATCGTGGGGATTGTAGTTTGGCATTAATCGACCTCCAACCCCCTTCATCTCCTAAAAAAAAACGCTACACCCCGATTTTTAGGCAAACTTGGATTTAGCACCCACGGCACCTACAAAATCATCTGTCAAAAAATAGCCTTCTAATTTATTCCGATTCCAATATACAACAGAACTGTACTATATATACCTAGTAAAGCCTAAAAGTTCTGTCGACCATGTATTTTATTCCTTTCTTTAAAAAAAAATCCAAAGAAAATAATCGATAATGGGCAGTTGAGGTAACGGTTCCAATGCTGTCCCACTGTTCGGACAGTAGTTCGAATATTTCACTATATTACTAATATAATCTACAGGTAACAAAAAGTAATACTTGTATCCTATTCAGCCTTCGTTTATTACTTCATTACTGGAAAATTGTACGCTAATGACAAATTTTAATAGTCAAATTGACGAGTTCGAGTTAGTCATGTCATGAATGCACTTTTCTAAGCAATTTGTGACAGTCATAGTACCATGTAACTATAATTAATTTCTGGATGTCCAATAACTAGGACCCCACAATGGTCGGTTATAGGGACGTGTCTGAAAATTAGGACATGATGGTGTCCGAACACCTGGACATAACGCTAACAGCGGTCCGAAAATCGGTACATTTGCTACTATTCAACATTTAAGGGGAGATATACACCTAGGAGCTGGAAAAAAGGGCATTTTTGTGAATTTTTTCAAGGAAAACTATTTGAAATTTTGGATCGGGGATTTAATTATCTAAAAGTATATGCATTCAAAAATATGTTTAATTTTCTTTATTTAAAAATATCAAAAATATACAAGGATATTGTATGATCCTTGGAGCGTCGTAAAAAAATCCGCGTACCCACTGGCGTTTCTTCAAAAATCATCTGAAAAAAAAACCAAAAAGATTATTAAATTAGATACTATAATCTAGTACTTATCATAGCCGATTTTGAAAATATCGATTTATGACAAAATGGCGGACGTTTGAACATAAATAGTGATTTTTGGGCCAAAAATTAGTTATTATTTTGCCTATAAAACAAAAACTAAGTAACGGAAAAAAAATCCTATGACAAGTACTAGATAATGATGTATAGAATAACCACAAAAAACATCAAGGCAATCGGTTCATTGGTTTTCGAGAAATTTTGGGTACCGATTCGAAAAACGTGGTTTTGAGAAAAACACGTCTGAAAATTTGGGAATGAATAAACCATGAAATTTGTCAACATACATGGAATCATCGATACCAGGCCCATAGTGTAGGTCTTCTACGGTCGCCGGAATGTTCATAGCTTCTAAATCCTCGACTTCGACCATCTAGATGTATGTCTGCCCTTAAATGCATAAAAATTGACATATTCAACTTTCCAACAGTTATTGCATGTGTTTTGAAAACTAGAACTTATGAGCTTGACGTCAGTTCCAGCCATTTGCTTAAAAAAACGGTCCTCAAATGAATAATAAATCCTATAATCTAGGGACGCCCTTAACCGTCCGAGCATTGGTACCGTTACCTTACAGCGGTGTCCTCCCTTAATTTATTTCTTGATGTTTTTTTCTCAATTTTATTCAAAGTGACATTCCTGCGCACATCTGTTATATTTTCCGTGTTCCTCGTGACCACCGTTAAACGATGTCCGACAAAGTCCTCAAAAATGACCCCTGACCCTGTAAACATTGGACCCGCTACCGATGTGTAGTGTCTAAAAAAATATCGGTCCCGACGAACGTCCCTAGATCTAGCGTTGGAGTAAGGAAGTCATCCTCGTACCAACCCTCGTATAAATAGATACATCTACCGTTCCATCCAAGGTCCAGGCCGTCCTCGATGTGGCTCACGATGCCCGAGGGTGCGCGACGGTTGGAAAATGTCTCTCTCGAATCACGACCGCCACCAACTTCCAAACGATCTCTTGAGGGAAAAACAGAGTATACTAAAAACAGAAGTTTCGCAAGGATGAGATGAAACGGTTGCAGAACACGCGAGAATAAAACAAGCGGGATGTGAGGTGGACGAGATTGAGGAGTGAATTGAAATGACGAAAGTGAGCGCGAGAGGTGGCGTCAAGGTCTGCAGGGCTCCGCTGAAATCGCCCTCGGACAGAACACATCGAATGGAGCCAGAAATTATCAAGACATATCCTCGCGATAAGTTCCAGGCAGGGTTGCAAATAATGCATTACTTTTTTTAATGCATTAGCGTTTTCATTACTCATTACTTTACATTTTGTATGACAAAAATGTCATTACTCATTACATTGGATTTTGTAATGTACCAAATTTCCATTACTTATAGGTGTTTGTAATCTAAAAAATTTCCATTCCTCATTACATAACATTTTGCAATTTGAAATATTTTCATTACCGATTACAATGTAATAGGTAATGGAATTTTTTTACATTACAAAATGTAATGTAATGAGTAATGGATTTTCTTTACTTTAGAAAATGTATTGTAATGAACAATGAAAGTTTTTTAAATTACAAAATTTATGGTAATGAGTAATGGAATTTTTTTACGTTACTAATGCAATGCAATGTAAAAAATCTCCATTACTCATTGCAATGTAATGAGAATTATTATTCGTTTCCCATTAGGGGCAGCGGTTTTTGCACTGGATCGATCTGACCCGATTGGAAACGAATAATAATCCATATTACCTTGTAATAAACGATGGAGATTTTTTCGTTACATTAGTAATGTAAACATATTCCATTACCCATTACAATGTAATGTGTAATTGCATTTTTTGTCATTACACATTACATTGCAATTTGTACTAAAATGTTTCACATTACAAAATGTGATGTAACGAGTAATGGAAATTGTTTACATTACAAATTCCGATGTATTGTGTAATGGACATTTTTTACAATAAAAAATATCATGTAATGAGTAATGGACATTTTTTACATTACAAAATTCAATGTAATGAGTAACGGAATTTTTTTACATTACGTATAATAAAAACTGATAATTATTGTTATCTGAAATTCACTTTATTAAAAATAAAATTGATTTGTACTAAAGTTTTGTGGTGTATTAAAAAAATGCCGAGTTATTATGATAGTTTTAAGAAACGTCAAGTGTTAAAATGACGAAAAAAATTAGAAGACTCTACAGCAGGTTAGGATCAGAGGCAACGAAACAAAGAGACAAGTAGATAGTGAAACAAATTTGGAAACATTCTACGAACAAGTGATTGTGCATAACGACGTTACTGAATCTAATAATTCTTTCGATGAGCAATCATCGAGCACAGAAACTTGTGAATCTGAACGATTGTTGGCTAAGCATTGGGTTGTTTTGATAGCCATAAAATGGGCCAACACTAGCCCGAATATTGCGCCAACAATATGAAGCCGACCTTAGCCCTACTATGAGCCGGTGATCACGCCAACCGTCAGCCAACGATCGTGATCTCTTTAGCCCAATGTTGGGCCAATACCCAGCCAACCGCACATTCCAGAGATGGGCCGAAAAGATCACTCCTACCGTGGCGCAACACTAAACTGGTAGTGCTGCCGTTCATCGGCAAATGGTAGAATGTGATTGGCGTGACACTGGCTCGAGGTTGGGTCGGTTGCGTCGTTTTTCACGGGCCCAATGTTGGGCCAATACCCGGCCAACTGTTAGGATTTCCGGTAAGCCCACTATTGGCCAACCGTACATGCCAGCGTTGGGCCGAAGAGATCACTCCTACCGTGGCGCAAAACTAAGCCGGTAGTGCTGCCGTTCATCGGCCAATGGTAGAATGTGATTGGCGTGACCCTGGCTCGAGGTTGGGTCGGTTCCGTCGTTTTTCACGGGTACTGGCACCTAAGCTTTTCTGAATATATTTTTAAATCGATGTTAATAAATGGTTTTGAACACTATCAAGATTTTTAATTTTATTATTTATTACTCAATACTTCTGTAAAAAATCGCGAATTTTTACAAGTTGTTCTTAAGGATTTTAACAAAAAAGTGCTTTGAAATGCGATTTTCAAAGTGATTTTTTTTTTCAATTCCCCCAAGAAAAATTCCCCATACCCCCTGGCAGGACCCGCACCCCGATTGAGGCTAGGGGCCTATAGATCCTAAATCCGGCTCTGCCGCTTTGTCTTTGAATGGCAGGGTCCAGCCTCAGGACAAGTGCCTCAAGGACGATCCTCAAAGCCGAATGTCTTCAAAATCATCTTTCCCCACAACCACCCGTGTTCCCATAGGCTCGTATTGTTCCCTCTGTGCAGAGAGCAAAACCGGAAGTGAAGAGATACAAAGCGAGGTAGGGTGTTCGGATGACGATATTACGACATTGCACGAACGATGTATGCGTCCTGTCATTGGTGCACACATACGAGGCGACAATGGGAAGCGCGAGAAGCGGTGAGAAAAAGGACGACGATATAAAAAACCACGCGAAAGAAGGGACATAAATAAGAGGGTTGCTAGAAGGGAGTGATAGGATACTTGCATATAAATATAAATATACATGTGTATGGTGCTTTCGTCTGATAGCGAAGAAGAGGGAATTCGTAAGTGGAACGTCGCTGTGCTTTTTTTCCACGATCCATGTAGGGGTGTTGGGTACCGTCGGGTGTCAGGTGGAAACCCCGTTGGATTGAGAGTGTGCGAACGGGTTGGTAAGAGAAGGAGGGCGGGGGTGGGAAACAGGGGATGGATATAGATCAGGATAGGGGTGAAAGGATGAGAGGGGCAGGGGTGGAAGGCGTGGGTGACCCGAATACGTCTTGCTCGAGGGCACAATCTGCGAACATCTTCTTCTGGTAATGCTTCATGCGGATTTCTGTACCGCGGCCAGACTCGTTGTGAGCTTATACACGCGCATAGCAATACTACTTGTTGTGGGTGTGTGTGTGTGTGTGTGTGTGTGTGTGTGTGTGTGTGTGTGTGTGTGTGTGTGTGTGTGTGTGTGTGTGGGTGTGTGGGTGTGTGTGGGTGTGTGTGTGTGTGTGTGGGTGTGGGTGTGTGTGTCTGTGAGTGTGTGTGTGGGTGTGTGTGGGTGTGTATCTCTCTCTCTCTCTCTCTCTCTCTCTCTCTCTCTCTCTCTCTCTCTCTCTCTCTCTCTCTCTCTCTCTCTCTCTCTGTGTGTGTGTGTGTGTGTGTGTGTGTGTGTGTGTGTGTGTGTGTGTGTGTGTGTGTGTGTGTGTGTGTGTGTGTGTGTGTGTGTGTGTTGGGTGTGTGTGAATGTGGGTATGGGTGTGTGTGCAAGTGTCGGTGTGTGTGTACGTTTACCAAAGAAATCACGATCCCCGACAATTCTGGACTCTATAGATGTCACTACCGCCTTTCCGAACTAATATACGCGTTCGTTTGTGCTCCCAGTTATCGAGCATTACTATTAAAACACCTTACACGAGTTTTTCCCATTTTCGTAATTCCTTCGGATGATTCGCTGCCTCGGTTCTCCGCGCCTGTATCGGACCGTGCACCATGTACGTAGAATAATTATGAAAGTTTTCGCCAGCCAAGGTGAGCGTAATTATCCAAGGGTTATCCATTAATGACTATGAAGTTTGTAATAATAATGGTGTATGTGTATCTATAATTGCGTATCAATATTAATTAAAATATAGCAATACTGTACATAAAATACTATATCATAGTAATAATAGTGCAGGTAATATACAAGACCAAAACTGGTGGATGGACGGTCGACGTTCGGCTCCAGCGGTCCATGGAGTTAAGGGGGGAGATACCTTTAGGCGAGGAAAACATATGCAGATATTCATGATTGTTTTTTTTTAGGAAAGATTTCTTCGTCATTTTTGAGACTGAGGGGAATGTTTTATTACTACTTTCGGTTGTTGCGTGGTACTTCTTTTTAAATCTTTACAAATAGCGGAGGTATGGCACAGTCTTCTGAACTGCATTTTCAAAACAGGCGTGACGTATATAGCTAATAAACTAATCGACCGATTCTGGTGAAAATTGGTATAAATGTTTTTAACCTTATTGTCTAAAACATGACTCTACATGTTTTCGAAAATTAGAGAAATAAATGTATTTTTTATTGCAAAACGTAGTTATTTTTTTCGGAAAATTCAATCTTTTTGTTCCAAAACGTACCATTTAATCGATTTTCAACATTTATACCTTTTTCGTGGATCATGTTCTGCGTATGAGTGCTAATAAAAGAAAAAGCGTCGTTGTTTTTTTTTTTCAGATTAATCCCACCGACGCTTCGTGTCACGTCGTCTGACAACATCCGCCGCAACCCGTTTAGAAGACCGTGCCATACCTCCACCATGTTTAAAGATTAACAAAAAATACCATACAACAGCCCAAAGTTGTAATTAAACATACCTTAAGTTTAAAAAATGACAAAGAAATCTTGCCTTTAAAAAAAAATGAAAATCAGCAATTTCGTCCTCACCTAAAGATTTCTTTAGGTGAGGTGGAATGAAGAAAGTAGAATGCTGTATGGATCCGAAATGTAGAAGCGGAAGAGGAGAAAGCACGTGTGAAAAATGCCAAGCAAGGTATGTTAAAGTGGCCATGGAAAGTAGTAAAAAACACCCCAAACTATATTTGGCGAATGGAAGCGGGGTGCAGGGGAATAGAAGTCGAAGTATGAAAAAGGGCCGCAAGGTATCTACGCGAAATAATGAAGATTATCCAGAGCGATCGAAAACTTTTGACCGGTAGTGTACATATATACAGGGTGAGGCACATAAAGTGTTACAGAGCAATAGCACTCAAACTATTGATCATATCCAAAAATGTTTCAGAAAAAAGTTTCAGTGTTCGAGAAGGCGGTCATACTGGACTACCCTTTTTTTTATCAGTGGAGGCGCTGAAGCTACGTCAAAGTCAACTCCACTTTTTAAA
Source organism: Ophion slaviceki (assembly GCA_944452715.1). NCBI lineage: Eukaryota > Metazoa > Arthropoda > Insecta > Hymenoptera > Ichneumonidae > Ophion > Ophion slaviceki. The sequence goes on from OX101784.1 coordinate 38,010,103, forward strand.
ATGGAATGGTAAATTTTTTCTTCAACCATCTCGTGGACCGCATAAAAAACATTAGAGGGTCAAAGTTGTTCAAGGTCATTCAAGGTCAGTATCGATGATACAAATCTAAATATCGCGGATCACTACCGAATATTTGGTAGTGATCCAAGATATTTAATTTTGTATTTCATTTTAATAGGTGACTTTGAATGACCTTTAACGACTTTAACCCCCTAATGTTTTGTATGCGGCTTGAGGTGCTCCACAAGATGGTTGAAGAAAAAATGTACCATTCCATTTAAAAAAAGTGGAGTTGACCTTGACATAGCGTCAGCACTTCCAGCGATAAAAAAATACAGTGGTCCAGTATAACGGCCTTCTTGAACACTGAAACTTTGTCTGAAACATTTTTCGATATGATCAATAGTTTGAGTGCTATTGCTCTGTAACGCTTTATGTGCCTCACCCTGTATACATACACATGCAAACATATGCATGTAAATTAAAATATAGCCGCAGTATGCATGGAATACTATAATAATGATAATAATAATAATACAGGCAATCCACATAGAATAATATCAATAACTACAACAACAATAATACCTTAGTTACCAGGAAAATTCATGTGAACCCTTGTGTATGTATATATGCGCGCGCGCGCGCGCGTGTGTGTGTGTGTGTGTGTGTAAAATCAATGATATTAATATTAATTTTCCTAATAAGTCAAGTATTATTGTTACTATTGTGATTTATGTTATTATATGTATATTGCCTATATTATTATTATTATATAGTATTTTATATATACTGCTGCTATATTTTAATTCATATTGATATGTAATTAAGTACATGTATGGTATATAGACAGTGATGCAGAACAACGAAAAAAATCCTCTTCGTAGTTGAACGAGAAAATAAAGTTGGGAAGAGAGAGAGAGAGAGAGAGAGAGAGAGAGAGAGAGAGAGAGAGAGAGAGACCAAGCGAGACGCAGATTACGACGCATAAGCGGGTTGACGAAGAATTCTTTACGACCGAAGTAACTCGCTGTAATATTAGACTGCGCCGGAGTAACTAACTACTTCTTGCGCAAGCACCGCTCTGAAGTATTTTCCGAAGTATGTCGTAAGCAATCTTCGTACACGGGCTGCGCCAGTGCCGCGACTCTTCGAAGTCCACGGCACTGAGAGTAGCGAAGTATGTATTTAAAAAATAATAAATAAAAAAGTTAACGCACAAGCCTTGTGTATACATGCGCGTAGTTGATTGCAGCAATTTCTCGCTACATTAATTTGCGCGAAAAGAGTGCGTACTCGTTTCGCGTTTAAATTGTTATCGTGAATTACGACAAATCGAAATAAACACAAACAATAGCCGTGCCGCGGTGAAAAAATAACTACGCGTGCACCCTGGTGATCTTCTCTCATTGCGTATTTTTCATTTATTTTGTTTTTGTATAGAGTTTGTTTGATTTCTTTTTGCTTTTTTTTGACCATTTTCTTTCTATTTGCGTCCTTAATCTGCGTTTTTTATTTTATTTCTATTTTGTATATATATGCAGAGACATCTTTTTTTATTTCGTTGTATTTTTTCTTCGTATTGCATGAAGTATGAGGGTTGTCTGCCAGAGGAGATTTTGGTTCGAGAGCACTAATAAACCTAATCCAATATAATCGAATGTCTCCCCCCTCTCTCTTTCTCACGATCTATATACAAAGAAGAAACGAAGATATAGAAGAAACCCTTCAAGGGGTCTTCTTACTTTAGACGGTAAAAAAGGATATTTTCATGAATCTTTTTGATAGGTTTATATTATAGATATTGATATAAAAGTTATTACACTGAGTAAATACACTTTCGAAATACATTTAAAAAAAAATTATTTATTGAAGTCACTATTTATAGACGAAAATGGTAGTTAAAAAAAAGTCCTAAAAAAATTGTAGGTCTGCGCTGTTGATGAAATCTCGGAGATGGATCATCAAAAAAGAAAATCAAACGGTTTTAGATTCAGTACGTTAATGGCTATAGCGCATATCATACGATTTTTTATATATGCAAAAATAACAAAACGGCGGACATTTTTCGAAAAAACAAAAAAACGTGATTATTCACCGTTTTTTGGCAAAAAATATCAGGTTGATAAAAAAGTTTTGTCGCAATAATTTCAATATAATTTATTTATTTATATATCTTATACAAAACATTTCTAATCAACAGTATATTCGCCATCGGTTTCTATGACACTCGACCATCTAGTTGGCAACTCATTTATTCCCTTTGCCCAAAACTGCGGCGGCTGGAACTCAAAGAAATTTGAAATATCCCTTCTGAGATCGTCGACGTTTTCGAAAGTTTTGTTTCTCAAATATGCCTTCAAATGTCTGAACAAATGGTAGTCAGATGGCGCGATTTCGGGAGAGTATGGTGGATGAGGAACGGTATTTCAGTGAAGCTCAGTGATTGTTTTGTGGGTTTCCTTTGCGACATGGGGTCTCGCGTTGTCGTGGAGACGGTGCACAGTCGCGCGTCTTGGCCGTTTTTTTCTTATAGCTTTTGCCAATTCCTGGAGATTTTCGATGTATCGTGTAGAGGAGATCGTCTTACCTACAGGGAGAAATTGTGAAACAGCATTCCCTTTGCGTCCCAGAAACAGCACAACAAAACCTTTTGTGAGTGACGATCAGATTTCGGTTGGTGTGGCGGTTTTTCTCCGATAGGAAGCCAGTAGGCTAAACGCGTTCTGTTATCATACAAGACCCAGCTTTCATCTCCCGTCACAAGATCTTCTCAAAACTCCTTGCGATGGTGGCGAAGCAGGAGAGACTGGCAGATCACGCGACAGTTCACTGGCAGGTCACGCGACAGTTCTTATTGTCGTCGGTGAGATGGTGTGGTATCCATTGAGCTAGAACCTTCCTGTATCCCAACTTGTGTGAGTGATTGACTATTGACGGTTGGGTGCAGCTAAGTTCTCTTGCTAGCTCGTGCGTACTTGCTTCCGGTTTTTCTTTGATGCACCGGAGTAATGCTTCATCATCGATGGTCGACGGTCGTCCGGAACGTTCCTTATCTTCAAGGCTTGTGTCTCCAGATTTAAAACGATTGATCCAACGCTGGACTGTTCGATGAGAAACTACGTTCTCGCTGAATGCATCCTGTATATTTTTAGCAGTTGTGCTTGCGTTCGTGCCGCGCCGCCACTCGTAAAAAATGATCGCTCGAAGTTGCTCCTGCGAGATCGAAGCCATTTCTGTCCACTAGAACGCGCGCTCGCCCTTTTATACCCTGTCACGCGGAAGAGTAGCAAAAATATTCTAGAATATTCTCGACATAGCTCGATGTCATATTGCGTCAATACGTAAAAAGACATTTTTAAAATTTTTGCGACAAAACTTTTTTATCAACCTGATAGTAAATATCAAAATTTTAAAAATCCTTTTTATGCGCTTTAGCTATAGTAAAGAATATATGGTTAACATTTCATAAGGATCGGTTTAGTAGTTTCGAAGATTTTATCAACAAGCCGTCGAAAAACGTTGTTTCGAGAAAAACGCGTTTAAAGTTTGTTTGGGTGACATAAATACATATAATTTTTTTAATGGATTTCGGAAGTGTATTTAGTGAGTGTAACAACTTTTATATCAATATCTATAATATAAACCTACACTGAGAGAAAAAAAAATCTTTGATCCAATATCATTGGTGTTATTGAATGAAATTTCGTTGATTCAATTGTAAAATTGTTGGTGTAAAAAATCGGATTTATTAGACCCAACAAAATGCTACTGGTTATAATAATATGATAAAATTGAAAGTTTTTTTTCGTTCTAAAGATATATTGTTAACCGAGAACAATATACCATTGAAACTATATAAAAAATTATCGCGAATAAATTATATAGTTTTGAATGCATTTCCCGCAACGAACAAAAAAAGCGTTTCAATTCATGACATGAATATTGTTGATTCGAGTACACAAGAACAATTGAATTTCGCTCGTTTGATTCAGATAAAATTTCTATTGAGTAAATATGTTATTTTATTTTTTTCACCATATCCGATATTGATTTTTAATTACACTATTCGTTAAAATATTAATATTTTATTTTGATTGAAAAATATTAAGCAAATGTCTGAATTGGTTAAAAAATTATGCGAAAATAAAATTTGTTTCTTGCGCATTCGGTTGAAAAAATTCAACGAAATCATGGCCGAGCGCGACCGAAATTATAAGTGTGAGGAAACCCGTAGTTCTCGGAGTAACCGCTAAAAGCCGCACGTGTGCTCGTTTCTCGTGAGCGTAGCGCGAACCGAAAATCTACTTAAACGCCGGAGAAACTCTAAAGAGTATCGCTTCTTGGCCTGTGGCTAAGATCAAAGTGTAGGATCTTTTCGTATCAGTTGAATATCTGATTTTCTCTCCATGGACATTTCATTGGATATCTGATATTCTCTCCACTATTATCGTGGATGATGATTCTAATGCTCACTTTTATTAAAGATTTAAAACAAATTGAAAAACTTAGGGCTTATGGCATATTCGTTTCAATGTAGTAAAGAAGTAAAGAAATAATTCATTCTAGTGATTATATTTTTGTACGAAATAAAATATGTTGTAGCAACCGCTTAATTATTTCATCCATATATCTACGGATTGTTATAAAATGATTTCAATAGAATATCATTTTATTTGAAGGATAATGTAGATATTCAGAGAATAGAAGAGATTTTCAAATAAAATATGTTATTTGAATCAATCACATTTTCCAATCTCATATATCGGTGGCACTCCGCCATCAGACGTTTATTTAAATCAACCAATCGATTTTTTGATTCAGTTGGTTTTTTTTCTCAGTGTATCAAAAAAGTCATGAAGATAGCCTTTTTTAGCGTCTAAAGTGAAAAGACCCCTTAAAAAGTGAACACGATGACGATGAAGGACAAGCCGAAGAAAAGGAACAATGGGAAATAGCTCTCGCATAGTTTCCGCTCGTACACCCTCGCAAGTATAGGAAAGGTAAAAAAAAGATGCTTTTGTATGTGCGCGAAATATACAGAGGCGCGAGCACTCGAGGAAAATGACCGGGATTTCCCGTGTACACCCAGTGGTCAGCAAGGACGGATTGCAAATGCGTGCGATATTTCTATGTCGTGAGTTTCGAGAGACGAAATAATGACGACGAAGCAAGGAAAAGAAAAATATCTAACATCGTATTTTATGCGGGAATGCAAGGAGTCCATCGGAAAATACGTTACAGGTCTGAAGTTTGCATCGCTACGACGAAACGAATTTTTAAATTGGTTATAATTTCTTGCACATTTGAGCTCTAGTTTTAAAAAAATATCGTCAAATATTTTTTTTAATGTTGTCGACCACCGGGACCAACCCTTGTCTAGGAGAGAATGGTGAGAAAATTCTATCTCCTGCGAGTTGAAGATAATAATTTTTTTAATCGACGTTGTATGTACCCTGGCCTGAAAGGAGCCTTTAAAAAACTCATGGTCCGCCAAATGTTTATAGAAGAAATCCGTTCTTCAAGGCTAAAGAAGGCCTGGACAAGGACTGGACTAGGAAATTCGTGACCAAGGAATAATTTTACATCGAATAGGAGCCTGCCCAATGCATTTTAGCGATAAATGAAAAATGCTCCATTTTCAGATCCTGTGTCGACCGATTAGGACCAACTTTAATCTAGCGGACCAATCAAGTTCCAAAATCGAGCAAGAAAAATTCACATTGTTGGCCTCTCGATACCTGAAGGTGAGCATTTTTTATTGTCTGCAATCGAGGAAGCAAATCCAAAGATTTGGCTTGGCCAAGCTCAGTCATTTTTCATTCGTTGTACTTAACCCTTCGAGGTCACACCCTCGGCCAGCAACTTAATTGGTCACATGGGGTCCGTGTGACCCCAGCCATGTTCAAACGATTGCCACGTTGATTCTATTGTTACGAATGGCTTATAAAAATTCAGGGTGTTAGTTTAAACGTTCTGCCCCCCATGAAAATTTATGTATGCAAAATATATGCAGAAAATATATGCTGCATATATATCGGTCGCATATATAGTGACGAAAAATAGAATAATACGTATATATTCAGTATATATGCACCAAATATATGACGCATTTATGACTCATATATTTTCGATATATTTTTCTGACCAAAAAAATATATGCTACGTATAAACTCTATATATGATGCATATATAAGGCATATACGACGCATATATTTTCGATATATTTTCAATCTATTTTTTTGTCAGAAAAATATATCAAAAATGTATGCGTCATATATGACGCATACATTTTTGATACATATTCCTGACAAGAAATATATGCTGTGTATAAACACTATTACAGTTAAACTTCATAAAACGTAAAACTTAAACTTTAAAAAACTTAACTTACAGTTAAAGTACACTATTACATATGTGGTATGTATGCAGTGTGTATGCAACATATATGCTAAATATATGTGGTATATATGCAGGGTAAATGCTACATATATCATTGATATATGATTCATTGATATACAGTAATACCACGCATATACATCTCATATATAAAAACTTTACGAAAATTAGAATTTGGCACATATATGCAACATATATTTTCAATATATGGCATACATTTCACATATATTACAATTATTAATAAAATAAATTTGCAGTATATTTTTGCGTATATAAATTTCCATGGGGGTGGAATGTGGAATTCTCAGTATAATATTGTAATCGACATTTAAAATGGCGGAAAAAAATCAGGAAGAGATTAATGCGTGAAAAAGCCCTTTTTACTTGAAAAATCACAACTCTTGCAATTTTCAAAAAATAAAAATTAGGTGTTACTCTTGAGATATGGCAGTCTAAGGAAAAAAATAGCTTCACAGTGGGCGTTTGAAAAAAGGTATTTATGTGGACATTTGAAGAGGGCCCCTTTCAGAGTAAAAAAGAACGATAATCGTGAAAAATGAGCAACTTATTCGCAACAGCGGCTCGAAAATTATGAGATCATAGTGTAAACACAATACATATGAAAGGCATTAAAAAAATATAATGAAGAATACATAATATTAAGAAACCGTAAATAAGTCAAGTTTTTCCCCCACAGTCGACACAGATGAAAACTCTGGGCTTGTAGCACATTTTAATGGTTTTGTGGTTTTCCAGGTAGTATTGTAATGAGTTTTAAATGACGTCGACGGACGTCGCAAAGAATTCGCATTCTGGAGTAATTCATATGAACTAGATAGCATTTTTTTACCGTTCACATATTCATACTTACATTATGCAGTGATGTGATCGAGTGGAGTGATCCCACGCAGAAAAAATATCAGTTTTAGAGAAAAAATATACGTACAGGCCACATGGAGGTCAAAACGACCCCAGCGCCCGCTCGATTTTTTTTTGTATCGACTACCACGACAAAACTGCTGTCGCGAATCATCCGACCCTAATCGCTTCTTACAAAGGACAGCCCAGCCCCCTTAGCCGTTGACAACGTATAGTAATTTTGGCTCAAAGTCGCGCGCGGGGTCCCCTGGACCCCGTGTGACCGCGAAGGGTTAATGCGAAATTAATTTATATTTTTAGCCTCTCGATGCCCACGGGTGTACATTTTTTGTTGCTCTGAGTGAGCAATGCAAGGTTCATATTTCGATCTTTTTAGTGCCAGAAAATGTAGATTTTTCCTTGCCTGTGTTCGATGTGAGAGAATTCTAATTTCTGTCCAGTGCAAAGTTTCATGTGGGGAGGCTCAATGTTCTGCTTTCCGCCCTATCCACAATTTTGAAAAGTACTTTGTGTTAAAATTTTCCACACGAACAACCTTCGACAAATTTGTTTTTGGCCCTGAAGAGGTTTTCTTAAGTTTGAACTCAAAAACGGTCCAACCATATTTCGAGGTCAAAGCTGTCAAAACCACGGCAACAAATTATATATGTCTTGCTTGCTATATATACTAGCTTTCACTATGGAAAACTAGTTTCAACTAATCGGATCAGTTAAAACGGTTTGAATCTGTTTATTTGCGAATAAACGTTTGCAAACAAAGGTTTACCCACAAGCGATTACATATAAAAAACATAAACTACTTTTAAATTTTCCCAGTTAATACGAATGTTAAATAACATTCAAATGAGGATTTTATAAAAGATGAATATAAAAGTTGTTGAGCTTGGTAAATAAAGTCTTGAAATACACTAAAAAAATTGTATTCATTTTTATTCATTTTTTAAGTACAAAAACTATAGTTTAACGTAACGCCTCAAAAATAGGTGGGCTAGTTAGCTCCATCACAATTCGGCAACGGCTTGTCTGAAACCAAAAAAAATCAAAGTCCATTAGATGACACCAGCTACAAAATAACCGCGTTTTTTCGCAGTTTTTCGCAAAAAAAAGAGTAAAAATCAAAATGTTTAAATCATCGAGGGTCATCTTGTGGCGAATCATGTTTACAATAAGTGGTTCAAATTTCAAGAGAATCGGTTTATTCATTTTAGAGATACGATGGAGCTAGATTTTGAAAACGTTGTTTCGAGAAAAACGCGTTTGAAGTTTATACTATGAAAAACTCTTACCTAAACTCAATCGGCAATTCCTGCACCGCACAAAATCCCTTCTGATTGCTCATCATCGTCGATTTCTTCAAGTCTTGCTTGCTTTCGATTTTTTGAAATTTTCAAAGCGGACTGGCCCCTTAAGAAAGTTGTGTACCAAATTAAAAAAGTGAGAAAATCCAAAAATTCAAATAATTTTTTTTTTCAATATTCATAATTAAAGAAGTTATAAACAATCTCGTACGTGTTATCATCTCGTAGAAGTTATAAACAATCTCGATCTTCGAACGTGAGTGGCTCAACCGTGTACTTAATTTTGGCCTGATCTGGAACCAACGAACGAGTTTTTTTTTCTTCAAATAGATAATATTGGCTACGACTTGACCGAGATTTTTTCAAGCAATCGTAAAAAGAAGTTGTATTTTTTCCGATTTCTCGATGAAAAATGACATCACTATTGTTAATAACTAATGAGAAAAAATGTCGAGAAGAAAAACGCTTTTAAAAGTTCAAGTGCGATTTAGACAAAGATAATGTTGACTCACCATTAGTCTGCTATGGGTCCATATAACATGCAAAGATTTTTTGCAATTTGTGCAACATTTTTTTTCTTCAATTTTTTGTACTTGTCACATGGGATGACCGCCCTAAAGTTTAACTAGCAGTTCTATCGTTGTAATAATAAGCTTGCCTCCAATCTGCGATTCCTGCACCGTATATTGGACCTTCCTCCTCAATTTGAGTTGCCTCAAGGGACGATCGGGTGTTCGTCAATTTCACCGTAGCTTAACCCTGAAGCTGAAAACGAGTTTTAATTGTAACGCAAACAAACCGGACTGCAAGCTAAATAGCATACAGCCGCAAGATAAAAAAAAACGAACCAGTTTAGTACCTCGAGTTTTGAGTTTTCCTCCAAAAATGGATTCCAAATTGCTTTGGCTTGTCGCGACAGAACGATACCGATCGACCGAAGTCGAGCCGCGACTCTTTCCACGTGACATTTTCTCGTCGAGCACGGCGCTGCCCAATAATATGCTGACAAACGCGATCGCGTGGATCGCGCGGATCGCACGCTATACACACGCGGTTGAATCGTTGTACGGTTTAATATTCGTCGGGCTCTCGCATGAAATCTGGCGTAAAACAGAATTATGTCAGCGGATACACTACCGGCATAGTTTAAACCCCCGGCGTGTACGCAGTTTACGACAAAGTGTGGCTGCATATATATATATATATATATATATATATATATATATATATATATATATATATATATATATAAAAGGGTGGCACAAATTTAAGCTCTATTTTTTTCCTTTATCTTACCATCCACTAATCTACTTTTAAGAAGAAAAAAAAATGGCCGCAGAAACTGCGAGCGGTCAAATTATATTTAGAGGACGCTTAAGCCTCCCAAAAATTCGAATTTTCATTTACAAAAATCGTTTTTTTTAGAAATGCCAATCCAAAGAGCTAATATCTCGATAATGGTGTGGTCAATGTATTTCAAATTTCAAAAACGTATGCAAGTTACTCTGGACAACATTAGTATTAAATAACCAAACTTTCTGGCCAACACCATTTCTTGCGTCTACTACTTTAACGTGCCCATGTTTTTTTAAAGATCTGGTGCGGAGATTTTTCGACTGAGAAAAACATGATCATTAATGGTTTCTCGAGGCCTCTTCGAAAAAAAATATTGCGTATTTTTGTAATGACTAGTATTTGCTAGAAAATTTCAGGCATTCTGGAGACAAGACAAAATTCCCCATTGTGTTCACCAGAATGGAGATAATTACATTCCGGATACCTAGCAGGGCGAAAAAAACTGTCTTTCTATGGAATTAAATTTCATTTGTCCACTTACTAAAGTGCATTTTCGATCTTTGATTTTCTCTATGACGGGATGCACAAAAAAGTTTTTTCAGGAGTGTTACGTAAACGGAATTGCATTATCATCATTCTGCCTGACTCAAAATCGAATTGTGGTGTTTTTTTTCAGGATGCTCATTTTTTGCTGGCAAATACTACTCATCACAAAAATGCGCTATATTTTTTTTCAAAAAGGACTTCAACGACCATTGAAAATCATGTTTTTCTCAGTCGCAAATCCCCGCGTAAAACCCCTCAAAAACACATGACCACCTTATAATGGTCACATTCAACATATGTAATTGTAAATACACGATACACGCTGCGGGACGTCCGGCTTTCCGATTTACCGCAGCAGATGCAAATGTAGCGCGTGTGTCGGTTACGTTTATTAAGCGCCAACTTCCGTGATACGTTGCGCCCCGAATTATCCGAAACTTAATATATGTAATGTAACACATCGATATGGGTGTGTGCGTATCGATTGGGTTCATTATCGGTGCAGAGTTTGGGCACCCGGACTCTTCGAAATTCCAATCGGGAACAAAGAGGCACGGATCTCGGTCAACAAAAAAGGACGCCGTAGAACATCTTCGATTTGCGTTATCCTGGTTCGAGGAGAGTTGAAAGAGGAGATATCTTTAGGCGAGAAAAAAATTGCTAATTTCCATGATGTTTTTTAGGTATTCCTTTCACGAACCTAAATATTTTACACTTAACTGATTTTCGTCTATAATGAAGTAAAAATACATCCCAGTATACTAGTGAAATTTCAAGCCGAGTTACCGAACCTTTAATGAAAAATTACGACCCTAAAAATCGTCTCATTTATACGGCGCTTTATGGAGATCCCACGCTGGCCACATTTCTATTTAATAATTCATACACTAAATAACTCTAGATGCCTGATATAAACTGCTCACAGGTGTAAAAAAGTCTAAAGATTCCGTATCGACAATAAAAATAGAGGGTCACCGAACGTTTAAGGCACAACACCACTGTGACCCCCTGTTTTTTTGCCATTTTTCAAAAAAAATTTCTGTGGGAAAAAAAAGAGATATTCGAAAAATTTTTTTTGTTTTGTTCGTTGTTTATTGAAGATACATAAGAAAAAATTTTCAAATTTTTCACGCCCCATGGTGACGCTGGGGAAGCTCCCGCGTCAGGTACTGTTGCCTCTGCAGTGGTTCGCGGCACGCAGCAGAACTCTCTTCAAAGTCGATCTGAAAAAAAATACCGAGTGTTTTCGTTAATAATATGATATTTTAAAGAGAAGTACATAGGGATTTGAAAAAATATTGATTTTTTAAAAATAGGCACGCTTTTGAAATTAAAGGACGATTTTCGAGCAAAATTTCTCGTCGAAAATAGGCTATAACTTTCTTTATTATTGAGATACCGAAAAAATCCTATGTACTTCTTTAGATAATCTAGTTTTATTAATGCAGTCCAAATTTGAAGTCGATCGGATAAAAATTGCTCGAGTTCTGCTGCGTGCCGCACTCAAAAAAGTGGTTTTGAGAAAAACGCGTTCAAAGTTTTAGGTTTGTTAATTTATGCGATAAATTGGAAAACAAATTTTTTACCTTTAATCAGCGTTGCCGGCACCATATAGCTGGCCTTCAAGAAGCAAATCATTGTCCCTAGCATCTTTTCTCGAACTTGAAGAGGCTCTTCTTGCCTCTTTTGCAGCGTCTGTGAGCGAGCGCTCCGCCAGCTTGATCCGCGCTGCGTCGGTTTCAACGCAAAAATTGAAACAATTTGGGCCGATAGTTATCCCCAACGTCTCCAAAACTTTCATGAGGCTTCTCAGGCCATCATTGAATAATAATACCGCGATATCAGCTGCAATATCGACGATTTTTTTGCGCCCGGACTGACACTTGGGGGCTATTGCCCAAACTGATTTGTTGTAGCTTTCGTTGTTGTTTTGCGTGAAGCCGCCCAAACAACGCTGCAGCAAATCGTCTCTGCTCAAATTAATATATCCCGGTATACCTGTCGACCCTGAGGCGCGCAGCTGCGCGGGACCCCGAGCGTCACGGAGCGCTGCACCGCTCCACAAAATATTCAATATCACCGAAAATAATGATTTTTTCGACCTGGATCCGACGGCATCTTAATCTTAAATGTATTTTAGATTTTTCTATATGGTTTTCAAAAAATCGATTTTTTGAAGCCATCACAGTGGTGTTGTCCCTTAAAGAAAATATTAATGTTGAAACTTGAAAAATGTGACTAGCAGAAGAATTTTCGTAGCCGTGACGTTTCAAATAAATGTAAAAATGTCTCAATCTACTAAATTTGCGCGAAATTTTTTATTCTAGTTTATCGTTGTGTACAATAATCCATTGTAACTAATTTTTGTATTAAGCGCAATTGTAATTTACCGACGATTCAGAAGGCCCTACTTATGCCCCCACAAAATACGGCCCTTTGCGAAAGGAATACCTTCAAGGAATGATTTCTTCACCATTTTTGAGACTTAGGGTATGTTTTGTTACGACTTTTGGCGGTTACGTAGAATTTTGTTATTAATCTTTAAAAATGGCGGAGGTATGGCACGGTCTTCTACACTAAGACAACAGTTTACTTTTAGTAAAGAAATACATTTGGTTGGCACCTTTACTCAAATATTCAATAACTGGTACAAAATTTGTTGGTCGTAAAGAAATATTCGTGTTCCATGACATAGTATTTCTTTGAAAATAATGGTTCATTTGATCACTTTTATGTCCCTTAAGGTAGACCGAGCGCGCGCTCTTGATTTCTATACATTTTGTTCGCATTTTAACCAGACATTGTTCATATCATTATGCATATTTGAGTGAAATTTCAGAACAGTTGACCATTTATATTGGGAGATAACGGGTTTTAAAATTGCAACTTTCAACGATGCAGGGTCTGCTTTGAAATATAGACAGAATAATTTTCCGTAAAAAGTATTTGTCCCCTATAATAAGAAAACATATAGCATCGCATCGTTCCACGTATCCAATTACGTAAGTTTGCGCGGAATATTTAAAATAATACTGCAACACAAATTTTTATTTGGAAGTAATTTTTAATCGAACAAAATTTTTAAATAGTTATGAATTAACCAACACTTTCATTTGATAATGAAGACAACATAAACAATGTTAAATATCAATATTTATAACGCAAATCCTTTTTTCATGATAAAAGTTTTTAACGTTAGGAACACGATAATTTTGTTTTTTCTCGAAATACTGAACAATACTGTTCTGCGGTGTTGCCATATGTCTTCTTATTATAGGGGACAAATATTTTTTAAGGAGAATTATTCTGGCTTTACTGAACGTTTTTAGCGAAACTGAATAGTAAAGGCAATCCAAACTTTTTTTACTCTTTCCCTAACTAGTTTGGCATCTAAACATAAGTTGTTTTCAAAATTTATAAACACAATAGAATAGTACGACGAATTATGTGACCTGACTTTCGGTCAATGCAGACCCTGCAGTGTTAAAAGTTGACATTTTAAAACCCATTATCTCCCAAATAGTCGACTGTTCTGAAATTTCACTCAAACATGCATAATGACATGAACAATGTCTGCTTAAAATTTGTACAAAATTTATAGAAATCAAGTGCGCGCGCTCGTTCTTCCTTAAGGGGTTACCCCCACTTACGATTTTGAAAAAATCGATTTTTTTTAATGCATTTTTTTGAAGCATAAGTATCTGGGCCCATAGTTCTGTATGGGCCCGGAATAGATGACTCTATGTAAGTTTACAAAAAAAAATATTTTCTTCGTGTAAACTGAAATTGAAACTTTAAACGCGTTTTTCTCAAAATGGCATTTCTGAAGTCGGTGACCAAGATTACTCGAACACTAATGAACCGATCTTCTTGAAATTTTGCAGGCTTATTTAATACATAAAAATGTAGTCTTTGTTCGTTCGATTTTTTTTTGAAAAAAAATGGCCGTTTTATAGCCAATAAACGGCCGTTTTTTTCGTTAAAATCGAACCATTAACTTTGACTGTCCGCCATTTTGTGAAAAATGAATATTTTTTAAAATCCTTCGATTAAAGACTAGATTATACTTATATTTGACTAAATCCATCCGTATTTTTTTTTTTCAGATGATCCACTTCGCCGCAATGTTGGTCACGGCAAACCGTGAATATAAAAACATTATTTCATTGACGGCCACTTGCCACTAAACAATGTAATATTTTTCAATAAAAAAATTACTGAAAGTTCTTCAAGATGTGTTCTTTAAGATGGTATATTGATCGATTAAAAAAGTTTTGTAGTTTTCTTTAAAAAAAATCATGAAAAAGGCCTTTTTTGCGCTACAAGTGGGGGTAACGCCTTAATAAATCTGTACTTGAGATAAGTATCATTCATTTGGCAAGACCGTTTACTTTGTACACTACCATGGCCCTTTGTCCCATAAGCTCGTTCGTGCGCAGACGCGACGTACATACGATCGAGGTACACTGGAGAATGAGCGTGACCGCATGTCCACTTACCTAGAGGATATCAGTTTGTGACCGTGAAAACGTGAATTTATTCTCTGCGCCGATGGCATCAATTAACGATATGCTTGTTTTGTAGGACCTGCCAAATCTTTAGGCAACTTTCGAAAGTATATATAGAGAATATGAAATGATGCATTAGAGCAGGGGTGGCCAAGACGTCGACCGCGGGACCGGTCGATCGCCTATTTTCTATGAGAGTTGTTCCTTACTCTACGACGTATTGATGCTACCATCTTTGTCGTCCTCTACAAGTAGCAAGGAGCAACTCTCATTTTTTATGAGAGTTGTTCCTTGTACACTTGCCCACTAGCACTATAGTGCTACATTGATTGAACTGCACATTCATCTGCCGACAATCAATGAATGACTTGGTCTAAATATTCGTTTGGTAACTACACACGAATCTTGATTTGTGCGAATATAAAATATCGTTCACTCAACTATCCTTTACATCTGGGACTTTTCCACCGATCTCATTGAATAAACGCCGCAGTTGTAGGAAACAAGTATTTATGGTATATCAATACGATGCATTGGGTTAGACCAATTGTGCGGCTGTTAAGAACGGACACGTTCCATTAAGGGGAGATATACAACTAGGAGCCGGAAAAAGGGTCATTTTTGTGAATTTTTTCAAGGAAAACTATTTGAAATTTCGGGTTGGGATATTAATCATTTAAAAGTATATACATTCAAAAATATGTTTAATTTTCTTTATTTAAAAATATCAAAAATATACAAGGATATTGTACGATCCTTGGAGCGTCGTAAAAAAATCTGCGTATACGGTACCCACTGGCGTTTCTTAAAAAATCATCTGAAAAAAAAACCAAAAAGATTATTAAATTAGACACTATAATGTAGTACTTGTCTTAGCCGATTTTGAAAATATCGATTTATGACAAGATGGCGGACGTTTGAACGTAAATAGTGATTTTTGGGCCAAAAATTAGTTATTATTTTGCCTATAAAACAAAAACTAAGTAACGGAAAAAAAATCCGATGACAAGTACTAGATAATGGTGTATAGAATAACCACAAAAAACCTCAAGGCAATCGGTTCATTGGTTTTCGAGAAATGTTGGGTACCGATTTGAAAAACGTGGTTTTGAGAAAAACGCGTTTGAAAATTTGGGAATGAATAAATCATGAAATTTGTCGACTTACATGGAATCATCGATACCAGGCCCATAGTGTAGGTCTTCTACGGTCCACGGAATGTTCATAGAAATCCTTGACCTCGACCATCTAGGTGTATATCTCTCCTTAAAGTGCCCATTTCTTAACCCTCAGGCTACGGAATTTTTAAAGTAACGCCAAGTAGCGAAAGTAGCGTTTATATTTTCAACTATAACGTTTTTTTAATTTACATAAACATCACAAATATGATAAAACCATCGCAATTCTGAGAAAATTTCCGATCGATCGAGAAAAAAAATGTTTTAATTGATGAATTACAGTCTAATATACAGTTGATCGAAGTTTGCCGGGTTAGGCTAACCCATATCCGTACGGACCGTTACATTTTTATAGTCCGTACCCTGAGGGTACGGTACCCTGAGGGTACTATTACCAAATCTTTATTTGTGACTGTTAATAGTCAACAAATCCTGATACATCGAAATATGTTGTTTTCTCAGTGTAAACGGGTTGCGGCAGATGTTGGCAGACAGCGTGACACGTAGCGTCGGCGCAATCAATCTAAAACAATGCCAACGAAGATTTTTCTTTCATTGACACTTATACGCAGAATATGAGCCAAGAAAAAGTGAGAAATGTTGAAAATTGATGAAATGGTACACTATGAAACAAAAAAAATTGAATTTTCCGAAAAAAATGGGTATATGTTGGAATAAAAAAATACTTTTTAAAAGTTTTGAAAAACATTTAGTGTCGTGTTATAGACAATAAGGTTAGAGAGATTTACACTGAATTTCATAATAATCGGTCTATTAGTTTTTTAGCTACACGTCGCGCCAGTTTTGAAAATGGAGCTTAGAAGTCCGTGCCTTACTTCCCCCATTTTTAAAGAATAACGAAAAAAATACCATGTAGCAGCCAAAAGTAGTAATTAAACATACCCTAAGCCCCAAAAATCGTGAAGAAATCTTTTCTTTTAAAAAAATAATGACAATCATCAAATATTTTTTTTGTCTAAAGATATCTCCCCCCTTTTCGAGTCGTAATGCAAATATCAGATAAAAACTGGAACACGAAGGAGAAAAGGGCACAGGGACAGGGCGAAGGGAAGAAAAATTATCCGGAGGCGAGTCTGCGAGAAATCGTTCACGAATTGAGAATCCTGCGAGGAAGTCGAAAGCGCCCAGTGATAGTAAACATCGCAGTGGTATTAGTCAACGTGCAGGGAAACGGGTGGTAGTTAGCTTGGTAAAAGGAGAAAAAGGAAAACTGTAATCCGCGCCGGCTCGAAATTTGAACGGTTCGTACAACTCTGAACCCTCTCTCTTTCTCTCTCTCTCTCCCTCTCTCTCTCTCTCTCTCTTTCTCTCTCTCTCTCCCTTTCGGGAAAAGAAGCTATTACTCTCGTTCGTTCAACTTTAAATTTCACTAGTCCTCGGGCTCACTCTCTGTTCCGCTCCTTCTCTCGTACTTTTTTCCTCCCTATTTCTCTCTTCCTCGTCCTTTCTCTCAAAGCTCTTTGCCCACACGAGTGATGAGTGCGCAGATGTGTGTGTGCGTGTTTTCCACGACTGAATTAGTTTGCCAAACTCTCAGGTCCACGGCAATCGCAGTGGGCGTACAGACTGATGGTAAATAACACACGTACATACGTACGTATGTAATGCATGTATGTATGCTTATGGTGGAAGCGAATTTTGAAGACAGGAGACTTGGAGGATCACACTCACGAAAGCTGATTGTCCCCAAACTCAACATTGTGTAGCCCCAATGTCTCCAAAATCACCTTTCAATAAATGCAGACATATTTCTATAAAAGTCATTTCAAGTACCTTCCCGTCTCGGAACTTCATTTTCGATTCGTTTTAAAGAATTTATAGACTAAAGTTCGTTTTTGATTTGTTGGAAAAAATTTAAGAAACGAAATTCAATTTCGATTCGTTTAAAACAATTTATAGACCAAAATTCGTTTTCGACTTGTTGGAAAAATGTTAAGAAACGAAATCCATTTGTCGATCTGTTTAAAAAAGATTCACGATGTTTATTTAATACGATACGTTTAAAAAATGTAAGAAATTTATTCTATTTGATTTGGTTTGAAAATTGTAAGAAATTCATTTAATTCGATTCGTTAAAAAAAATAGAAGACATTTGTTAGATTCGATGCGTTTACAAAAATTTATGAATTTTATCTCATTCGAACTGCTTGAAAATTTGAGGACCAAAATTCGTTTTCGACCCGTTTAAAAAAATGGAAGAACTGAAACTCGTTTTCGCTATGTTTTAAAAAAATTCATAAAGTATATTCAGTTCGAATCGTTTGAAAAATGTAAGAAATTGATTTTCTTGATTTGTTTAAAAAATTGTAAGAAATTTATCTTATTCGATTCGTTTGAAAAATTAAAGGAATTCAATTATTTTGATTCATTTGAAAAATGTTAAGACCGAAATTCGTTTTCGATCCGTTTAATAAAATTTAAGAATCGAAATTTGTTTTCGATTCGTTTTAAAAAATCATAGAGTTTATTTAATTCAATTCAATAAAAAATTGATCGACATTTATTTACTTCGTTTCGTTTTAAAAAAATATATAATACATTACTGGCATTAGATCCGTTTAAAAAAAAATAAAGAAGTTTGTTTTTCTCGATTCGTTTAGAAACATTAAAGGATCAAAATTCGTTTCCGGTTAGGTCTAATTTTTTTAACTGATCCAATTCGATCCGTTGAAAAAAAAATCATTTAATTCAATTTGTTGAAGGAAAGTAAAAAATGTATCTACTCCGTTTCATTTTGAAGCAAAAATAAAAAAATGATTCAATTCGATTCGCTTGAAATAATTTGGGACATTTATTCAATTCGATTTGTTTTTAACGAAGTAAGAAATTTATACAATTCGATTCGTAAAATTTTATTTATTCATTTAAATCGGTTTGTTTTGAAACATGTAAGGATTCTCCTCAATACACCCTGATGTGCTGATAGGTAAATTTTATCAATGCATATACTTAGACACATCCTTCCCTTAATTGCGGTAGGACTTCACACGTAATTGCCTGTACATAACGGCAGAAGAGCGATGTCTGCAGAAATTGTACAGAACGTTCCTGAAAATGACGCGAAATTTCGCCACTCATCTGTGAATGCAGAGCAATCAAACCGAATATTACTAAATCGCCTTGCGCAAGTTACGGTTCGGCGAATGCTCGGACTTGGCATAAAATACTTCAAAGTGCACTCGTTCCAATTTCGAGCTAAAACGGTCCGAAGGTATTTCGAAAGGATACCTCAATTTCGAGAGTGTTATGACAAACATTTGGGAAACTTGAGGCTTTGCATTGCGTGTGCCAGGCACCGCCGAAACTCACCCATCAGCCCGGATATATTTGAGTACATATTTGTTCGGTGCGAAGCCGAGGGGTTTGCCTAACGATGTATCGTTCACACACGTTGGAAGTTCGAAAGTGGTTTGTACGCGTGGAGGCCCCCGTCAATGAACGAAGGGGGGAGGTAGTTTGGGTCCTTCTGACTTTGAGCGATCGATATCTTGGCTTCGGTATGCGGGAGATCGCCGCAAGCTTCAGACCCCCGTGCTCTGAAATGAACTTTCCGGGCACGTTGACAGTAAGGGATCGTCTCAGTGTGACCCTCCGAAAAATCACTGATTTTCGCGATTTTTTTTTTAAATGTTCAAATTAACTAATCGGTCCGGTTTTTTTTAAATAAATAAATACATTCATGACGAATACAAAATGATTTTTTTTATGTTTATTTATTGGATGTACAATAGTTAAATAAATTGTTGAAATGACACGTAATAAAAAAAGGTCCTGTACGGTTTCCACGATTGCGGCCGCAATTTTGATCTGAAACAAAAATTTCAAAACGATTATTAATCTGTAGGAAAGTCGCTATCGCGCTATGGAAGGGTTTTTTTTAATTTGACGAAATGGCGGCGGTTTGAACAAAAAGTATCGAATTTGGCCCTTTTTCTCGACAGTTTTTCGTAAAAAAAAATAGGAAGATTTCCAAAAAAAAAGCTTCCATAGCGCTATAAAGAATGACGTTAAAAATGTTCTCTTCAAAGGGGAACTAGATATCTTCAAAACTCTTCCTTTGAGAGTGGAAACCGTTTTGAAAAACACTATTCTGAGAAAAACGCGTTTAAAGATTGAAGTTGGAAAATTTTTAGATAAATAGTTTACTTACGATCAATCGGCGATGCCAGGTCCATACAATTACAGTGTATACTATCCGATAATGCAACAAAAAAAATCGATTTTTCGAAAATTTCACACTGAGACGATCCCTTAAGGGATATGCATAACCTTAGAATTTCAAAAAATCGATTTTGTGTTTATGTTATTGTCTTATTGTGTAGAGTCTTAACTTTGATTTGGTTCAAGGATTTTGTAAAAATTCCACAAATTGACCGAGTTATGACGATTTTAGTGGAGCAGGTCAAAACGTCCCGTTGCATTACGGCTCTAGCGCTGCGCGGTGAATTCTATGGTTTTTAAGGGCATTGATATGACTTTGTCCAACCGGGCTATTTTATTGTAAAGGTAATCGGTCCAGTGGCCGTCAGGGTCCTAGTGATCATCATGTTTGCGCATTAAATAAATATTTTAAGACAAAAATCAGTCCTTCGTGCAGATCTGTGCTATATTAGCTCCCAGGAGGTATTTACTATGTTGAATTACATTTTCACACCCGTAAGTATACGTATTCAAGAATAATCAAATTAAATATATTCCGCTACGACGTCCAGCTGTCATTTCGGCCGAATCCTTCATTAGGAGGTTAACGTGAACCATGTCACATCTCGGGTGATTTGAGAATGCCTGTGGACTTGCGTGAAGTGAGTTTTCCTTCAAGTGATTAACAAGGATCTTAGTTCTGCGTTCAGCATAAAAAATTATAGTTTTATGTTAATTTCAGCGAGTTTTCATATATGCCGATTACCGGTTCAGCAACATAAACACTCTGCCGATTAAACGCCACGGCTGTCGATAACTGGGACAATGTTAGCAAAATAAGAATCTCACGAATCGAATATTAGTTTATAGAAAATCAGAAAATAAATATTGCGTCCGTAATTAGCATTGTCTGAAGAATCCACGGACCAGTCACCGTCATACACATATTCGCGATAGTAAAGAGATATCCATATAAATAAATGTTGTCGATTACTGGGTCGTGACCATGTCGATAACTGGGTACGTCTTGAACACAGGTGAACACCACTCGATAGAAAGAATTTTAAAAATTATTTTATGAAAAAAATAGTTGTTTATAATGACTACAAATAAATAAAAATTCTAATTCTGACGTAATAGGCAATAATTAGTTTTGTTTTTGAAATTAATAAAGTTGTATGGAAGAGAAATTTATGTTTCAAACTCTTTATCAAATGTTTTAATAAAAATCATAAAGTTCGTGACAGAGTGTGTAAACATTATTCTGCAGTTCTATATGCAGACATAATCGAATCAACAAAGTCCTACGGACCATTGCATAATTAGTTAAGGCCTTATATACCGTTGATGGGACCCGAATGGTGGGAAAACAAGGCTTTTTGGGATTTTTGAAAAATACTAATAAAGCAATCAAAACTAGGTCCAGAGGGTTTATTTCACATATCTGTAGGTATCTCCAACGAGCGGACTCGTTGGAGTTGCACATGTGCACCCAGAAGAATTTTCTTTTCCCCGTAATCTACATGAGTTTTGCTACCGAAGTACACACGATTATAGTAGTATATATATATTTGTACATTCAGCCCCATTTTTAAGAAAGTCCCATTTTTTACTGGAACAACGGCCTTTGTTCGTTTCCAAAAACCGCAATTGTTAATTGAGTGTAAAAATCGTGTGTACATCGCTATAAAATGTATCTAAGAAGTTATAGTTAAAATTTGAAGTCGATCCATTAAAAAATGCAGAACCTACGAGTCCGCCCGATGTTGAAAACATTTCTTCACGAAAAACGCGTTTAAAGTTTTAAAACCGTTTTCTACATGTCTTAAAAAAAATGACCACCTAAAATAACTTTTGCACATTGTTTTCGGCATGTTTGCACATAATTTAAGTCAACAAAAAAAACCTTTTTTCCAAAGGTATATAAGACTTCAAAGCAGTTTGAACGCATGTGACGATTCGTGGGATGTTCCCATGGCGATTACCAGACCAACTATCATGGCGGCGTGACGATGACTCGTGCAATAGCATCTTATAACGTTTACGAAATATTTTCTCGAAAACTGTACCAGACACGGGAATTTCACAACGACCTTCTGTTTCGTAATAAAAAAACTGATTAAGAACGACTTAAGGGGCCAGTCCACTTTGAAAATTTCAAAAAATCGAAAGCAAGCAATACTTGAAGAAATCGACGATGATGAGCAATCAGAAGGGATTTTGTACGGTGCAGGAATTGCCGATTGAGTTTAGGTAAGAGTTTTTCATAGTATAAACTTCAAACGCGTTTTTCTGGAAACAACGTTTTCAAAATCTAGCTCCATCGTATCTCTAAAACTAATAAACCGATTCTCTTGAAATTTGAACCACAAATTGTAAACATGATTCGCAACAAGATGACCTTCGATGGGTTTCAAATTTTGATTTTTACTCTTTTTGCGAAAAACTGCGAGAAAACGCGTTTTTTTACTTTTTTCATCTGCAATTTTTTTATTTTTTGATAAAACTTTATATTCGAGGGTTATTTTGTAGCTGGTGTCATACTGAATCTAATGGACTTTGATTTTTTTGTTTCAGACAAGCCGTTACCGAGTTGTGATGGAGCTACCTAGGCCACCTATTTTTGAAGCGTTACGTTAAACCATAGATTTGTACTTAAAAATGAATAAAAATGAATTAATTTTTTTTATAAATATATTTCAAGACTTTCTTCATCAAGCCCAACAACTTTTATTATGCATCTTATGCATTTTTAATAAAATCCTGAAAAAAATCGCGAAAATAGCCTTTTTTCGTGGCTCCAAAGTGGACTGGCCCTCTTAAAACAACTTTTAATCAGTTTTCAAGTTGAGCTATATAAATTTGCAAAGTCAAGCGATCTGCTTAAGGTGACGACTACTGGGCCGTGTACCTTTTACGGTGCAGGAATCGCAGATTGAAGGTACGAAAAATAATTGTAATTTAATCTCAAAGTACACCATACACCGAGGGACTTTCTTACAATTATTTTTTTAAAATAACAATTGGGACGAAAGAGTGCATTTCATAGAGAGAAATTTTTAATAAAAGATGTTTAATTTCTTTACTAGCTTCATTAGTAATAGAGATATAAGCGACCAAAATTAATCGCATCACCTCTCACTCATTGTTCCGTTCACGGTCGCAGTGCAACTCGACTTATTGATGCAAGTGAACCAGGGTCGTAAATCCTGTTACCGAACGCGTGTAATTCGACACTGCAATCTCGTGATTGAACTCCCGCACCACAAACTAATGTGAAGATGGTTAGTTAAAAACAATTGGAGATAAACTAAAAAACAATTCAATTTATTCACAATTATTTACATCGATCAGTTAAAGGTACTGATCATTGATTCACGTTGTTTCCGCGTAGTAATGACGACGGTGTTGATAGAATTATCTCATGGAGATATTTGAGTAATTTATTTGCGAGAGGCAAGAGTTCCGCGCTGATTGGACTCTCGATGTTTCCTCTTCGAATGCTTGATGATTACTGACTAAAGAGAAGTTCGAGTCTTACATCCGTAGTTGGTGATGAGAGCTGTCTCACAAACGGGGGATGCGATGCCGCCCCTTGGATGAATAACAACTAATTTCATTGGTACAAAAATGTAGAAAAATGAGTGGGTGGATTGTAGCTGTCATCAATCATGGATGAGAAGTGTGAGAATAGAAGATACTAGGCAGCCCTGTCGCACACGTGTCTTTGACCAGCAGGACATTCCAGTGACGAACTCTTTGGCGCAATGAAAAAACTTCCGCGCTCAACTCTACCATCACGCGGACGCTTGGTAAATCCCTTTACGAAGGGTACATTGGTGCGCCGATATGCGCATCTTGAACGTAGTGACGTGTAAAGTCTTAGAAAAATAAAAAGTTACATTTGCGAACCAAATGTTGAATTACCCTGCGCGTGGTCCACCGAGCGAGCGAGTCGTCGAGCAAACCCGAGCGTGGGCTATTGACCCTCTTTTATGGACTTCAGGTAAGAGAGAAATACTCTTGCCTGTCGTGCCTTGGGACGATGTGGATATTTATAATTATACGAAAAATGTTAACACTAGCTAAATTCTTATTTTCAATAAAATTAATAATGAACTGCTAGCTCGTTCCGTATGCGACGGAACACTCATCGTTTCGTCCCCTTCACTCATCGTTCCGTCTCTCTCATAGTTCCTTGTTCATATCTTCATTACTAATGGAGCTAGCCAAAAAAAAATGAAAGATACATTTTTTATTGTCAACTCAAAAACAAACATCTTTTATTTTTAACTTTTTTCTACAAAATGCACTTATTCCTCACAATCGTCATTATAATAATTAAATTGTTTATAATTAAAAAACGATTCTAGAACAAAATAATTGTCCTATTTGTATTGCCCGTACCTGAAACCATCACGAACCACCGAAGATATTGAGCAGACCCAAACATTTATACGAAAATTGTATATGGAAAAAGTGGATTTCGTACGTTTTCTTCTCTTGCGTTTATCTCGAAAGTATACTTTGCAATTTGGCGTACGTCTTATCTCAAAATCTAATCGTCCGAATTACTTCAAATTTGGACTGAACATGTTTTATAACATATTCAATCGACAGACCGGATAATTTTTTCATATGTTCCTCCGTTTGTTAATAACAAACGTTTAAAGTCATCATTTTTACTCGAAAAACGACATTTTTTTAAAAGCAGTGCGATTTATGCAAATTTTAAAATTTCGACAAAGTATCCGGTGGGTCTGTAGCTTCACTATTGTACTACAAGTATATTTTTCATCTTTTACTTTAGATGAATCTAGTTACCGGAATCATGTACGCGACCGAGCCGTGCGGAGGCTACAGTCCTGAGATTAAATGACAATGATTATGTTGTTCATATATATTTTGCAATAAAAAAACGGTGACATGTCAAGACTATGTACTATCTGTGTGCGGAAGATCGACCTAATCATACCAATACTTGAGACGAAAAAAGAAATTGAAAATCGATCTGTTTTTTTAACTTCAAGGTTATGCATACCCCTTAAGAAGTTATGTCTACTTGTAAAAGTCGAAAAATTACTTTTTTCAAAACCAATATATTTTAACGGGATATCATCTTATAAATGTTCCCTGAAAATTTAAAGGTGATCGGATCAAAATTCACAGATTTACAGGCCGTTATGTTAACGCCCGTCTGAACGCTCAGAGCACCGTTTGAAGCTTTAAACGCTTTTTTCTCAAAAGTACGTTTTCAAAGTCAGTGAGCAAAATATCGCTAAAACTACTGCACCGATCTTTCCGAAATTTTCAGGGAAGTAAACATATAGTAGTTGATCGAAGGATTTTTTTTCGTATGCATACTTTCGATTTGACAAACGAAAAATGCCAATTTTTCGCAAAAATCAAGACTCACTTTGAACACGTGTCATTTTTTTTTAATTCGATTTTTCGGAAATTTTTTCGATTAATCATGGGATAAACTAATATATTAACGAAATCTGTTTTTTTTTAAATTTTTATATTAGATAACCTGGTTCGAAGGACATTGCTCACCGCAAAAGATGTTTTCGAGAGGTGCTTCCCGGATATCGGCTGTAAATCGATTATAATTAAATATGTTTGCACAAAAAATTACAGAGTGTTCTTCGGATGATACTTTTTAAAATACCAAATTTTTGTGGGTTTTTGTCGTCACGATTTACTTTTTTTGAATCCCAAAAATGAGCCGTTTTCTACTGCTACAACTAGACATATCTCGTTAAGGGGTAGCGGGGGTGCCGCGTTGGTGTGCGTTTTGCGGTTTGGTCCGAGACTACCCCGGATGAGTCCGGTCGCGAAGAGTTTCCTCGTGGAGCAATTCCGTCAGGACCCCGGTAGGAATTGACAATGAAAGAATGGCTCGTCAGGCGCTGAAACAAGGCTCACATTTTTTAATTCAGGCTGAGCACCATCCTGATTTCAGGCCTAGCTGAACCTTTGTAAAGAATGTTTATTGCGTCAAATTGATTTAGAAAATTAAGATAGAGGATGAAGTAAAATGTCAGTAGTGTATTTTTTTGCCGATACACAATTTCAAAATATTCTCGCATTTATTGCTAATTTTCTTTTTCATAGAAGTACAGAAAAAATATTATTTTAAACTTATTTTATTTTATCACAACCTGAAACAAGCCTGCATCCAGCCTTGATTTTTTAGCCTTAAAATTCACCGGCTGAATAAAGCTTGAACTAACCCTGAGTTTAGGCTAAGCAGCCAGTCTTGGTTCCAGGCTGCTCCTAACGATGCAATGAAACCTGGCCCAGGTCTGTCTCACTCAGGCTCGGTGAAACAAGGCTCGCACAAGCTTGTTTCCATCGTCAGCCTTTTGATTTCCTACCTGGAGATGGAGACGGATCGAGAGAGAGAGAGAGAGAAAGAGAGAGAGAGAGTCATCGAGCTTTCGCATGATTCTCTTATAAGCTCCAGTATGGGCATTGTATATGGAGCCTCGGCTAGCAGTAGCCGAGCCGAGCCGAGAAATCTAGCACTCCTATTTTTGATCTATTAGAAAATAATGGCTCCGGATCTTGTCGCGCATTGCTGAATTTCTCCAGATTAGCTTCCGTTCCTCCAATGGTGTGCGGCCCCGGTGGTCTTCCGTATCAACTAGCGTTGGCCGATACTCGGATGGGTGACCGCCGCGCACTGGCTTGCGCGCTGACTAGCGAGTGGGACAGCAGTTTCGCCGAGGAATTTTTTCCACAGTTTCCCTGCGCCCTCGTGCATATGTGATACCGTAGTGCTTTACAAAAGTGCACTCTAGCGTGTCTCCGAAGAACCGGACTTGGTAAAGTGAAGAATGAGAAACATAGAATCGCGAATGTCTGCAAGGCCATATTGAAAATCAATAGAAAATAAAAATGGAACTAAAAATTGAAAATCTACAGTTGAAATAAGGATTGTAAATAAAAATAGCAAATTAAAATTGAAAATAAGAATTGAACATAAACATTTTAAATAAAAATGGGCAATACGACTTGTGAATAAAAATGATAAACTCAAATTCGAAATTAGTCTGGAAACAAAAAACGAAATAAAATTAAAAATATACCCATATAGCAATAAAAAATTACAAAAAATCCTTGAGGTCGCCAATGGTTTTTCTCACCCCCCCCCCCCCCCCCCGCTATTTTTTCTGTCACTATCATGCGCGATATTATTACCCAAGAGTGTACAGCTGACGACATATCCGACACGGAACTGCGGGACGCAGTTCTCGACTCATTTTCCAGACGGGCAAATACCCCCCCCCCCCCTTCCCATCCGACGTGGACACGCGTGTCCGAACATACACACAGCTCAGGGCGGGCAGGGACCGTACGTGCCAACACGAACGTGGTAATTAAGGAAAACGCGCCAGGAGCTCGGGGATGGCGGGGGGGTGGGAGGGTCACAGATCCTGAAGCACGCGGGAATTATAAACGAAAAGGATACGAGCGCGCGCGGGCCGTGGGAGACTGCGAGGAACAAAGTTGTCCGCTAACGCGATCAAGAACCGTTCTCTGCCCAGAAATCCGGGCAGTGCCCCTGCTGGGTTCGTTAACTGGGACGGTCCGCGTTCTCACATGCCGCGCGGTATATGTCTCCATTCTCGTTACCCCCGAATCTTGCCACGTTCTTTTAACCGCACCCGCTGCCCCTGGCCCCACTGGGAACGTTGTACGGTGCGATCGCTCGGGTCTCGGCTACATAAATCCGGACAGTGGACTCGGGCAAGGGACTTTCTTACGGGGTGAAGAACGTGCTGGAGAAACCGTATACGCGCAAGAAGGAGCCGCTAATCGCTTTTGCCCCCACCCCCAGGCGCGGTGGGGCGGGTTGGGGGGGGGGCGGCACCTTGGCTGTGCAACGTTTTCAACTCTCGGCGAGGATATGACACGGTCCCGAGTAGCTCCGGAGATAAAAAGATAAGAGGAGAGATCTTCCGGTCGATTCTTCTTTTTCTGTGAGCTTCTTCGCAAAGCTTCGAAAGAAACCGATGCGCGCGGGGCACGAGGAGTGGAAACGTCATATGACGTTTAAATTTGCATCGTTGAAAAACAACGATTTGTTTTTTGTTTTTTTTTTTTCATTTTTTTCTATATTTTGATTATTATCCAAAGCCTTTTTTCTTACAAATTGATGTCGTTAATCTCAAATAAGGATATGGAGAAAGATTGGAGTGATTTTTGTAGTTGAAATCGGCCGAAGAAACATTCGAGCAATCGCGAAGAATTAGTTTTCGTTGCATTCCATCGATGCGAACTTCAACATCATAAACATCACTTGAATCGAGGAAATTGGTCATGCAAAGGTGGCCAATTAAATGTTGAGGTGCAATGATCTAGTGTTTGGTTATTCGTTTAAGTGGTTATATACAGTCAAGAGGCCCAAAAAGATCGATTTTTCAAGACATTTTCTTGAGAAGACCTTTAAATCTATTAAGGTAAAAATTTGTACACATATTATGGTCACTTTTAACTGTCTTTTAACATTTTTATTTGTGAAAATAATTATTTTGACTGCTACTGTAGCTGATCTCCGGGAGCACCTCTAAAAAAACCCGACTAGAAATGTTGCTACGGGGCAGACTAGAGCTGCGTCCGGCATATCGTATTCCGTACCACGGCATGGTACAGGCCGCCGGATCGGAGATTTACCGGGCGTGAAACGCTATTTTGAATCTGGCCATGACGCGGATGCCGGTAACGTAACTGATCCGTATACCTTTTCAGGCTCTGATCCGGTTGCCGTATCTATGCCTGAAATGAAAAAAAATCCAAAAATTACGAATAAAAAAATTCCGGTAGTATTTTTTGTTTCGATATGCATTATTTATGATCCTGCCTATATCATAATTGGAATAAAACGTATCCTGCCTCGTTGAAGTTTTTACCTCCCCTCGGAATTGAACCTACGTCTTCTAATTCTAGAGCTGAGCGCGCTACCTATTCTAAAGAATGGCAATAATTTTATTCACGGGGTTGAAAATTGCATCGCTTCAATGCAACAATAATTATTTTTTTACTGGATTTTTTTCTGCCTATTTAGGCTGTGAAAATAACTCACACCTTTTAACATATTCTCATTAGAGTGTTACGACCCGAATTTGCAAAAAAGGCTCCTGATGATGATTTTGTAAAAAAAATTTAAGTTGTGCTAATATAATTTAATTTTATTGATTTATTATTTGATGATGATAAAAATAAACGAATGAAAAGGAAAGAAAAAAGCGTTGCATTCTCGCGATGCAAACTTCAAATTAATTTTTATTCGTTTTTTGTACCCTGATTGGATGATGACGGCGTCCGCATGGGCACCATATTACTTTTATTAAAATCTTGCCGAAATTATGCACGCAGCAACTCAGTTGTTTACTTTGATGGCCCCAAATAAGCAGATTATCCGGTAGATATGCGGCGCAAATGAGACATACACTTCTAAGTGCATGGCGGATCGGCACCGGATGTCTACTGGATTAGCCAATTTCGGAGAACGGATGGGGAAAGGAAAATCGATCAGGCCTTGGACAGGTAACCTTAACAGAGCCATGTGAAGGACGCGTTGCGGGTCGTCTGATGTGGGCCTGATTAATGCTTCCTTCTTACATCGGTATCTGGGTACTAGTGATCCGGCAGACATACGGTGCCGATCAGACACGGTCTTCGGCGCCCTAACAAGGTCCTCGCAAGATTACCTGATTCAGGACTGATCAATTTGTCTTTGTTACACCCCTTCTCCGGATTCATTGATTCAGTAAATATCCAGCACAGATCGGACGGGCGCTTCTACGGTATTCCGGACCGTATCTTCAAACCTGCCTGATCAGTGATCTGGCTGCTGGAATATCATTTCCAGTCGGGAAGGCGTCTTGCGGTGGGCACGATATCTCTGGACTGGATCATCTAAAATGAAAAAACCAAAAATATTTCGTTAAAATAATCGATTATCTTATAATTGATAGAAGGAATGAGCAAAATGATAATTTTTGACAAAATGGTGGCTTTAAAAACAAATCGTTTTTTGACGAAAATTTAGACCTTAAATTGTTTATAAAATGGAAAATATTTATCGGTGAGAAAAAACCTTCGAAAAATTACTAAAAAAATATACTTGAAAAGATTGTATTAAAATTTGAAACTGATCGGTTCAGCCGTTTCCGAGAAATCTTCCTCACTGACTTTAAAAACACAGTTTTGAGAAAAATAGCGTTTAAGCGGTTACCCCCACTTGGGATTTTGAAAAAATCGATTTTTTTATTGCATTTTTTTGAAGTATAAGTATCCGGGCCCATACTTCTGTATGGGCCCGGAATAGATGACTTTATGTAAGTTTGCAAAAAAAAATATTTTCTTCGTGTAAACTGAAATTGAAACTTTAAACGCGTTTTTCTCAAAATGGCATTTCTGAAGTCGGTGACCAAGATTACTCGAACCCTAATGAACCGATCTTCCTGAAATTTTGCAGGCTTATTTAATACATAAAAATGTAGTCTTTAATCGTTCGATTTTTTTCGAAAAAAATTGCCGTTTTATAGCCAAAAACGGCCGTTTTTTTCGTTAAAATCGAACCATTAACTTTGACTGTCCGCCATTTTGTGAAAAATGAATATTTTTTAAAACCCTTCGATTAAAGACTAGTTTATACTTTTATTTGACTAAATCCATCCGCATTTTTTTTTTCAGATGATCCACTTCGCCGCAATGTTGGTCACCGCAAACCGTGTATATAAAAACATTATTTCATTGACGGCCATTTGCCACTAAACAATGTAATATTTTTCAATAAAAAAATTACTGAAAGTTCTTCAAGATGTGTTCTTTAAGATGGTATATTGATCGATTAAAAAAGTTTTGTAGTTTTCTTTAAAAAAAATCATGAAAAAGGCCTTTTTTTGCGCCACAAGTGGGGGTAACCCGTTAAAGTTTCAAAAGCACTTTACATATAGTAAACAAAGTCATTACAAATGTGCGTGTAACTTCGAGAATATTCGCCGGATTGACAAGAAATTTTCTGTGTGCATACTTAAATATATGTAAATTACGAAAATAAAATTTAAAAAAATCGATTTTTCGAAAATGTTAACTGTCTATAACCCTTCAAGGGTCTGTGTAGGGTTGATATTTTGGAAATATGTCTTAACGTTAATTTGTTACAAAGATTTGGTAAGAGTAAAAAAAATTGATCGAGTTATGGAGATTTTTGGAAAGGGTCAGATCGCCCACTGCGCTATGGCGAACCGTCCCGCTGCAATTTAGCTTTTTTTCTTTTGCGTTTTTCTCGAAAATATGTTTTATGACACGGTGTAAGTCGTATCGCAAAAACCTATGCGTCCGATTCACTCCAAATTCAAACGGAGCATGGTTTGTAATATTTTCTTTCGTATGGCCAGATGATTTTTCGGTATCTTTATCCATTTTCTGAAAACAAATTATCAACGTTGCTTTTTAGTCGAAAATCGAAGACTTTCTCTAGAGCTTGTAATAAAAAAAAAACAACTACGAAAAGGTATCCAACCAAACGAAACTTTTCTTATTATACTAAAAGTACGTTTTCTTGCTTTTCATTCCAACTCACCCTTCTTGTCAGAACCACCTACACTGATTGGCCATGCAACAACGGTGTCCCTCGACTTGAATAAAAATAACTTCATTGTTTATCAATATTTTTCACTTAAAAAAACTCTAACTTGCCATCGATTGTGTGTAAAATGCCGACCCCGTCATCCCAATGCTACCAGCAAAAATATTTGAAATCGACGTTTTTTTAAAGCCCCAAGCATATGCAGACCCGTTAAATCGACGGAATAAAATCATTCTTAAAACAACCTATTATTCCATTTATTGAACAAATAATTCGTCGGCTTTCACCAATGATGAATGTGGTCAACCCGAATCCCTGTGCCCTCGTGCAAACGCAATAGTGCACCAGGTGCTCAAGTGGCCGTGGGCTGCTCCGCATTCTCTCAAGACCTAGAAACCTCAAAGTGACATGTGTCTTGCAATAAGTCAACCGCACGACACCCCCAAAGCCTATAAAGGCATCCAAAGAATAAACCCAAAATAAAGGGAAACACTCCATACCAATATATTTTCTCACCAATTAAACATACATTTAATTAAAACCTAGAAAAAAAATTGCAAAATTTCGATAGCATATTTCACCACTGCTAAATGAGACCACTGTAATTCAAGGTAGGACACCACTGTTACGGGCCGAAAAAGATCGTTTTTACGATTTTTTTTCGTTTACTAAATTATTTATTTGGGATTTGGAAAAAAGATATGTTATTAAGCATACATTGAACTTATTTCGTGTACATTTTATTTAAAATCAAATAGAAAATGAACATTGTTATTGAGGTATAATAAAGCATCTGTATAAAAAATGTGGTCTACCGGCTGGATTGATAACTTGACAATGGTAGGCCTGAAAAATAAAGATAAAAAAGTTTTGTAATCTATGCAAATACAGTTCTCGTTGTACATAAACATTTTTCGAAAAAAATCCCAAAATAGCGGGTTTAAAAAAAGAGAAAAGAGAATTTTGACGATATTTTTACTTACATTCGGGGGCTTAAGAAATACTAAATTTAAAAAACGGCTACATACAACGATAGCTGCTGCAATAACGGAAATTTTGGTTTTTATGTATTGAAAATCGGACAACTATAGCTAGAGTTATGATTTCGGCCAATCCGAGAAAAGCCGCTTTGAGAAAGACGCGATTCAAAGTTTTAGTATAGTAAATCGTTGCGCTACCTGCTTTCACTAAATCGTCCGTAACATGCCGAATTTCTAATATTTTAACTTGACAATTTGTTAAAAAATTCTCGAATATGCAGGGTAATTCTGGGGGAGTTGGCCATAAGGGAGAGAAGGCCAATAGAAATGTTTCATGGAACAGCGCACTAGATTTCACCGGTTACTACTTAATTCGCTTCACGTCGTACACAGGTGTAAGCGTACGAGCAAAAGTTTGGAAAAAAATGTTAAGTGAGTAAAATCCTTTTTAATTATTCTGTCTACTGCTAAATTATTTGAAGGTTTCATGTTTTACAGTGTGGTGATGTTATTCTGTAGAAGTAATAATTACTTTTGTATTACTTGAATAGTTCACGAACAGTGCTTTGTTATAACCTCAAGATATCGCATGTATTGTTTCTACTTGTTTACATTTTAGATGTGGCCATCTCTCCGGGAAATTAGGAGAGATGGCCACGTACAGTCGGTGTATGATGCCCATAGTATTACTTGTAATGTTTTCAAGTAGTTAAATATTTTGTTCTACTTTTGTTTTAGATGCCTAATAAGTACAAGAGAAAAGCGATTGCTCTACAAGGGAACTGGACTCAAGGATAATTAAGGGCGGGGTAAAGTTAATTCGGCGAAAAAAAGGCATGTTTTTAAGATTTTTTTGGCGTAACGAATAGTGTTCGTTTATTGAAAAATTTACATATAATAAAGTAACATTTGAACAACATTCTCCTAAATTTGAATTGCAAAATATTCAAAATTCAACGAGTGAAAATTAAACCCCGGAGGCGCCTCGAAAAAAAGTTGGCTTGCGGTGTGCACCATAACTCGCAACAGAATCATCTGAAACAAAAAAATCAAAATGCATTTGTTAAAGGAGATGTTTCTCGAGGTAATGACGGGAGGATTTTTTTTTTCGATTTTTCGATTTTTCGTAGCACTTGGGAGCCAAAAACCCGATTTTCGCTAAAAACAATCGGCTAATTTGTTGTTGAAAAATTAGTAATTATTTTAAAAAAAACAAAAAAGCTCTCGACAATACCTGGTGAATTATATGAAGAAGTACTGTGTAAAATTTCAAAGCAAAATTTCAAAATTTCAAATCTACTGGACCAATTCCAGTAGATTTTGAGTTATCGTGCACACGGACTTCAAATATGACAAGTCTCAGAAAAACGGTTTGAAAAACGCAGAAGAGTTTGGTCGCTTAGCGCTCATTGCACATAAGTTTGAGAACACTTCTCGATTGCATAAAAATCTGAGAAAATTCATGCATATTAAAGGTACTCAAAAGATTAATTTTGCATAATAATAATTCCAAAATGTTATTAACAAAATGATGAAAAAAAAAAATGAGTCAACAAATTTCCCCGCCACCCAATTTTTTTTCGTGATTCGTTCATTTTTCTGAATACGTATGAATTTTTTCAGATTTTTCAATTATCTTTGAATTTTTAGAAATTCAAAATAAAACTCGATAATTTTCTTATACTCACTCAAAGTCGTCGATGCCAGGTCCGTAGAGCAAAAGGCTTCCATCAAGATGATCGAGAGCATCTTTTTGCGTTTGTCTACGCAAAACTCTTTCTTCTTTACTGTCGTGCGCCGCTTGCTCCTCTGCTCTACTAATTCGCAAATCGTCAACTTGTCGGGCCCATTCGTGAGAACTTGGCCCTGTACTGATTTGCATCTCTTCCATAAAGGCCAACAAAGCGAAAGAACCTTCATTGTAAGTACATGCAGCTTCATAAGCTGCAATTTCCACAATTGTAGAGGTGCACTGACTGACTTTGGAGAGATTTTCCAAATAAGTTGATTGAGACTCTCATTATTTTTTTGCGTGAAACCTCCAAGACATCGCTGCAAAAGTGCGTCGTTGCTCAAGTCACTATAAATGGGCTCAATGGCTTCCAGAACGTCAGTAGGAAGGGCTGTGTAGCTGTCTTTGAATGATTCTAGAGCATCTGCAGCTGCAGCTTGCTGCCATTCGCACCAGGAGTCTTTGCCGCTTGGGCATTTCTCGTGCTGTGGGTTCTCGTCGGTTGAACTGTAGTGATGATAAGTTGCCCATATGGCATTTTTCATCTTCTCAACTGAATCATAATTACGTCGAATAGCTAGTCCATAGTAAACAGTCAATTTATCAATCATTTTAGCAGTGAGCTTTCCTTTGCCAGAAAGGCTTTTTCTTTTTACGATCTTTCCGGCCTTGGTTTTTGTGTCAACTATGCTTGCTTTTACTAGTCCACGCAGACGCGTTCCCATTCTCTTTTGGACATGCTCTATTCATTCTTTTTTGTTTATCACAAAATCTTCACCATAAGGTTTTGCATTGACAACGCCGCTGTACGTCTTTGAGTCACCGTCTCCGATGTAGTTACGATATTTCACCCCAAGATTTTCCATCGATCGTTCGAACATTTCTATAATTGCTGATACCTCCATGTTTCCAGAGGGTCCCTCATGGTTGGCTTTGCAATCACCGCTATCCACATGCTCTTCGTACCACGCTTCGTATTCGGCAGAATCCAATTTGTTTTTCCAAGTCTTACAACCGTGGCAGTAACTGCTTTTTACAAAAGTGTCAAGTACCTTTCCAGTATAATATCCAATTACAGAAGCAACGCCAAATAACGAAGAGAATCCTCTTTTTTCCAAGTGCCGTCGACTGATACAGTCAATTCTGACGTTTCTTCTACATTATTTGCTTCAGATATTGCTTTTTTCTCTTCTTGTGCAGCCGATGCGAAGAACTTCTTGGCCACATTTTGTATCGCTTCACAATGTTTTTTCATATATCAATTATAGGTTGGTTTCGATAAGAAAGCACTTGCCAAATCCATTAGTCCGCAGAACTTCTTGCATCCGGCTAAACCTAAGCCTAACACTCGCATTACGAAAGCAAATCGATAAGTGACATCGTATACACCACTGTCTATTCTTTCACTTGATGGAATGTAATGAGGCTGTTTACACTTTTCACATGTAACCTTGATCTTGAAACCAAGACCTTCTTTTTTGCATGTTTAGAATGTAACTTTTCCATCACACTTCACACATTTGACTACAGTAGCAATAGTCGAAAAAACAAGAACGAAATCTATCATTCGATAATGTTTTTGGATGTCTTCTACCACCCCCGCGGGATTATTTTTAATTTTTTTTTTCGCTGACGCGCTATTAGCTAAAGGTTCGTCGTTTTTGCGCTTTTGAGGAGGCACTTTTTTTTCGGTCGGCACAATTGCCCAATACCGTTCTCACGATCTTGTCTGCTTATTTTTCGAGGCATTTTTCGAGGTACGAACAGGAATGAAAACGGACTCAAACTGTTGGTGTGACTTGCTACTGCTCAGCACGGCATACAGCGGTCAACTGATGTACAGACTAATGTGTATACTAATATACACCGGAACAGGCCCGTTTATCAAGAAATTTATTCGGGGTCGAAAAATACAATAGCGCGCCGCGCAGCTGCCGCCCAGGTATAAAACCCGGCATGGAGCAATAGACGCTCAAAACTCATAACTTGGTCAATTTTACTCCGATCGACTTGAAATTTTAACACAATATTCTTGATATATTATGCATTCATTTAAAAAATGAAAAAAATGAAAAAAAAATTTTTTAATACTTTACTCCGCCCTTAAAAGCAGCTATTGGTGCTGTAAAAATGATGAATTGTCCGTTCGTGCGGCTGCTAGAACCTACGAAATACCTGGGAAGACCTTAGAAAGACGATATAAGAACAAAGAAAAAAAATGTTGCGGAGAAAATTATTATGAAACTCGTCTCATCCAAGACTGGCTTTATTGGATAGTATGCCAACTTTGGGTGCACAAAAATGTACTGATTTCGATTATATGTATTCTAAATGTGGCCAAAAGACAAAGAATTAAGAATAAAACATAAAATCAAAGAGAAAACCGAGAGCATGATGCTGGGTAACTGGCCATCTCACCTCTTCTCCTATGGCCATCACACCTGGATACTCCGGGAGAGATAGCCAATCGTGATATAAAAAAATAGTAATTTTAAGATTGATCTGATAGGAGTTTGTTTTAATTTCATAAATTATCTTAAAGTTAAATGTTCAAAATTTAATTACAAATGAAGATAAGCTAAGGGTATAGGCCACAGTAAAGGGTATAAAATCATGTGCGAATTCAACAATTTTTTCGTATGAAAAAGTGATTCACTCATAAAATTAATTACACATCGATTTAGTATTAATATCAAGCTGTTAGAAAATATATATATATTTTTTTTCGATGTATAAAATGGTCGACTACTCGAAACTTCTTGAAACAGCTTTTTGCCAATTGGCGTGACAAATAACTTCAAGAATTTTCACTCGATTTACTTCAAATTTAAAAGTAATGTTCCTAATTGCACTTCGCAGAGAAGTACGTACGGAAGTGCTCATTAATCGAAAACTTTTCATTTTATAAGCAGTTTATGAGCAGTCATAACGAAATTTTTCACTGAAAATTCATTTCTTACGTTCAAATACCTACAATTTTTTAATAAAACAACATTTTTTAAATCCCGTACGTACTTCTTCACTGAAATTATATCAGTAGTATTCTAATGTAGATTGACGAGAATTTTTGTTTCTTGTTCTACGTAAAAAAGTGTCGATGCTAATGTCACGCCGCGGAGCCCAAAAAAAAATACCAAAAGAAAGTATTAGTAGTCGACCATTTGTACATCGAAAAAAAATATATATCAGGTTGATAAAAAAGTTTTGTCGCAAAAATTTAAAAAAATGTCTTTTTACGTATTGACGCAATATGACATCGAGCTATGTCGAGAATATTCTAGAATGTTTTCTACTCTTCCGCGTGAAAGGGTATAAAAGGGCGAGCGCGCGTTCTAGTGGACAGAGATGGCTTCGATCTCGCAGGAGCAACTTCGAGCGATCATTTTTTACGAATGGCGGCGCGGCACGAACGCCAGCACAACTGCTAAAAATATACAGGATACATTCAGCGAGAACGTAGTTTCTCATCGAACAGTCCAGCGTTGGTTCAAT
Organism: Ophion slaviceki; assembly: GCA_944452715.1. Taxonomy (NCBI): domain Eukaryota; kingdom Metazoa; phylum Arthropoda; class Insecta; order Hymenoptera; family Ichneumonidae; genus Ophion; species Ophion slaviceki. Next base: position 38,048,174 of record OX101784.1, read on the forward strand.
CGTTTTAAATCTGGAGACACAAGCCTTGAAGATAATGAACGTTCCGGACGACCGTCGACCATCGATGATGAAGCATTACTCCTCTGCATCAAAGAAAAACCGAAAGCAAGTACGCACGACCTAGCAAGAAAACTTGGCTGCACCCAACCGTCAATAGTCAATCACTTACACAACTTGGGATACAGGAAGGTTCTAGCTCAATGGATACCACACCGTCTCACCGACGACAATAAGAACTGTCGCGTGACCATCTGCCAGTCTCTCCTGCTTCGCCACCATCGCAAGGAGTTTTTAGAAGATCTTGTGACGGGAAATGAAAGCTGGGTCTTGTATGATAACAGAACGCGTTTAGCCTACTGGCTTCCTATCGGAGAAAAACCGCCACACCAACCGAAATCTGATCGTCACTCACAAAAGGTTTTGTTGTGCTGTTTCTGGGACGCAAAGGGAATGCTGTTTCACAATTTTCTCCCTGTAGGTAAGACGATCTCCTCTACACGATACATCGAAAATCTCCAGGAATTGGCAAAAGCTATAAGAAAAAAACGGCCAAGACGCGCGTCTGTGCACCTTCTCCACGACAACGCGAGACCCCATGTCGCAAAGGAAACCCACAAAACAATCACTGAGCTTCACTGGAATACCGTTCCTCATCCACCATACTCTCCCGACATCGCGCCATCTGACTACCATTTGTTCAGACATTTGAAGGCATATTTGAGAAACAAAACTTTCGAAAACGTCGACGATCTCAGAAGGGATATTTCAAATTTTTTTGAGTTCCAGCCGCCGCAGTTTTGGGCAAAGGGAATAAATGAGTTACCAACTAGATGGTCGAGTGTCATACAAAACCGATGGCGAATATATTGTTGATTCGAAATGTTTTGTATAAGATATATAAATAAATAAATTATATTGAAATTATTGCGACAAAACTTTTTTATCAACCTGATATATATTTTCTAACAGCATGAGATTCATACTGAATAGATGTGTAATTAATTGTATGAGTGTTGTTACATTCGTACATGATTTTATATCCGTCCGTACTTTTATTTTGACGGATCCTTGACAAAACTGTGGCCAACTACCCCGGACTTATTGTATACTTTGAGAAAATGCAACAACAAAAAATCGGTTTTGTTGCCTCGTCACAGTGGTGTCCCGCCTTAATAGTTGGTCACCCTCGACAAAAATACTGGTGGAAAACTTCCGGAACCGTGAAGTTGTATAATTAACTGAATTGGATAGGAATTCAAGTGGGTTTCGTGTACACACACACACACATTTCCACGGGCATAGAACAGTGCAAGAATTATTTGAAAGTACAGAATTCTCTTATTACTCGCATGTCCTGCGTACTTTGAACATACACAGCCAAAGGAAACCTAGCCTCGACAGTATCAAGATAAAGGTGAAAAGAAAGGTGCACGTATCCCTTATATATATATATATATGTGTGTGTGTGTGTGTGTGTGTGTGTGTGTGTGTGTGTGTACATATACATACATATATATGGAAGGAGGAAGCAGGGACAAGAGTTGACAATTGGAGGCAAGAGCAGAGCGTAAAATCATTAGCCTTAATTGGAGTGCGCCGGCGGTCCTCGCGGGACTCTTCGCACCTCCACCCACGACCAACAACGCCACTATTACACCGTGAATGGATGAAAACGTACATGATGTTCCTGTCCCTCGACGCTCGGCGGCGACGACGACGACGACGACGACGACGAGGACGAGGACGACAACGATGTCTGAATCTACTACTCATTGCCTATATATGCACATGTGGGTGTTTTTTCCTCCTCGATGCCCACGCGTATAGTACACGAACATTATTTGTAAAACGTGAATGACGTTTCTCTCGCGGCTCGAAATTACATCCCCTCGTATATATCAATGTTCGCGCGCGCGCAGTTTCGCGCGTTTATTTGAGCGACTGCGATAACGTAGAGTTACGGGGCGAAAATGTTGATTCGATTTTTTTTTAATTGAATTCAGGTGCCTTTTTACGCTGGTTGTAACAATTCGATCGTTTCTCGAAAATGTTGGATTTTCTTTCAAACTTGTCGGGGGGATTACTGCTCGCTCGGAAAAATACGCAAACGGGGATAAACTTTGCGGGCCCGTATAAGAAATAATAATTCATTAAACTATAATAATACGATAAATATAATTTGGTAAATAATAACAATAATAACAACAGTAAATTGAATATAATACATTAGATAACAATAAGAATAAATTCAATGTAATATAATAAATAATAATAAAATTTAATTTAATGTAATAAATAATTATAGCAATAAATATAATATAATAAAAAATGATAACAAATTATATAGATTGAATATAATGTAATAAAATATAATAAATAATAAATAATTATAAGAGTCTGGTGTATACGGAGGTGACAAATGACAATTCGCGTAGGGTCCGATTTTTCCGGGTGCATCCCACGGAGCCAATGTAGCATCGCTCGCGTATCGTACCTACATCTTCGATGTATTTATATTCGTATGTATTTATACGCGTCGATTATTTGTATCGTGTATCTCCGTGGCCAACACGCGATAGGAGCTTTAATCGCATCCGGTCTCGTGGAAACGCAAATATATAACGAAAATCAAACTAGACAGATGAAAACTGTACGACCTGCGGGAGGTATTATGCACGCGGAGGAATGGCACACTGTTCGCCCGTGAACGCGTATAATCGTGGTCCGATGGGTGCCTTGTGCATGCGATTTTCGAGCATTGGAATTGGAATATATATATATATATATATATATATATATATATATATATATATATATATATATATATATAATGCATATAAATACATATTCATAGGCATATACATGGTGACAATCATCAGATGGCCATGTGGTTATTAAGGGTCGTGCGCAGAGATTTTTCGACTGCGGAAAATATAATTTTTCATGGTTTTTCGGGACCTCGTCGAAAACGATACAGCATATTTTTGTGATAAATTGTAGTTGCAAGAAAAAATTGAGTATTTTGGAAAAAAAATTCTTCCTTGAGTACAGCAGAATGAAGATAATTAAATTCTGAATACGAAACACTCCTAAAAAACATTTTTGTGCTTCCGTCATCGATAAAAAAATGATCAAAGATGCATTTTAGTGGCTAGATGAAATTTAATTCCGCTAAAAAAGTTTTTTCGCAAGTTTTTCGTGTTTAGAATTGAATTATTTTCATTTTGTTGTACTCAAAATGGAATTTTGATTTTTTCAACAATGTACGATTTTTTTCTGGCAAACGCTCCGTATGAGTAAAATACGCTATATTTTTTTTCGAACAGGATTCGAAAAACCATTAAATACGATAATTTTCCCGGCCGCAAGATCTCCGCGCCAGCCCCTCAAAAATCGCATGGCCACATGACAATTGTCACCCTGTATGTGGATGTATGGCGGCGACAGGTGGAATCGTCGATGCGCCCGGTGATGCTCGCCCCTTTCCCAACGAATCCCATTCGCGATTCGATGGATTCAAATGAGGAGAACTTGGACAAGCGAGAATTCGGTGACAATATCTAGCGTATCAATCGTATGGATGTGGGGCCGCGAGATGAGACGCGACGTCGTAACAAGCTTGTCCGTTTGCTCACTCCGGATTGTACGTTATCTCGGTGGAAATGCGCGATCGGTAACTTCACGAAACGCCATCGATACTCGTCCATCCGTGGAACTTTTCCGTTGATCTGTTATGATTAAGTGAATAAATACCTAAAATGAAAATATTTTTTTTTCCCTCATTGTTCCTATGTATATCCGAGCTTTCGCGATGCTATCTCATTGGGTTCCAAAAGGGCAGACCTTCCGCATATGGGATTCTTTTTTTTTTCTTGAAGTTGAAGAGTCACGCTTAGATCGGTTATCAATAGCTTGCCTTTGACTCTTACGAGATTTCGAAAACGTATCAGATAATATAGGGAATAAGCGGCTTAACATCGTGAAATGAACAAAGGTTTGCGCAAATGTAGAACAAACGAAATCTAACTCAAAAATATCCGTATAAACTAAAATATATGAAGAAAATCATAAACATATTCAATGGAAACTCCAACGAACCCATACAACACCGAACAAACTTAAACCTAGCCGAACAACCCCAAACATATGCAAGCACCCTCAAACATATCAAAGTAAACCCATACAACGCCAAACATATCCAAAGAAACCAAACTTAGCCAAACATATCCAAGCATATCGAAGTAAACCCAAACATGCCCATGCAAAGCCAAACATATCCAAACAAACTCAAACTTCTTCAGACAAACCCAAACATGTCCAAGCAAGCCCACATATACGATCCCAAACATCTCCAAACAAATCCAAACTTCTTCACACAAACCCAAACATGTCCGAACAAACGCGAAGGATTCCAAGCAGACCCAAACATATTTAAGAAAATCCAAACATACCCATACAACCTTATAACCATATAATAAGAAACCTCCCAAAATTTCAGCCAGATCGATCAATAACTTTTTGAGCTATAACATGAGCAGTTTTTCAAAAGACGCCTAAAGGAATACCTGATAAAGGCGCCGTTTTGTTTTGTTTGAAAAATAATTTTTTTGAACACTGGTCGGTTGTAATAGGATAATGTAAAAATTTTAAAATCATGCGATTATTTTATCAGCTTCAAAACAATTAATGAAAAATAACTCATTTTCGGTCGTCTAAAGGGAAGTGCCCCTTTAAGAAACCAAATATCCGAAGAACCCCAACCACACGAAAAAAATAAACAGTCCCAAACATCCTCACTCAAAATCCAATCCTAGATTTGCCATACCCCGAGTAGAAATTGTTCTAGCCTGTCTGAGTTACGATCTAGTAACTGGCTCGCCCAATTGAGTTCATACGAACTGACTAATGGTTGGCTCGCTATGAGCTTGTAATATTGTGAATGTTTTGTTATCCAGCACTTGTCTAGTCACTGCCCAGCTGATCTTGGTCACAAATGACAAAGTGAGGTTATGTGAACACGTGTAGTTTGATCGAGCGACTGGCTCATGGTTGGTTTAGCGGAGATATACACCTAGGAGCCGTAAAAAGGTCATTTTTATGAATTTTTTCAAGGAAACCTATTTGAAATTTCGGATTGGGGTTTTAATTATCTCAAAGTATATACATTCAAAAATATGTTTAATTTTCTTTATTTAAAAATATCAAAATATTGTATGATCCTTGGAGCGTCGTAAAAAAATCTGCGTATACGGTACCCACTGGCGTTTCTTCAAAAATCATCTGAAAAAAAAACCAAAAAGATTATTAAATTAGATACTATAATCTAGTACTTGTCATAGCCGATTTTAAAAATATGGATTTATGATAAAATGGCGGACGTTTGAACATGAATAGTGATTTTTGGGCCAAAAATCACTTATTATTTTGCCTATAAAACAAAAACTAAGTAACGGAAAAAAAATCCTATGACAAGTACTAGATAATGGTGTGAGAATAACCACAAAAAACCTCAAGGCAATCGGTTCATTGGTTTTCGAGAAATTTTGGGTACCGATTTGAAAAACGTGGTTTTGAGAAAAACGCGTTTGAAAATTTAGGAATGAATAAATCATGAAATTTGTCAACTTACGTGGAATCATCGATACCAGGCCCATAGTGTAGGTCTTCTACGGTCGACGGAATGTTCATAGCTTCTAAATCCTCGGCCTCGACCATCTAGGCGTATATCTCCCGTTAAGCAACTTGAGTTACAGATGACGTTGCGAATGAATAAAATCCTCAAGTCGGTATTTCACGATGACGTAGCCAACACTTCCCAACTGCGGCCGCACTAGCCGGAATAAGTGATCGGACAAACACAATTTAAGGTTATGCAATTCTATGCGATTATCGCCCTCAATGCAAACACAATTGAGTCATTGATCCGATAATGTTATTGACATTTGTTAATCTACCCATTTTTCAATAATCTGACATTGTGTAGTGTAACATATGTAGACGATCAGAAAATTCAGAAATTAAACAAGTAGAACTGGCTCAGTGGACAACGTCACAACTCATCACCCAGAGGTCCCGGGATCGAAACCACGTTTCGGCGTAAGCGTTTGTCTGTGAGATAATTTAAAACTGAACCATTAATATATTTACAGCGCAAATATCATACCCCTAATTAATGAACAACGAAGAATATCGTAAAAGGGTCCAATGATGTAAATACTGTGCGAAAAAAATCACGAAAATATAAATATATAACCGCAATTTTTTTTATCCAATCGCCACCTATTTTCTTGTTCCCAGTCGCTAGCTGAAAAAAACTAAGTCATGGCTAGGTCAGAAATATAATACAGCCGAGAGATATTTCTTTCTAACCAGGCACCATCGAATGTTTTGTATGCAGTCACTAGAGGACCAAAGCGTTACAAGGTTGGGTAGTCAATCTAGTCAAGACGGCTAGCTAATGACGATTCATCACTTTAGTAGCTTGGGGGTGGGCGGTGATGAGTTACGTTTTCCACTCATGACCTGAGACAGAGCACCGCACAATTCACTAGCAAACCCAAACAATTTTCCGTCTTTTTTCAATGATCCTGGACAACGCATTGCTCAACCATCAATCTAACTCCCGAACCCGTGCATCCGTGCTACCAACGAAATTAGAGCAGCGATAAAAACGATGAAATGAAAGAAAAAAAAAGATCTAGAACGAAGAGTGACAGCGAGGGCTTGCGAGACGTCTTTTTTTGTCCGCATTCGAAAGGATCCGCGGACTTATCAATGTTTTGTGTGATGCGTGGAGATGGATAGAAACATACGTGTAGATGTACAAAAGCACTCGACCCAGTGGTGAAACGAGGTATAATGTCGAGTAGTGGCGCATCTCGCGAGGCGGCCGCGGCTTCCACATAGTCCTTGCCGCCGCCTGCGCGTAGGTATCTCGCTCCTCTCTCGGGTGTGTTATATACGCTGCGGATGAGACTGCAGTGCCTCGGTACTTCGACCTTTGAGGCCCACTCGTATTTCGAGAGGGATCTCCGTGTGGGCGCGTGTGTGGGAAGATCAGCAGGACAAGGACAAGGAGAACAGGGAGAGGAGGATCAGGAGTTGGAGGATACGTAAAGAGACGAGCGCGAGATTTACGAGACACCGAGGACCAAGAACGTGGTGAAGAGCTCAGCCGCGATTCGACTCACCGTACATAGGAATACGAGATCCCTCGGAGGCGCACCCAGGTAGGAAATTAAAAGGCTGACGATGGAAACAAGCTTGTGCGAGCCTTGTTTCACCGAGCCTGAGTGAGACAGACCTGGCCCAGGTTTCATTGCATCGTTTGGAGCAGCCTGGAACCAAGACTGGCTGCTTAGCCTAAACTCAGGGTTATTTCAAGCTTTATTCAGCCGGTGAATTTTGAGGCTGAACAATCAAGCCCGGATGCAGACTTGTTTCAGGTTGTGATAAAATAAAATAAGTTTAAAATAATATTTTTTCTGTACTTTTATGAAAAAAAATGTAGCAATAAATTTGTCGGGTGCGAAGGCACGAAAAACGAAAGCGAAGGAGGCAGCTCAGAACATTTAAACATATGCTCTTATCGATATTTATGAGGTACACAACAAAGTATATACGAAAATAAAAGTACGCAATAAAATAAAGTATTGTTTTTTAAAATATTTTTTATATATATTTTGTAACAAATAATATAACAAATAATAAATATATATAACAAATCAAATGAATTCTTTACAAATTTATTAAATTTACCCGAATGTAGAATATAGAAAACTAAAAACAGGCCTCATATAGCCTCGGGAAGAGTTTGGGAAAAGCCTGGTCATAAATGCTCGTGAAGGCTTCATTAAGACTCATTTTGAGCCTTGTTGTTTCGTCGTTTCAGGCTTGGTACAGGCTTTTCTACCAGCCTTTGGTCAAGCCTGTGTGCAAGAGCCTGAAACCGCGTTATCATTCAGAGGTTCAGCTAGGCCTGAAATCAGGCTGGTGCTCAGCCTGAATTAAAAAATGTGAGCCTTGTTTCAGAGCTTGGCGAGCCCTTTTTTCATCGTCAATTCCTACCTGGGCAACTTTCACCTTATCACCTTCATCCTTTGGCCTAATTAATCTTTATCTCGCTCCTATTATTTGCCTCGTTGAACGCTCGTCGTTTCTCGTATCGTTTAAGGGGTTAGGCCACTGTAACGGTCCAAAAAAAAAGGTTTTTTTCACGAATTTTTTGCTTCCAAAATTGAAGGTAATTGAAAAAAAACTTTTAAGGGTGTTATCGGGCATACATTAAACTTTATTATCAAATTTTTTTACAGCAAAAAAAAACAAAATGGCGGTTCCACAGCTGTCTTCCCGGGGCATGTTTTGCTTGCAGGGCTCCGCGGCACGCAGCACCACTGGTGCACTTTTGAATCTAGAACAAAAAAAAACCATCAATCTAGAGGGCTATAGCTAGAGAATGTCGATCGGATTTTAAAAAGTATCAATTTTTGTGAATTTGGCGTGCGTTTGAAAAAAAAATTGATTTTTGACGAAAAAAACGGCTAGTTTTTTGTTAATAAAAAATCAATAAATAAAGTTATTGAAAATCCCGATCGACATTCTCAAGATAATGTTAATGTTCACATCTGGTCAAAATTTCAAGTAAAAAAAATGAAAATTGTTCGAGTGATGCTGCGTGCCATTTTGAAAAACCGTATTTCGAGAAAAACGCGTTTAAAGTTTTGCGAATAGCTCTATTTCCTAAGGAAAAAACTATTGCGAATTGGTCTATTTCCTAAGGAAAACATTTTTTTCTCGCACGGGACCTTTTTTTCCTTATTCTAGAGGGTTTAAACTATTTTTGAAGCCAATAAAAAAAAATCGATTTTTCAAAAAATTTACAGTGGCCTTACCCCTTAAGGCCTCAGGCCACAGTTACGGGTATAAAATCATGTGGGAATTCAACAATTTTTTTTCGTATGAAAAAGTCATTCACTCATAAAATTAATTACACATCTATTTAGCATGAATATCAAGCTGTTAGACAAAATATATATTTTTTTCGATGTACAAAATGGCCGACTACTCGAAACTTCTCGAAACAGCTTTTTTTCCAATTGGCGTGACAAATAACTTCAACAATTTTCACTCGATTTACTTCACATTTAAGGCGTTACCCCCACTTGTAGCGCAAAAAAAGGCCTTTTTCATGAATTTTTTAAGAGAAAACTACAAAACTTTTTTAATCGTTCAATATACCATCTTAAAGAACACATCTTGAAGAACTTTCAGTAATTTTTTTATTGAAAAATATTACATTGTTTAGTGGCAAATGGCCGTCAATGAAATAATGTTTTTATATACACGGTTTGCGGTAACCAACATTGCGGCGAAGTGGATCATCTGAAAAAAAATGCGGATGGATTTAGTCAAATATAAGTATAAACTAGTCTTTAATCGAAGGATTTTAAAAAATATTCATTTTTCACAAAATGGCGGACAGTCAAAAGTTAATGGTTCGATTTTAACGAAAAAAAACGGCCGTTTTTTGGCTATAAAACGGCCATTCTTTTTTCGAAAAAAAAATCGAATGATTAAAGACTACATTTTTATGTATTAAATAAGCCTGCAAAATTTCAAGAAGATCGGTTCATTAGTGTTCGAGTAATCTTGGTCACCGACTTCAGAAATGCCATTTTGAGAAAAACGCGTTTAAAGTTTCAATTTCAGTTTACACGAAGAAAATATATTTTTTTGTAAACTTACATAGAGTCATCTATTCCGGGCCCATACAGAAGTATGGGTCCGGATACTTATACTTCAAAAAAATGCAATAAAAAAAATCGATTTTTTCAAAATCGCAAGTGGGGGTAACCCCTTAAAAGTTATGTTCCTAATTGCATTTCACAGAGAAATACGTACGGAATTTCTGATTAATCGAAAACTTTTCATTTTATGAACAGTTTATGAGCAGTTGTAACGAAATTTTTTCACTGAAAATTCATTTCTTAAGTTCAAATACCTACAACTTTTGAATAAAACAATATTTTTTGAAATTCCGTACGTACTTCTCTAGGTATTGTTATGTAGATTGACGAGAATTTTTGTTTTTTGTTCTAGGTCAACGATTGTGGATGCTAAATGTCACGCCGTAGAGCGCCTAAAAAAGATAACAAAAGAAAATATTAGTAGTCGGCCATTTTGTACAACGAAAAAAAAATTCTAGCAGCTTGATATTCATACTAAATAGATGTATAATTAATTTTATGAGTGAATCAATTTTTTCATACGAAAAAAAATGTTATTTTCGCACATGGTTTTATACCCGTTATTGTGGCCTAAGGCCTTAAGCGCCTTCTTTTTCTTACGCTCGATTCATAATTGATACTCATTCTAGACATTCAATCGTCTCGATCTTTTCAATATATATACAGAGTGTTTGGCACATGGACCGACACAATTTTTTGGGGGATCGGCGGTGTCATTTGCTACTTTTTTCACCCTTGGATCCTATGTCCTAAGTGTCACGGTAATTAAGATTGAATTTATTTTTCGTTTTTTTTTTCAATTACCCGAAATTCCGCCTTTCAATCGTCATAACATTTTTGCTTGTGGCTGTAACAGCACGAAATAACTTTTGTTGTATTCTGCAATGTATGTTCATTATAAATAAATCATTATTTGATACAATTTGTTTCAATAATGACTCATGAGCCTTCAAAGTCTTAAAAATGCGTAAAAGTATGAAAAAAGGCAACTTCTAAATTCATTATAAAAAAAACTCAGAGCTATTTTGAAGTTAGCTTTGTTTTAAGGGGTCTTCTCACTTTAGACGCTCAAAAAGGGTATTTTCATGATTTTTTTGATAGCTTTATATTATAGATATTGATATAAAAGTTGTTACACTTAATAAATGCAATTTCGAAATACATTTTAAAAAAATGTATTTACGTAACCCAAACAAACTTTAAACACGTTTTTCCCGAAACAACGTTTTTCGACGGCTTGTTAATAAAATCTTCGAAACTACCGAACCGATACTTATGAAATTTTAACCACATATTCATTACAACTAGAGCTATAGCACGTAACAAGGATTTTTTCAAATTTTGATATTTACTATTTTTTGCCAAAAGGGGTGAAAAAAACACGTTTTTTTTTGTTTTTTGAAAAATGTCCGCCATTTTGTTATTTTTGCATATATCAAAAATCGTATGATATGCACTATAGCCATTAAAATGCTGAATCTAAAACCGTTTGATTTTTCTGTTTCGGATGATCCATCTCCGAGATTTCACAACGGCGCAGACCTACAATGTTTTAGGACCTTTTTTAGCTACCATTTTCGTCTATAAATAGTGAATTAAATAAATAAAATTTGTAAAAAGGTTCAGAATGCCTAAAAAATTGTGGACGAGGAGGAGGAAAGAATAAGAAAATCGTCATATAACGGCAACTACAAATATATCGTGGAAAATGAGAAAAGGTCGTGAAAGTATTGGGCGGAAGAGGGTGTGAAGGGTAGGGATAATGAAATGTGGGCGAGACCAAGATGCGGAAATATATGGAGGGTGGGAAAGAAGGGAGAAAAGGATTGGAGATGTAGAATTTGCAAGAAAGAAAATGACCAATGGAGCACCTGCACTGAGAAAAAAAAAACAATCGAATAAAAAAATATATTGGTTGATCCAAATAAATCTGCTGCTGCGGAGTGCTACCGATGTATGAGATTGTTTCAATACTATAAAATATTGGAAAATGTGATTGATTTAAATAACATATTATTTTATTTGAAAAAGCTCTTCTGTTCTCTGAATATCTACATTATCCTTCAAATAAAATTATATTCTATTGAAATCATTCTATATATAATCTGTAGATGTATTGGATGAAATAATTAAGCGGTTGCTACAACCATTTTTTATTTCGTACAAAAATATAATCAATAGAATTAATTATTACTTTACTTCATCGAAACGAATATGCCATGGGACGTAAGTTTTTCAATTTGTTTCAAATCTTAAATAAAAAGTGAGCATTAGAATGATCATCCACGATAATAGTGGAGAGAATATCAGATATCCAATGGAATATCTATGGAGAGAATATCAGATATTCAACTGATTAGAACAGATACTACACTTAGCCACAGGCCAAGAAGCGATACTCTTGAGAGTTTCTCCAGCGTTTAAGTAGATTTGCGGTTTGCGCTACGCTTACGAGAAACGAGCAGGCGTGCGGCCTCTAGCGGTTACACCGAGAGCTACGGGTTTCCGCACACCTATAATTTCGGTGACGCTCGGCCATGATTTGGTTCAATTTTTTCAACCAAATGTGCAAGGAACAAATTTTACTTCCGCATAATTTTTTAACCAATTCAGACATTTGCTTAATGTTTTTCAATAAAAATAAAATATTACTATTTTAATGAATAATGCACATAAAATCAATAATGGATATGGTGAAAACAATAAAATAACATATTTACTCAATAGAAATTTTATTTGAATCAAACGAGCAAAATTCAATTTTTTTGTGAACTCGAATCAACAATATTCATGTTATGAATTCAAACGCTTTTTTCGTTCGTTGCAGAAATTGCATTTAAAACTATAGAATTTATTCGCGATACTTTTTTAGATAGTTTCAATAATATATTGTTCTCGGCTAACAATATATCTTTTGAATGAAAAAAAAACTTTCAATTTTGTCATGTTATCGAAGTCAACAGCGTTTTGTTTGGACTAATAAATCCGATTATTTACACCAACAATTTTACAATTAAATCAACGAAATTTCATTCAATAACATCAATGATTTTTTTTCTTAGTGTGCTAATATGTAAAAATGGATGCATACTTGTAACCACGAAAGCAAGAAAGAAAGCTGAGGAGTGGGTGCAAGGAGCGGATAAGGTGGCGATAAAGGGGGAAATTATAAACATGTTGAGTGGAAAGATAAATATAGGAATATGCCAGTATTTCAGAGAAATAGAGGGAATAAGAAAAAAAATGGTCAAGGAGGAAGAGACAGTTGAAAGCGATGGAGATGAGGAGTAAATTGAGAAAAAGAGAGCAAAGGTATGTGGGGTACAACATAAAATTGAGGTAGATGTAAGCAAAATGTGTATAAACAAATCGGAAACTTTTTGTAAAAAACTTGTAAAGCAAGTTGTGCAAATCAAACTGGATTATTATTATTATTATTATTAAATAAAAAAATTTCTTTATGTATTTCTGAAGTGTATTTATTAAGTGTAACAACTTTTATATCAATATCTGAAATATAAACCTATCAAAAAAATTCATGAGAACAGCATTTTTAAGCGTCTAAAGTGAGAAGACCCCTTTAAAAGTTCTCTAGTTTATACCCTTTCCAACGGTATGCTTCATGTCATAGAAATCATTCATTATGTGGTCAAAATAAAGAAAATGAATTTTTTTATAATTAATTTAGGAGTTAAAATATTTGACACAATTACACATTTTTGAGCCTGGAAGTTCAAGAGTCACTTTCTTTAAACCGATTGTATCAAACAATGATATATTCATAATAAACATACATTGCAGAAAGCACCAAAAATTATTTCGTGCTATTACAACCACAAATAAAAAAGTTATGACGATTTAAAGGCGAAATTTCGGGTAATTAAATGAAAACAAAAAAAAATCGCATCTCAATTACGGTGGCACTTAGGACGTCGGGTCTAGGGTGAAAAAATTAGCAAATGACCCTCCCAATCCCCCAAAAAATGTGTCGGTCGATGCGCCAAACACCCATATATATATATATATATATATATATATATATATATATATATATATATATATATATATCGGTTTGCACAACACGGCCAGAGATTGCCGAGACGCGGATCTTGAAATTGGATTCTGTTTAGTATCCTGAAATGGCACCGCTCGATACTTCCGGTGGCGCGTCGACGAAACGTTCGGAAACCACTACTATTCGTGTATATGTCCATATCCCTTCGGTATACATAGCCTCCCATATATCGGTTTTCATCGTGGGTATAAAACTAGGAGAGAGAGCGACTGTGGGAGAGAGAGAGAGATCCATCCGAATACCCCCCCCCCCCCCCAGCCGCAAGCTAACCACGCCGTAGCAAATTCCCCAAATGCGGTGATCGTAGGTTGTGTTGGTGGCAAATACCCCCATCTTAGGTAACTGTGGCCGATTTTTTCATGTTCGCCGATCGCCCAAATCAATATATATATATATATATATATATATATATATATATATATATATATATATATATTAGGGTGTGCGGAAAAAAATCGATATTTTTTTTTTCGCTGGCATCCACCAAAAAAAGATGAATTAAGATAAAAAGAGAAGAATCCTCGAAGGAGAGCTCGAAAAAAAATTATTTCGAACGGCGCATTGCATTTGAATACTTTCCATAAGTATAACACAGGAAAATATTGGCACTTCTAAACGTCGTAGTAAAACTCTTCAGGAAAAAATCTCACAAAAATGTCAATAAGATTTTCTGATAGAGAATTGAATGCCCTACAAAAAATGTTCCTACGAACAATTAGCTTAGAACAACCGTTCAAGTGGTATCGCTGTCTGAAATTAAATTTTATTATTTAAGCGGCGTGCGCGCCATAGCACACGCTGCCACCTGGCGGCAGCATGCGGTAGCTCGTAGTGCAAAATTACAAGCTTCACACTAGCGCCACGAACGGGAAACCGCGACATTTTTCGCCCATTTTGGCCCCAAATCAAGATCTGTCACTGCTACAAAATTTCATTCGTTATTGGGAAGTGAATCCTGTAGTAGGAGAGGCTGCCTCGAAAAAATTAGCTAGTCACTTGTGGTACTTTAACGAGAAAATTGTTGCTTTATCGTTTTTCGACAATGCTGTGCCGATAAGTGTGAAGGCAAAAATGGTACAAGCTCTGCAATCTCGAGAAAAATCCAAAAATCCTTCCGAGTGAGTAATTTAAAAAAAATGATTAGGAAGTGTTGCTGAAAAAAGACATAAGCGATTTCGTTACTCAAGAATCCTTATTTCTTTTCCAGCAATTCAATTTACCTCATGATTTTTTGAGAGTATATATTGAATTATGGCCGGAAAATGCCACTTATTTGAGTTGCTCAGATTTTTTTTCAATCCAAAAGTCGTTAATAACGTAGCCGAACGAGGTGTCAGTTTGATAGAAGCATATAACGGTTCATTAACAAAAAACGAAGAGTAGCTACAATATTTATTGGGTGTAGTGCAAAATCATCGACAGAAATACCCTAATTGCAACAAACAGACTCTTAAAAAAAGGAACGATAATTATCAAGGATTATAATGTAAAAACAAATTATTTTATCTTATTAAACCAAATTGATTGAATAAAACTTTTCGAAACACGGTCAATGATGGACGTCGTTTCTTTTATATTTGTTGTTGTACTTGATTCTTTTTTGTATCAGAGAAGTATTTTGAGAACGATTCCATGCAAATTGTATGTTAGAGCAGAACATTCTCTACAAAAAAAAACCCAAAAAGTTTTTTCGTAAAGCGAAAAATTCGATTTTTACAGCCTTTTGAATTATTTTTTTTCTATCAATTCAATTTCAGACAGCGATCCCACTTGAACGGTTGTTCTGAGCTAATTTTTCGTAAAAACTTTTTTGTTGCCAATTCGATTCTCCATGAGAATATGTTAATGACATCTTTGTGCGATTTTTTTCTGACGAGTTGCACTACCACATTCAGAAATCTCAATATTTTCCTGGGTTATTCTTATGGAAAATATTCAAATGCAATGCGCCATTCGAAATAATTTTTTTTCGAGCTCTCCTTCGAGGATTCTTCATTTTTTACCTTAATTCACCTTTTTTTGGTGGATGCAACCGAAAAAAAAAGTATCGATTTTTTTCCGCACACCCTAATATATATATATATATAAAGAAGTTTTTATACTACCGGAAGTAGCTGCGGTTTCGCCGGAACTAGATATATGTATGTATATCTTTATACTATCGAATTGAGGGAACATCGCACGATTCGGGTAATGCGAGTTTATTGCATTTACATCGTTAACGCGACCGCGTCCCGGAGGGCATATTAACGATCGCAGGCGAGATGACGGTCGTTGCCCGCAGCGCGATCTTCTCGACGGTAAAAGACGAGCCTTTCGGTGATAAACCTTGGAGGATACGGTTTTTTTTTTATTTCTACGCCGACGCGTATGATAATATTCAATTTTTAAGTTGTGTCGTTTTCGCGCGAGAAAAGACGATCACGGAGGCGTGCCTGATTGTAGGTCCGAAAAGGGGTTATTTTACGGTGTATTTTAATGGTTAACGTTTTTTATTATTTATTATTTTTATGTGACGTTTTATTGAAATGGGGTACACGATGAAAGAAGTGTTTGAGGTAAAAAAAGGCTGTGCATGAACGTGGAAAAATTGCGTGAATAATGTTTAATGATGGCGTAAATAAACACGGAGAAATTGCGCAAATAACATTTTAGAATGCCGTAAATGAATATGAAAAAATGGCACGAATAACATTGAAAAACGTCGGAAATAAACATGACAAAAATGTTTAGAAAACATTTCGAAAAGCCGTAAATAAACATGAAGAAATTACGTGAATAAAATGAAAGCTTAAAAAAGTCTATTGTGGATAAAATGCTGTAGCAATAAGTGGTACGATTTTTAAACGATGTAGAAAAATGTATTGAATTAAGATCGGCAAATTAAAAAATTCTTCGATCAACGACACCATTTATGTATCTAGAAGAAGCCTAGAAAATTGGAACGAGAACGGTGCAATATTTTTTTAGAAATCACGGTCGCCGATGTGAAAAATAGTTTTGTGAGAAAAACACGAGCGATGTTTTAAGATTTTGTTTGGGTTTGCACTTCAACAAAATCGATTTAATTTTTTGCATTTTTGCAAGTTTGCAGTTACATCAAATAATTAGTTTTATTGCATTTTTGCAAATTTGCACTGAGAAAAGATTATTTATTTTTTTGCATTTTGCAAGTTTTCACTTATTGTGGGATAAAACAATTAATTGTTTTCATGCTCATAAGCTTGCACTTATAAAAAATAGTTTGTATTTGCATTTTTGCAAATTTTCACTTAGACAACACAATTTATTTTCTTCATTTTCGCAGTTTTGCTCTTATTGTTAGATATAATTATTTAACGTTTGTATTTTTACAAGTTGGCTCTTAGACAAAATTATTTATTTTTTGCACTTTTGCAAGTGTGCATTCACATAAATATTTTTTATTTTTGAAAGTTCCCACTCAGATAAAACAATTGATTTTTTTGTAATTTTGCAAGTTTGCGCTGACATCAAATAATTATTTTTTTCACGTACACCAAGCCGTCTATTCCAGGCCCATAAAGAATGTAGCATTCGCGCTCGAAGCAGCTTTTAAAATACTCATTTGCTGCTGCGGGCGAAGGATTCCAGGCTCGCGGGTGTTTCCTTGCGCCGACGTATTGCGGACAGTCTTCTCTGGCAGCGTATTCGTGGGCATTTGGCCCACTGTGTACCCCCGTGGCCTCGTATATTTGTAACGGCATCCTGCAACCTTCGTTCAAAGTGCGAGCGGAAACATTTCGAGCGAGTTGGGCCATGCCCGCTCCACTGGGAATCATTTTCGGATCTGTTGCCCAAATGATTTAATTTTTCTTTCTATTTTGATTGAATCCACAAAGACACCTTCGTCATTATTGATTTTTAAAGAGTTCCTCGTATATGGGTTTGATGACGTCCAAAATCAATTCCGAGGTGGAGCACTATTTTACATTAGTTACATGGTATTATTTTTATTCATTGTAAAATGGCATCATTAAGGGGAGGGTAGGGGTTTCAGCGTGAAAAATAAAACACTTTTTTGCGAATTTTTTTCATCTATATGGATAGAGTAAATTTATTGAAACCTTTTGTACATTGTTAAGTGTCATTTCAAGAACATTCCGTGAAATTTGTACGCGAAAATATCCACAAACAAGCCGGTGACAAAGCTTTTCCAAGAACGCCTTTGGAAAACCACGATTTGCGGTGTTCACTGTATCTCAGCTAGAAATTATCTGAAATCAAGTACCATTAAAATTCAGTCAAAGTATCATCAAATCCTCCCCCCAACGGTCTTTCATAATTTTTTTTTTCATTTCTAAATTTTTCGTGGTCATGTAAAGTGAAAAGTGCTATTTTCACGAAAAATTCCGCCATTTTGGGGGTGGCAAACCCCCTCAATGTAAAAAATAAATCTCAAACTGACCGTTGGGGGCAACCGTTTCAATAAATCTACTCCATCCATATAGGTGAAAAAAAATCGCAAAAAAGTGTTTTTTTCACGCTGAAACCCCTACCCCCCCCCCCCCCCTTAAAAAATGGCGGAGGCATGGCACGTTCTTCTAAACAGGTTGCGGCGGGTGTTGTTAGCCGGCGTGACACGTAGCGTCGGCGGGATTAATCCGAAAAAAACCCAACGAAGATGTTTCTTTCATTAAGGGGTCTTCTCAGATTAGACCCTAAGAAAGGCTATTTTCATGAATTTTTTTAAGGTTTACATTATAGATATTGATATAAAAGTTGTTACACTTAATAAATACACTTTCAAAATACATTAAAATTTTATTTATTTATTCAAGTCACTATTTATAGACGAAAATGGTAGTTAAAAAACGTCCTAAAAATATTGTGGGTCTGCGCTGTTGATGAACTCTCGGAAATGGATCATCCGAAACAATCAAAAACAAACGGTTTTACATTCAGTACGTTAATGGCTATATCGCATATCATACGATATTCTATATATGCAAAAATAACAAAATGTCAGACATTTTTCGAAAAAAACACAAAAAACGTGTTTTTTTCACCGTTGACAAAAGAAAGTAAATATTTAAAAAAATGTAATCCTTGATATGCGCTATAGCTATAGCTGTAAAGAATATGTAGTTAACATTCCACAAGGATCGGTTCAGTAGTTTTGAAGATTTTATCAACATGCCGTCGAAGAACGTTGTTTCGAGAAAAACGCGTTTAAAGTTTCTTTGGGTTACATAAATACACTTTTTAACGTATTCCGAAAGCTATTTATTAAATGAAAAGTGAGAAATGTTGAAAAACGATGAAATGGTACGCTTTGAAACAAAAAGATTGAATTTTCCGAAAAAAGGCTACATTTTGCAATAAAAACTTTTTTTCTTAATTTTCAAAAGCATTTAAAGTCATGTTTTAGACAATAAGGTAACAAATATTTATATCGAATTTCATCAGAATCGGTCGATTCGTTTTTTAACCATAGCTCCGCCATTTTGAAAGATTAATAAAAAATACCATGTAACAGCCAAAAGTAGTAATAAAACATACCCTAAGTCTCAAAAATAGTGAAGAAATCTTTCCTTTAAAAAATCATGAAAATCAGCCAATTTTTTCTTCGGCTAAAGCTATCCTCCCCCCGTAAGCCGCCGTATAACACCGCTCCAGCGGCAGAAAATAAAGCCCAACTTTGACAATTCATTTTGGGAGTATGAAAAAAGGAATAGGATTTCTTTCGAGAGGGTTTATCGAACACATATTAAAGTATAAAAAAAAATGTATTATAATTTTCATACAAAATGGCGGCGATAGAGCCCATCTTGAAAAACGTTTTTTTACAAATACCTTTACGGGAGGACAGTTTTCTCGTAAAGTATAAGACCTGGAACAAAAACCAAAAAAAAAATTATAATCTATATATCATTAGCTATGGGACTACGTAGGGATTTTTTTAATCAAATTTTGAAAAAATGCATTTTGAAAGAATCAAATCGATTTTTACCCAAAAAAGTAAATTGTTTATAAAAAAAAGTTTACATTTAATCAAAAAACGGCTGCGTACTCCCATAGAGAATGTAATTGAGAAGTTACTATCAAAATTTCAAATCGATCCATGCAAAGGCGTTCGAGTAATCCGTCCTCCCAGTTTGAGAATAGTGGTTTGGAGAAAAACGCGTTTAAAGTTGTACGAGGCGCCTGAAAGAAGTCCGACGCGCTGCGGAAAAATCGATAATTAAACCTTCAATAAAAAAAGATTCGCTACAGGACCAATTGGATATTGTTTTTATGACCCCAAAGTATTTTTTTAACAAAAAAAAAACGATTTTTCCCAAATCCTAGCGTGCACGGAAAAAAAGAAATAGTACAAAATACACGGGCTACACAGTTCGCACTGGACTCGAGCGATTGCACAGCGATATTTACTGAAACACAGTGCTCACAATACAGTGTGCTCAAAGTAAATTATTACAGTTCCTGTACTGTCCTCTTTGGACTCGAATCGCTCTACTGTATCTTTCACTGGAACACACAGTCAAAAATACAGTGTAGTCAAAGGCAAATTTTGACAGTTCAACACTGTAATATAAATTTAACAAAACTTGTAATTTGACAGTTGGTTAATCTGTATTATGTACAATGAATGCGCCAGTTACACCGACAGAGTTTATGTAGACACACAACAAAAAGTTCATCCATAAAAGAAGTTTGAAAAAAATGTGTAGAAAATATAAAAAAATCAGTCACATACACAAGAACGTACCTTTTTGTAAATAATTCTCTCATTTTTATAATTTCTTGAATTATGTCGCACAAATTTCAACGTTCGCATCCTATCGACCATGCACTACTCACTAGCAATCCTTTGTGTCCTGGCCACGTGCCTCGCCCCACGTGCGAGACAAGTCCTAATTGGACAAGAACGTACCTTTAAAAAAAAATTCTCTCTTTCTTTATAATTTCTTGAATTCTGTCGCACAAATTTCGATGTCCGCGTCCCATCAACCACGCACTACTAACTGGCAATCTTTTGTGTTCTGGCCTCTTGCCTCGCCTCGTGCCTCATTTGCGTACAGTATAAAAATCAGTGATCCCATTTAAATTTTACAGTTGAATATTTTTACTGAAATCACTGGTGTATTGACAATATCAAACTGCAAATAAACCAGTGTAGCTGACAAAATCTCAGAGTGCACAGATAACGTCACGAACTGTCGAAAGAAGAGTAAAACTACCGTGCCATACTGTGAAATTTAATGAATCACTCTGTACTCAATACAGTGTACACTGTAACCCTTGCAGTTTGCGTACATCATAAAAATCAGTGATCTCATGTAATTTTTACAGTTGAATACTTTTACTGAAAACACTGATATATTCACAATACCGAACTGTAAATAAGCCAGTGTGACTGTAAAAATCTCAGTGTGTACAGGAAAATTCGTCATTTTTGTAGGACAGGATTTACATTACTCTGTTTTACTGTAAAATGAAATATGGTACCCTGTTTTTTATGCGGTTTATACTGTGATTTTCGCTGTTTCTTTTTTTCCGTGTGGTGTGATCCCTTAAGGAAATGTAAAAAAATCGATTTTTGTACGGTTACGAATAGGCATTTTCCCTTAAGTTGAATCACAAATTGTGGGCTATTTTCTCGTTGCTCTCGCGCCACTAAACAAAATGACTCCTGCCCCCCCCCCCCCCCCCCAACCGAGAGTCCTCCAAGCGAATTCAAAGACTTGTGCGGAATTGCTTCGGATATTCGTTTTATTTTCGTTTTATTCGCAGAAAGGGAGGTGAGGAGGTGGAGAAGGGCGGCAAGTTGTGCCTTCTCTCTTCCTTTTGCCGTGCGAAAGTGCTCAAGAGTACTCGAACCTTAAGGAGAAAAGCTCATCCGCCGGAGGAGGGTGGGGAGAGCGGCATTCGTCAGCAAGGATAAAAACAGGGAGGCTCTATACACCGGGAGTTATCAAGGGTTGTCTGGGCGCGGGGAGGGCAGCGAAGGGTGCTTTTGCCTCGGCATTGCGTACCTACCTCTGCTCCCATGGACGAAAGACGAAACGGTCCGCGTGTTGGAGGGCTTACCCGTATAACGTCTGGGTTCCCCATGCGTAACTCCGGCTCGTATGAGAGCCCAGAGAGCACAAAGCACACGTTGCGAATGCTACCCCCCCCCCCCCCACCCTCCCGCCCCTCCCTGCTCCCACCCTTTCCCACACGTAAAACAAAGTGGCGACATTGTCGAGAAAATTGCCTCTGCAATCTTCAGGAGCTCGGAACGTTTTTTCTTCTCCTTTTCTTCTATCTCTTCTTTAAAAGCATTCGGCCATTTCTCTTGACTGAATTCTTAATCCTTCGTGTACGGTCACCGAACACACTGGACTTTGTTGAAGGAGGAGGAGATAAAAAGAGAGGATGGAAAACAGAAATTAGGGAGATTGATGCGCGGAATGTACCGTGGGGTGATGGTTGCTTTTTTCCGTGTTATTTTGTGAATTTATTCGATGGAAAAACAACGTGGTCAATTTTATTTTTGGAAAGTTGCATGGTTTTATTTCTATTAGGAACTTGCACGGTTTTATTTTTATTGGAAAGTTGCATGATTTTATTTTTATTAGGAACTTGCACAATTTTATTTTCAGTGGAAAATTGCACAGTATTTTTTTCGATGGAAAGTTGCACAATTTTATTTTCAGTGAAAAATTGCACAGTATTTTTTTCGATGGAAAGTTGCTCAATTTTATTTTCGTTGGAAACTTGCACGATTTTATTTTCGTCGGAAACTTGCACAATTTTATTTTCATGGGAAAATTGCACAGTTTTTTTCGCTGGAAACTCGCACAATTCTATTTTCGTTGGAAAGTTGCACAATTTTATTTTCGTTGGAAACTCACACGATTTTATTTTCGTCGGAAACTTGCACAATTTTATTTTCATGGGAAAATTGCACAGTTTTTTTTCGTTGGAAACTTGCACAATTTTATTTTCGTTGGAAACTTGCACAATTTTATTTTCGTTGGAAACATGCACAATTTTATTTCCATTGTAAACTTGCACAATTCTTTTTCCATTTGAAACTTGCACAATTTTATTGCCATTGGGAACTTGTCCAATTTTATTTCCATTTAGAAATAACACTGTTGGAAACATGCACAAATTCGGCAACTTGCACAATCTTATTTTCATTGTAAAATTGCACAAACCCAAACAAACCCTTGGAAACTTGCGTGATTTTATTTCGTTCGAAATTTGCCCAATTTTATTTCCATTGACAAATTGTACAATTTGATTTCCATTGAAAAATTGCACAATTTGATTTCCATTAAAAAATTCCACAATTCGATTTTCATCGAAAAATTGCACAATTTGTTTTTCATTGAAAATAAGACTTAGAAACATGCACAATTTAATTTCCATTAATTCAATGGGAAAAAATACTCCTCAGTTTTATTGATTGAAACTTCTAATATTTTATTTCCATTGAAAATATGCACAATTTTATTTCCATTCAAAACCTGCACCCTTTTAATCCCATTCGAAAATAAAACTGTTGGAAACGTGCCCCCTTTTGGAAAATTACCCAATTATAGAAACATCCACAATGTTGGAAACTTCCACAATTTTATTAACATCCATCAAATGAAAAAAATACTGCCCGATTTCAATATTGAAACTTGTGCAATTTCAATTCCATTGGAAATTTGCAAAATTTTGTTTCTATCTGGAAATAATGTTTTGGGAATCTTACACAATTTTGAAAATGTACTAATTTCGAAAACTTGCACAATGTTATTTCCATTCATTCAATGAGAAAAAATACAGGTCAATTTTATTTGTCAAAATACAATTGTGAAACTTGATAACGTGGGTAAGGTTGGGGTTTTTTGAAAATTGAACTCGTGGCACTGGTGTGTTGACGTATGACATTCAGACCCATTTAAAGGGATAGTTTAGTGTATAATCAAAGTCAAAACAAGGAAATGTGCAATTTTCCAACTTTTTCGCCGATTTCCACTTAATCAAGTCACCACATTCCACCTATAATACAATGCTAATGTGCAAAAAACTATTCAAGTAAGTCAAGCATTGCAACAATTACGGAGCGAGAATGTTTCATCGTTCATTTTGATGCCCCTAATACGTGAACCCTTTCACCGAATTTCGCCAACGTGTTTCACTAATAGCTTTTCCATATTCTGAAGGTATCGACTTTCACGACCTCTTTTATTCCACGTACCACTGTGTATACCACAGGGTCATAAATACCGTAACACAAATTTCGTGCGATGCACGACCAGACATCCTTTATGGCGCAGATGATGTAAAAACCGAGCTCAAAGCATTGACTTTTTCCAGAGAAATAAAAGTCCCGGTGTATTTGAAACCGAGAACATTAACGCTAAAGTATTACGACCCGTTAGGAAGAAGGATTTTCTCATCGATCCCTTTTCATTAGGGGATGAACGACTTTTATCCAGAATTTTATGGTGCTTGTACGTTTTGAACGAAAACAGAAATTATATACATGTATAAATATAAGTAAGGAAAAAATAGAAAATAATTACATATATATATGTAAATAAATAAATTTAGACTTGGAGTCATAATTACCAACCATATATATACATGTGTGTGTGTGTGTGTGTGTGTGTGTGTGTGTGTAGTTTAAACGGGTTTTACCTAGCAAATAATAGTTCTGACTGAAAGCCTTCGTTACAAATAGTTTTTCTTACTGAAAATTAACCCTAGAACGGTAAACTGGGGTGAAAAACCACCCCAGGCGAGTTTAAATATCGTGCCCTTCACGAATTTTTCATGTTTTTCACCCTTTTACCTGACTTTTTCACTAACTTTTCCTACTTCAAGCAGAATCGCCTTAGGCCTACGTGATTCTGCATTAAAAAATGAAAAGAATGAGCCCAAGTTCAACCCTTTTCGTGAAATTTTACCGGAGCTATGAATTCTCCAAAATTGGGGTGGTTTATCACCCCAGATTACCATGATAGGTAAAAAAATAAGGTTACCATTCTAGGGTTAAGATTTACTGATAAATAATTTGAATGTTAGGTATTACTACTTTTACCTAGGAAGAACTAGTTCCAGTGAAATAATACAGTTAAATTAAAACTGTTTCAGTTTGTTTGAGTTTAACATTTTAATTTATTTATCAGTAAATTCTAGTTTTTACTAGGGAAAGCGCGTTTGAGGGCTTAGACCTAGTTGAAATTTTTTAAAACATCGTTTTTTGGTTTTCGACGGATTCTCAAAATATAACACTTTAAAAAGATTATATTCTCTGACAATTTCAAGTCGGTCCGTTCCAAATTGAAGGAATTATGGGCATTGATAGGTAGGTAGGACGTTAGGTGTTTTTCTTAAAAACACTTTTTTGAAATCTTTGACCACGATATCTCAAAAATCACTGCAATTTGAAATTTTACAAGCTTCTTTTACTTATGAAAAAGCAGTGCTTGGACGAAGGATTTGCTTTATAGATGCGTCGTTTTTTTTTTTATCAACGAAAATAGAAGTTTTTTTCACCGAAAATCCATACTTCCACTGTGGATTGCGGTTTTATTTTTCACAAATCAATATTTTAACGAATCCTTCGTACAAGCACTAGATAATTTCATGTAAAACCGAAATGCGATTGGTTTTTTATTTCGGATGATTTGTTTCCGAGCAGCAGTGGTTACCGCGAAGGACGTTTTTCAAACAGCACCCTACACAAACGATTGTGCCTACCACATTTATAAATATTTTTCAATGCAAACATTTTCAAAGACACTTAAAACCATACTCTTTACCGTAAAAAAAAAATTAATCGAAAACTGAAAACGGTTTTTAACTCTGACATATATATCCGAGGTTGATCATTTTTAGCTCTGTCCGAATTCATCCACTCTCTGAATGTATTTTTGATATCCTGTAACATGATTGGAATTTTTTTTTAATTTGAATCTTCAAATCGAAAAACTTGGGCTTGAAAATTTTTCACACGTGCCATTGAGCTGTTGAAATGTTTCCAATCAAAAGTTTATCCATATATTCTTAAAATTTTTTTTAATACAATATTTGTAAAAAATCATTGCCATGCAGAATACCGAAGCTACGAGAGTAAAATGTAAAGCAGTATGAAAAGAAGCAATGCTTTTTGCTTTTGCAAATTCAGCCACTCGGTGGCATCTGTTAAAAATTTCCGAGCAGGCTTTACTTGCTACACATTATCTTCCGTACCTTCATCATATTTTGGGGGTGAGAGCGAAGAAATTCGGACTCCTTTTTGTCGAAGACATTTTCAATCGTTAAAAATAATGTCAAAAAATGTCTTTTCTGTTCTTCATTAGTTGATTTCTATAGATTTTATTGAAATTTTAACCAGACATTGTT
Source organism: Ophion slaviceki (assembly GCA_944452715.1). Lineage (NCBI taxonomy): Eukaryota > Metazoa > Arthropoda > Insecta > Hymenoptera > Ichneumonidae > Ophion > Ophion slaviceki. Next base: position 38,074,352 of record OX101784.1, read on the forward strand.
CATATCATTATGCATGTTTGAGTCAAATTTCAGAACAGTCGAGTATTTAGATTGGGAGGCAATATGTTTTAAAATTGCAACTTTTAACACTACAGGGTCTGCATCGAAATTTAGACAGAATAATTTTCCGTCAACAATATTTGTTGCCATATGTCTTCTTGTTATAGGACAAGAAGACATATGGCAATACCGCATCGTTCCACATATCCAATGACATGAGTTTGCGCAGCATACACGGAAAAAAAGAAATAGTACAAAATACAGGGGCTACACAGTTCGCATTGGACTCGAGCGATTGCACAGCGATATTACCTGAAACACAGTGCTCAAAATACAGTGTGCTCAAAGTAAATTATTACAGTTTCTATACTGTCCTCTTTGGACTCGAACCGCTCTACTGTATCTTTTACTGGAACACATAGTCCAAAATACAGTGTAGTCAAAAGTAAATTTTGACAGTTCAACACTGTAATATAAATTTAACAAAACTTGTAATATGACAGTTGGTTAATCTGTATTATGTACAATGAATGCGCCAGTTATATTGACAGAGTTTATGTAGGTGTTTTAACAGTGAAGTCCTCTGTTCTAGAAACTGGTTAGCAACAGGTATAGTTTCAGTTTTGAACCGTTGCTTTTTACAGTGTGAACACGGGAAACCTTCTTGTTTTAATACTGTAATTCAAACTTGGTGAACCCCGTAATTTAATAAGGCCACAAATCGTATATTATAGAAAATTAGGGGTAAAAATAACATTAGATAGCGCTGAAAGAACAATTAAAGCGCTGAAAGAACTGCCAGTCCTTTGTGTCGTGGTCGCGCCACGCTCGAGACAGGTCCTAACCAGTGAATACCGTTTACAACGTCACACTGTAAATTTGATTATAAACATAAAATTAAAAAAGTTCGGCGAAACCTTCGCTTACAATGTATACATTGTAAGCGAATGTATACATTACAGTACAATGTATATATTACATTGCTTACAATATATTGTAAGCAATGTAATATATACACACACACACGCACGCGCGCACACACACACACACACACACCCACACACACGCACGCACGCACGCGCACACACACTCACACACACACACACACACACACACACACACACACACACACACACACACACACACACACACACACTCACACACACACACACACACACACACACACACACACACATATATATATATTAAGAATATACTGAACTGAGTGAGACACACAAAAAAACGTTTATCCATAAAAGAAGTTTGAGAAAACTGTGTAGAAAATATTAAAAAATCAGTCACATACACAGGAACGTACCTTTTTGTAAATAATTCTCTCTTTTTTATAATTTCTTGAATTATGTCGCACAAATTTCAACATTCGCATCCTATCGACCACGCACGACTAACTGGCAATCCTTTGTGTCCTGGCCACGTGCCTCACTCCACGCGCGAGACAAGTCCTAATTACACAAGAACGTACCTTTTTTTTAATTCTCTCTTTCTTTATAATTTCTTGAATTCTGTCGCACAAATTTCGATGTCCGCGTCCCATCAACCACGCACTACTAACTGGCAATCCTTTGTGTCCTGGCCTCGTGCCTCATGTGCGTACAGCATAAAAAACAGTGATCGCATTTAAATTTTACAGTTGAATATTTTTACTGAAATCACTGATGTATTCACAATATCAAACTGTAAATAAACCAGTCTAACTGTAGAAATCTCAGAGTGCACAGATAACGTCATGAACTGTCGAAAGAAGAGTAAAACTACCGTGCCACACTGTGAAATTTAATGAATCACGCTGTACTCAATACAGTGTACACTGTAACCCTTGCAGTTTGCGTACAGTATAAAAATCAGTGATCTCATGTAAATTTTACAGTTAAATATTTTTACTGAAGACACTGATGTATTCACAATACCGAACTGTAAATAATCCAGTGTAACTGTAAAAATCTCAGTGTGTACAGGAAAATTCGTCATTTTTGTAGGACAGGATTTACATTACTTTGTTTCACTGTAAAATGAAATATAGCACCCTGTTTTTCATGCGGTTTATACTGTGATTTTCGCTGTTTCTTTTTTTCCGTGTCGCTCGAGTCCAATGCGAACTGTGTAGCCCCTGTATTTTGTACTATTTCTTTTTTTCCGTGTATTTAAAATAATACTGCAACACAAATTTTGATTTGAAAGTAATTTTTAATCGAAGAAAGTTTTTAATTAGTTATAAATTAACCAACACTTTTATTTGTTAATGAAGGTAACATAAACAATGTAAAATATTAATATTTAAAACTCAAATATTTTGTTTTCTGATAAAAGTTTTGAACTTCAGGAAAACGATTGCTTTTTTTTTCTCGAAATATTGAACTATCCTGTTCTGCGGTGTTGCCATATGTCTCCTTATTATAGGGGACAAATATTTTTTACGGAGAATTATTATGTCTTTACTGAACGTTTTTAGCAAAACTGAATAGTAAAGGCAATCCAAACTTTTTTCACTCTTTCCGTAACTAGTTTGGAATCTAAACATAATTTTTTTTCAAAATTTATAAATACAATCGGCACGACGAACTATGTGGTCTGACTTTCGGTCAATGCAGACCCTGCAATGTTAAAAGTTGCAATTTTAAAACCCATTATATCCCAATCTAAATAGTCCACTGTTCTGAAATATCACTCAAACATGCATAATGATATGAACAATGTCTGGTCAAAATTTGAATAAAATCTATAGGAATCAAGAGCGCGCGCTCGTTCTACCTAAAGGGGTTATATACAGTCAGGAGGCCCAAAAAGATCGATTTTTCAAGATTTTTTCTTGAGAAGACCTTTAAATCTATTAACGTTAAAATTTGTACACACATTATGGTAACTTTTAACTGTATTTTAATATTTTTCATTTGTAAAAATAATTATTTTGAAAGCTGCTATGGCTGATCTCCGGAAGCACCTCTAAAAAAAGGCGTCTTGCGGTGAGCACGATATGTCTGAACTGGATCATCTAAACTGAAAAAAAAAAAATCCAAAATATTTCGTTAATATAATCGATCTTGTAATTGATCGAAGAAATAAGCAAAATAATAATTTTTTACAAAATAGCGGCTTTAAAAAAAATCGATTTTTGACAAAAATGTAGGCTTTAAATTGTTTATAAAATGGAAAATATTTATCGGTGAGAAAAAACCTTCGATTAATTACTGAAAAATATACTTGAAAAGATTGTGTTAAAATTTGAGACTGGTCGGTTCAGCCGTTTCCGAGAAATCTTGCTCACCGACTTTAAAAACACAGTTTTGAGAATAACGCGTTTAAAGTTTCAAAAGCACTTTCGAATGCTCTGACACGTCATCACAAATATGCGTGTAACTTCGAGAATATTCGCCGGATAGACCAGAAATTTTCTGTGTGTATACTTAAATATATGTACATTACGAAAATAAAATTTAAAAGAAATCGATTTTTCGAAAATTTTAACTGTATATAACCCCTTAAACTACACACGCGCAGTTCTGGTAAAGCCATCGGTTGGAAAATCGCGAGAACTTATTCAACGTCCAAATAGATATACAGAGTTCTATTTATTGTCAATCCTGTACCGGAACTCTTTTGGATTAGACTTCGCTTCAAGACCTTCAGTACACGGACCCGGCCGGGTACCTGCCCATAATGAGCACCAAGAGTTATACCTGGGGGCTCCCACTTATTTGGGCCGCGTCGATTTATGGTCGGATTAATATTGGTCTACTTTCCAAAACTCTCGCTAATAATGCCAGGATACATAACATTGTAAAAGTTGGAGCCATTCAATAAGAGTAGACCGAAGGAAAATAATCCGTCCGAGCACGCTATGATACTTCCGGATAAAAGTGGCCTCAAAGAGTGACCCGTTGGAAATACCAATATTTTCATAATACATCATTATCTGAAAAACGGATGGTAATATACGACCGTACGGAAATTTCGAGAACCATACCAGTGCAACGAGCAGGTCAAAGTTATCACGATTTAAGGGGGGAGATACCTTTAGGCGAGGAAACAAGATGCTGACTTTCGTGATTTCTTTTCAAAAGATTTCTTCACCTTTTCTGAGACTTAGGGTATGTTTTATTGCTTCTTTTCTCTGTTACGTCGTATATTTTAATTAATGTTTAAAAATAGCGGCGATGTGGCACGGTCTTCTAAACGGGTGGCGGCGGATGTTGTCAGACGGCGTGACGCGTAGCGTCGGCGGGATTAATCTGAAAAAAAAACTAACGGAGATTTTTCTTTCATTGACACTCATACGCAGAATATGAACCAAGAAAAAGTGAGAAATGGTGAAAATCGATGAAATGGTACGCTTCGAAACAAGAAGATTGAATGTTCCGAAAAAAATGGCTACATTTTGCCATGAAAAAATTATTTTTATTAATTTTTTTAAAAATATTTAGGTTTATGTTTGAGACAATGAGGTTCGAAAGATTTATGCCAAATTTCATCAGAATCGGTCCATTCGTTTTCTAGCTATACGTCACGCCAGTTTTGGAAATGTAGTTTGGAAGACCGTGCCATAACGCCACCGATTTTAAAGATTGATGAAAATAAAAATAAATACCATGTAACAGCCAAAATAAGTAATAACACATACCCTAACTCTACAAAATGAGGGAAAATCTTTCCTTTAAAAAAAATTATGAAAATCAGCAATTTTTGCCTCGCGTGAAGGTACCCCCCACCCCTTTATAATAAGTGGAGCAAATATGGAGGAATCATTCTAGTTGACCGAAAAAAATAATCCACAAACAAACAACCCGTTTCGAAAAATCGAAAAAATTAATTACTAATGTATCATTTTCCATTTAACATCGAAAGTTTGGCGTTTTCATTGAAAAAATATATAATCCCTTCTGTAGAGCTGCCCAAAAGCGACATTTTTTATTCGAACCAATATTTACGAAAATACGATAGAAAAACGGTTTGAACTTCAAAGGGCGCAGGGGGGGTGTACGGGGCCGCGACGCCGAAAATCCGTCGAGGGTTTTCATCTTCCAGATAAAAAGAAGCGTTGCGCGAAAATTCAGGCCAATCCGAGGAAGTGCACCCCACCTGGTTTGTGCAGCTAACAGCACGACAAGTTCGTACCCAAAGAGCAATGACCGGTAACAGACCTGCCTTACCGAGACCTGGTAGAATCGCTACTTTTTTTATTGAATCATGCACACTCGAAATACACATTTCGTATTTTAGTCTCGAAAATACGTGCGACACGGCACCATGGATTTTCCATGGGTGAACATGATTTTGTCTTTTTCGAGCGAGACATCACGGAAATATTGAATATAGGACTGCAACAGTTTTAACATTTGTTGCATTTGTGGAACGCTGCCATATCGATCGAAGAACAAAGAGAACGCCCGAGGTAATCGAAATATTTATACTTGCATTCAGACTTCAGGACGAAACATTTATTTCATAAAACATGTAATATTTTTCATTTAATTGAAATGAAACTTAATAAATTAAAAAGAAATGTATATTGGGAGTACAAATAAGTCTCTGCCGCTTGACAAAAGATGGCCCCAACCATACGATATAACATTTTATATCTGACAATTTCAACCATTACCTCCTGGTCGGGCCATCTTTTGTCAAACGGCGGAGATTTGTTTGTACTCCCAATAATAATAAAGTTATATAAAAATACGTAAAAACTAAAAGTATAATATTAAATGATTAAATCACTAGATATTGAAAAAAAATTAATATCGGTTTTAATATTGGAAAAAAACAATTACAGCAACGCTCTTCCAGACGCGCGTCGAATCGCAACGGCTCAGCTGGAGAGACAGTTTTACCGAGTCTCTGATGGTAACAAATTAGTTTTTCTCGCTCCCAAAGCTGACCATATGAGTCAATTGGTTTATTTTGCATGGGAAGCTGCCGCTATGAGGAGTCTGCATTTTAATCGTCGGTACGACAGTTTCAGGAGAACGCACCTTTTTCCATTTTTCTCTCATTATAGAGGAAGCTTTTTGTAATGAAAAAAAAACCAAGTATGGTCAGCTCTGGAAGAGAAAAACATTAACGAGAAAGCAAAATGTGCAAATTTCTGACACACAATTTGCTTTAGTATTAAAATTTAACTATATTTTTTTTTTAATGTATGGAAATATTTCATCCTCATCCTTACTTTTTAATTTAATTTAAACGCCCTTAAAATATTAAAGTTTTCGCCGTTTCCCGGTGAATTAAATCAGCATACTATGATATTCAATTGATGGATAAAAAATTGACTAACTCAGGTTTTGAAAAAGTTACACTAAAAATATTTTATTGCAAAATCAGGCGCCTTTTAAATGTAAAGCCTGGACCGCTTTTCGCGGATGACGTTATTTTTACCATGAAATTTTTGACTATACTCGTTTTGTGTGCAAATGTTATCCGGAAATCTAACATTTTGGGAAATTGATGGCGCGATGATATTTTTCGACAAGTTTAAACCTTTTTTAAATTTGAATTTTAAAAGTTTTGTCAAATTTTCTTTTGTTTCTCAACGAATTTCTCGTGAAATAAAATATCTGGAACAAAAAAAAGAATTGAAAATGTATATGCTATTGGCTATAGCAGTACGTAGGGACTTTTCATTGAATCAAATTTTGTAAAAATGGTGCACTTTTGACAAAAAATCGTTTTCTTCCGAAACTATAAGTAGTAAATTGTTTATAAAATAAAAATTTACATTGAATCGGAAAACCTTTACGAACTTCTATAAAGGAGGTAATTGTGAAGCTACTGTCAAATTTTCAAACTGATCCATGCAACCGAGTTGAAGTAATGTGTTCGCTAAGATTGAAAAAAGTGGTTTCGAGAAAAACGCGTTTAAAGTTTAAATTGTGCTCAGCGGGCGCTCCGAGGCGCTGCGGAGAATCATTGGCAGAGGCTTTAAAATGATTTTTTTACCATAAAACCGAGTGCATATTGTTTCTATGATTTAAGCATCGTTTAAACAATAAAAAAACATTCTTACCGAAATCCAAGAGTGGTGAAGGAAAAACACCTGAAGTTTTTTTTCCTTGAACTATCATGTCTCACAAGGATCACCTTTATTTTTTTGTGATTTAAAAATTGCAAGAGTTATGATTTTTAAATAAAAATGGCGTTTTTTCGCGCATTAATTGCTTCCTCAATTTTTTCCGCTATTTTAAATATCGATTACAATATTATACTGAGAATGCCACATTTAAGAAGGTTCAAACTAACATTCTGAATTTTTACAAGCCGTTCGGAACAATAGAATCAACGTGGCAATCGTTTAAACATGGCTGGGGTCACATGGACCCCATGTTCCCACGAGATTATAGTCCGAGGATGTGACCTCGAAGGGTTTAAGGGGAGATATACATCAAGGAGCCGGAAAAAAGGTCACTTTTGTGAATGTTTTCAAGGAAAACTATTTGAAATTTCGGATTGGGGTTTTAATTATCTAAAAGTATATACATTCAAAAATATGTTTAATTTTATTTATTTAAAAATATCAAAAATATACAAGGATATTGTATGATCCTTGAAGCGTTGTAAAAAAATCTGCGTATACGGTACCCACTGGCGTTTCTTCAAAAATGACCTGAAAAAAAACCAAAAAGATTATTAAATTAGATACCATAATCTAGTACTTGTCATAGCCGATTTTGAAAATATCAATTTGTGACAAAATGGCGGACTTTTGAACATAAATAGTGATTTTTGGGCCAAAAATTAGTTATTGTTTTGCCTATAAAACAAAAACTAAGTAACGGAAAACAAAAATCCTATGACAAGTACTAGATAATGGTGTATAGAATAACCACAAAAAACCTCAAGGCAATCGGTTCATTGGTTTTCGAGAAATTTTGGGTACCGATTTGAAAAACGTGGTTTTGAGAAAAACGCGTTTGAAAATTTGGGAATGAATAAATCATGAAATTTGTCACCTTACATGGAATCATCAATACCAGACCCATAGTGTAGGTCTTCTACGGTCGATGGAATGTTCATAGCTTCTAAATCCTCGACCTCGACCATCTAGGTGTGTATCTCCCCTCAAGGCAACGAAAATGAAAACCCCCTCAATTTAATTTAGACCAAATTAAAGATCGCATAATTCCCCATTATTGATCGGAAAAAATCAGCCACAAATTTTCAAAAATTACGCATACATTTTTGCCACATATAATTTTTTCGATCATTTGGAATTTCTGAAAATATTTTTATCAAAATCTTATAGCGAATCATTTTTCGGAAAACGCACCTTTTTCCAGATTAATCAAAAGTAAAAAAAAACACGAATAAAAAATAAAAATACAGGGAATGTCCTTATCGATTAAGCTGAGCGTGATAAAACTTTCAAATACTCCCGCTCCAGCCGTCCCTCGGCCGCAATCTCGAACATTGCGTCCGACAAAAGCGCGCGCAGGACCGAAATCTACGATTTCTTCGTGAACCAATTCGAGTTACTCCGTACTATTTGCTACTAAACGCGCCAACTATATCGCAGCCCGTACTTGTTTTCTCGTTTTTACCCACACCGTTAGCTTATCAGACCCGAAGCACAGTGTCGGATGATCAAAGTTGCTGGGATAATTTTTCGAGAGACGTGTTTTGGCACGGCGTTTTTGCCGCAACGTGTGCCCGTGCGGCCAGTGGCGGGGTGGCGCGCTCGGCAGGAAGGAGCCGCGGAGTGGGGGTAGCGCCCGGCGGACGGTTGGTGGCGGGCGTATATAAACTCTCTACTCTCTCGCAGCCTTCAGTCCTGTCTCGACTTCCGTGCTAGGCGGATCGTACGTTCGACGCTCACGTACGCAGCCTAGTCTTCTGCATCGTCCGTTCGCAATTTTTAGTACAAGTTCGCGCCTCGTTGCGTGTTTGAAGTATTCCTCACTCCGATCCCGTGCGCGCTGGCCTGGTGTTTGGTCCGAGTGTTTTTTCTTTTACCTTCCTCTCGATTTTTCGTACGTTCGCGCGCACGAGAGGGAGAGAATATCATGGCAGGTTTTACGGAAAGTGCACTGGTGAAGAAACTCAGCGACTTGAATCCCTCGCAGCAGAGCATACAAACTTTGTCGTTGTGGCTGATACATCACAGAAAACATCATCCCACTATCGTCAAAGTATGGTACAAGGAGATGTGCAAGGGTGAGAAACGTTTTTTTTTTTCTTCCCATTTGCATCATTCACCGCGAATCGCGATTAAAACGTGACAACGACGCTAATTCCTCGAAATTTGTACTTCCCCTTGAAGCTCCCAACGCGTTTCAACAAACTCGCAAATTTCGCTCGTTAATTCTTTCCCTACGGGCAGTTCTAAAGATTCGGCAAATTTCGCCCATTTTGAGGTTATGCCAGCCGCTCGTGCTTCCCGATCTCGTTTTTTTTTCCTTCCAAACATTTCGTCGCAGTCCCGGCCTTGGGACTCTTCTCGATTCTCGTCCAAATCAATTCGTCCGATTCGCGTTTTCACGATATTACGAGGCGAAATTCGAAGCAACGCGCAACGTGTCGAAACTATGCGAAATGTTTACATCGAGTAAAAAAACTTCGTAGCGGATTATTCATCGCGCGTAAAAACAATCATTTTCGCGAAATAAATGTCGCAGATTATTGACACACGGGAGTTGTAAAAAGTCATTAATTCCCTCTAACAAGTAGCAGCCTCCGGCGAACATTCCGAGTCGTATCGAAGCTCCACGTCGGGAGGAACGGAGGCTACCCGGCGCCTGTCGGGGTTCTTCTCGATGCCACCTAATGCAATTGTCGCGTTTCAGTCAAGGACAATCGCAAATTGATGTTCATGTATCTGGCGAACGACGTCATACAGAACAGCAAGAAGAAAGGTCCCGAGTTTGGCAAGGAGTTTGGCTCGGTGTTGTCCAAGGCGTTCGAGCACATGAAGGACTTTGACGAGAAGACGAGGAATCGCCTCAACAGACTGTTGGCCATATGGGAGGAACGGGGTGTCTACGACAAGGCGCAAATTACCGAATTCAAATTGGCCTTTGACTCGGCGACCGAGCCGGTCAAAGAGCCCGGCACGCCGCCCAGAAAGAAGCCCAAAGCCGACGTCGAAAAGGAAAAGAAAGTCAAGGTAGAAATTCGATCGCGTTCGTCGCTGGATTATTCCCTCGAACGCCGAAACATTGGCGACTAAAAATTTTGTTTTTTCCATCGTAGAAGAAAGAAGTGGAGAAGAAGGAGCGAAAGAAATCCGAGACGGAGGTCGACGTGGACGGTACCAAAGAGCTCCACGTAACGCTGAGCCCGAAAACGCCCGCGGGCGATCCACCGGAGACGGAGGAACTTATCAAAGCTTTAATGGTCTCTACAGTTTGTACCTACATATCTATACGAAAAAAACATGTATCTATCAATAAAATGTGTGCTATACCCTCGATACGAGGTAATTATTCACACGTCGCGCTCATCGCTGAAACGCCGCCAGAATTTTTCTTTTTTTCAATAATAAAAAAACTAAAGAATACGATGGAGAATCATTTTAGACTTTGGAGACCTTTTCTCGTACATCCGGTGATTTCGACTCCCAAAATCGAAATACGTTTTGGTGGCTTTCTAGGAGAGGCATAGAAATCCCAACGCCTGATCGTCTTTGATTGCGTCTGGGTTTGGGTCTGAACAAGCCCACTGGAGCAACTTTGCGCTCGGTCTCGAGTAAAGCCAAACACAATTGGAGTAGAGGCTTTTTGCACGCCCGACAAATCGATTGGAGTCTTTTTCAAGGTCAATGGTGATGTTGCACCTCGTATTAGTTTTTGCAGTGTCTTTGAGCCGTACTTGATGGTTAATGGGGATGAAGGATCCTGGATGCACTCCGGCAATGAGCGCCACTTGTTGATAATTATCCGATACAGTAATCGAATCCACAAATTTGACTGTGCGACGTCACCGGTCACATTCCACGGTGCTGGAGTTCGTTGGAACGAGAATTCTCTCTTATTTATTCGTGGCTGTTACGCATATGGAAAACAGGGTAAACTCGGGGAATTTCTTTCCTCGTGGAATAATCGGGGAAATTTGAACATTTTTGCACATTTTTCCACGATTTTCGTTTTGCAAGAATTGCGAAAATGATACAGACTTGAACAAGGAAAAACTGAAAAGTTAAGAAATAAATATTCTTGTATATTTTTAATATACAATATATAATAACCGGAGGTCTTAATATTTATATTGTTTGTCATACGCAAAAAAATTTGTCAGTGCCAAACATTGAAAATATCAAAAACTAAAAAGTAATTTACTCTCAAGCTCGATACATTCGCATTTGATCTGTCGATACACTTCTAATTATTATTGTAAGTGTTTATATTTACTTTTCATTTATCGGCGCAAACATAAAAATTTCGGTTTATAATAAAGAACAGGTTCTGTGTTTGCTTTTAATGTATTTCTTTTTTACTTTACAGTGTTTACGTTATTCTTCGGATTTCAGTTAGAAAAAAAATTAATTATTTTAATATTTAACATTTGGGCTAAAGTTCCGGAACGGACGTACGTCCGATTGATTTTGAATTTTGTGTACCCGTGTATTTTTACTCGCTGATCACGAATATGATAGTGAAAAGACCCGCAAAATTGATTTTCAAGGTAAAAACTGGTAAAAACATTTTTTTTTAGTTTTTCGATTTTATTGTTATAAATGTTGATCTTAGAGAAAAATGTTTCCTGCAAAAGTTGTAGCCTATGTAAAGATTGATATTTTATGTTGTATACAAGTTTTGTCTAAAACCAATCTGCTCCGAGAAAAATGGGATAATGGTCCAAGTAGTACATTTTCCTAAACTTTATTGGTTTCGATATTATCTACTTGCGCACTTTACCGCGGGAAGGTTGTAGTCTGATCTGTAACACTATACACTAGGGTGGCACAAATTGGCGCTCTATTTTTTTTCCTTTTTCTCACCATCCAATTATCTTCTTTAAAGAAAAAAATAATTATCGCGAAAGCTGCGAGCGGTCAATAAATATTTAGAGGTCGCTCAAACCTCCGAAAAATTCAAATTTTCATTAAAAACTAGATTTTTTTCGTTCATTTCTCACCCATGAATTTTACGCTTTATAATTTTTAAATTAAGCTCCCGAAAGCTCTAGCCGGTCAATGAATGTTTAGTGATTGCTGAAGAGCTTCGAAATTTCCAATGGTCGCGAATTTTTTTCTCTTCTCACTCATAAATTTAACGCTACAATTTTCAACAATTAATCCTTTTTTCTTTAGAAGCGGATTTTTTTAATTTGCCTCACACTTCTAATCCGATAAAACGTATAATTTCGTTTACGGTCAAGAGCTTTAAAGAATTATTTTATGAGAGCAAATATTATAATTCTTGGCTTAGTAGTGTGAGGTAAATTTGAAGAATCTGTTCCTAAAGAAAAACGATTAATTGTTTTGAAAATTTCACAAAGTGTCAAATTTATGAGTGAGAAGAGTAAAAAAAAATTGGCGAAAATTGGAAATTTCGAAGCTCTTGAGCGACCATTAAATATTCATTGGCTGGCTACAGCTTTCGCGAGCTTAATTTTCAAATTATAAAGCGTAAAATTCATGGGTGAGAAGTGAACGAAAATAAAATCGATTTTTTAATGAAAATTTGAATTTTTGGGATGCTTGAGCGACCTCTAAGGCTTTCTGGACCGCTCGTACCTTTTGCGACAATTTTATTTTTTTTGACGAAGATAATTGGATGGTAAAAAAGGGGGAACAAATATGGAGCTCTAATTGTTGTCACCCTAGTATAAACATAGATAAACAACACACAATACAACAAACAAACAAACCCAAACAAGCTCCAACCTTCCCGCGGTAAAGTGCGCAAGTAGATAATATCGAAACTAATGGAGTTTAGCAAAATATACTTATTGGAGCATTATCCCATTTTTCTCAAAACAGAATGGTCTTAGACAAAAATGGTATGAAACATAAAAGATCAATCTTTTTATAGGCTACAATTTTTGTCGGAAACCTTTTCCTCAAAGATCAACGTTCATCAAAATAAAGTAGAAAAACGTTTTAACAAATCAGTTTTTGTGAGTTTCGACCCTGAAAATCAAATTTGCGGGTATTTTCACTATGATATTCGTAATCAGCGAGTTAACATATGCGAGTACGCGAAATTCTGATTAATCGGAAGTAGGTCCATTTCGGGACTACACCCAACATTTGTGTATATTCTATCTCAAAAAAAATTATGTTCTCTATTTGACTCCAATCGGCCTGGAAAATTTGCAAAACGTGTGTGGAAAACCTGGGAAAGTCGGGTAATTTCTGAGTCAATGATGCGTAGCAACCACGATATCCATCCAACTCGGCCCCGAGTTGAAATTCCGAATTTTAATGTTCCGAAATTCAAGATGGGGCTGGGTTGAAATTCCGCAACATAAATGGTCAGAACGCTCAAAACTCCGGAAGAATTTTACACGAAAGACCGAAACTCCGAAAATCTTAACACCGTCAAAATAATTCGGCTATGGAAGTTTTAAAAATTTCAAAATTTTCAATAAATCGACGAATTATTTAAAGATTTTTTTTATTAAGAAGTTATTTTGCGTCAATTTTGTACGTTCTACATAATTTACAGTCAACTGTGTAGACTTTTGCTGGCATGATCTTGACATGAGGGACGGGCTGAAGTACCGAACTTTGAATGCGCCGACGGTTTAAAATTCCTAATTTTAATGTTCCGAAATTACAAGTGATGTAGAACGTATAACACTGTCTAGACAAATTTAAAAATTGACGTAAAATCACTTCTTAATAAAAAGAAATTCTTGAAATAATTTGTCGATTTATTGAAAATTTTGAAACTTTAAAACTTCCATAGCCGAATTATTTTGACGGTGTTCGGATTTTCGGAGTTTTGGACTTTCGTGTAAAATTCTTTCGGAGTTTCGATCTTTCGGGGTAGTATATTTTTGGAGTTTTGAGTGTTCTCATCATTCAAAGTTCGGAATTTCAACCCGGCCCCCCATCCTCGTTATCGATGATCTTCAGTCAGGGTGTCTACCGACCTGAAAAGTCATGAAAAATCTTAAATGTCATGAAAAATTACCAGTCTACCTGAATTACTATACCCTACTAATTTATCGTTGAGTCTGTTCAATATGAACTAACTTTGTGGTACTTGTCGATAGAGACGCGAATATCGAATCGATAGAAAATAAAATAGACGAAAGTAAAAGAAAATAATGCGTTATCTCAACATATTAGTTTTTCTTTGTTATTCGTGTAAAGCGACTAGATGATATTACTGAAAGTGCTTAAGTGTATGTAATATTTTTCTAGATGTTCCCAAAATATATTTCTTTACAGCAATCTTGAAACTATGTTTGTCTCACATTTTTTTACTACATATGGAATTGTACAGCTTGGTGACTTTTCGTTTAACCCGTATACTTTTTATTTGCATACAACACACATCTGTTTGAAAGAGCAAAATAAAAATATAAAAATTTAGAAATACGGTCGCACTGTAGAATCATTAAGTGTACTTCTATGCCAGAAAGTCATACTAAGAGTCATGAAAAAATCCCCATTCCTTGCCTTAAAAATCCTTAAATGTCATGCAATTTCAGTTCTGGTAAAAATTAGACACCCTGTCAGTGGATCTCGAGTATGACGAGAAATGACTCGTTTTCGCAGCCTGACAAAAAAAAATATCCATCGATTCAAGAAAATGGATTATCGTTGCGTTTCAACGATACAAGCCCTTAAGGGGGTAGGCCACAGTAACGGGTATAAAATCATGTGCGAATTTAACAATATTTTTTCGTTTGAAAAAGTGATTCACTCGTAAAATTAATTTCACATCTATTTAGTATCAATATCAAGCTGTTAGAAAATATATATATATTTTTTTCTATGTACAAAATGGCCGACTACTAATATTTTCTTCTGTTATCTTTTTTTTAGGCGCTCCGCGGCGTGACATTTTGCATCCACAATTTTTTACCTACAACAAAAAACAAAAATTCTCGTCAATCTACATTAGAATACCTAGAGAAGTACGTACGGAATTTAAAAAATATTGTTTTATTTAAAAGTTGTAGGGATTTGAACTTAAGAAATGAATTTTCAGTGAAAAATTTCGTTATAACTGCTCATAAACTGCTCATAAAATGAAAAATTTTCGATTAATCAGAAATTCCGTACTTCTCTGCGAAATGCAATTAGGAACGTAACTTTTAAATTTGAAGTAAATCGAATGAAAATTGTTGAAGTTATTTGTCACGCCAGTTGGAAAAAAGCTGTTTCGAGAAGTTTCGAGTAGTCGGTCATTTTAGACATCGAAAAATATATATATATGGGGCATTCCACACCAATTCGACCTGGGTCTGACGTTCGACCCCTCAAATCTGGTTCCCGATTTTTCCTATCATTACTCTCACTCTATCAAGCAATTACAATTTTTTTCAAATTTTTCAAAATAAATTTGTGCGCGTCATGAATTTTTGAATTTTTTTTTGAATACCTCGATGGCCGTAATCGAAAAAGCTGAAAAAATTCCCAAAAATACAGTGTCAGATATAAAAAATGTTGGTGTGAAATTCACAACGTCTGGGCTTTTGCTTCAACCCCTAATTAGGGTTTTTGTCAACCATGATAAAAAAAATCGAAAATTACAAAATATACTTTAGAAAAATCGGAGAATTTTTTTTTAAATCTGGTATTATGCATACAAAATTTCGAGTAACAGTCTACAGTAAATTGACCTCTGCTTCTTATTTTTTTCATTTGTTTCTGCTCAAAAAGCTAAAAAAACGGGTTGAAGCAGAAGCCCAGACATTATGAATTTTACACCAACATTTTTTATATCTGACACTGTATTTTTGGGAATTTTTTCAGATTTTTCGACTACGGCCATCGAGGCCATGTTCAAAAAAAAATTCAAAAATTCATGACGCGCTGAAATTTATTTTGAAAAAAAAACTGAAAAAAATTGTAATTGCTTGATAGAGTGAGAGTAACGATAGGAAACATCGGGAACCAGATTTGAGGGGTCGAGGGTCAGACCCAGGTCGAATTGGTATGGAATGACCCATATATTTTCTAGCAGCTTGATATTCATACTAAATAGATGTGTAATTAATTTTACGAGTGAGTCACTTTTTCATACGAAAAAGTGGTTAAATTCGCACACGATTTAATACCCGTTACTGCAGCCTAACCCCTTAAACATTCGAATTGTTCGTTCGATCGTGAAGATTTTTGTATTTCGTTGGGAATTGTCACGAAGTTGTAGCTGGTTGTCTTTTTTATAACGGTTAGTTTGACGTTTGCAGGATCTGGAAAATACGGCCTCGTCGGACGCGGCGGTGCGCGAGCGCATAGCGTCCTTGCCACCGGAAGTCTCGGAGGTCTCGTTACTCGCGAATCTCGCGGACCGAGCGGCCGCTGACCAGTTGAGCATCGCCGTGAACGAGGCGGCAGCGTTATTGGCCGATTACAACGGAAGGCTCCAGGGCGAAATGGAAGATCGGCGAAGGCTCCTCACCATGCTCAGGGATTACACCCTGGCCCAGAGACAACTGCTGCAACAGGCCCAAACGACCCTCGAGGTAAATCGCCATTCTTGGACCTCCGCGATCGGTTGGAAAAATCGTTATTTCGCCGTGCCCGCGAAACCCCGGCGTTCTTGTAAATCTCTGATTCGAAAAGTCGGGAATAATTCGTGGAAATAGAATTTACCGAGTACTTTCGAACAAAATTGTTGCCGTCACTGTGAAATAATTCGCGTTCTGACGAATGTGAGATAAACGCGCGATTGACTTGTTTGGTTTTGTTTACGTACTGCTCGTGGTGCTTTTGAGGCGGTACAGGTTAGATGTTGATAATTGTCGTTGGAGAGCGCTATTGTTTACGATGGTGAAGTTTGCGTCGTTGGAACGCAACGAGAATTATTTATTTTTTCGATTTCTTTCATTTTCGATGGTATCCAAAATTTGCAATTTGGCAATTTTAGGATGTAGATCTCTCGTGAAGATCGGACAAAAGTAAGGGGAGATTTTCGTAGCTCGAGCGACCAATTAAAAATCAGGCTATGATGTTTTCGTTGCCCTCCAACGATGCAAGCTTTAATATCGTTATCGTTCGATAAACGACGCATTGAGTTTTTTTTTCTATGGGATACATTTACCTAGAGGCCCGGAAGCATGGCCAAATTCCGAAATTTCTTTTGGGAAACCGGAGAAGAAATGCATTTTTTTAACGCAAAGATATTTACGGCCGTTAAAAAAATCACCAAAAAAAAAATACAGAAAAACAAGAAAAACATGGCCGCAGGCAGATGAAATTATTTTTGCGACGTTTCGCGGTGGACATCAGCTTAAGGTTAATTCGGTGAAAAAAAGGCATGTTTTTAAGATTTTTTTGGCGATGCAAATAGTGTTAGTTTATTCAGTAAATTTTCCTATAATAATGCAACATTTGAACAATACTTTCCTAAATTTTCATTGCAAAATATTGCACATTGCGCGAGTGACAGTGGATCTCCGGAGGCGCCTCGAAAAAAAGTTGTTTTGCGGTGTACATCATAACTCGCAACAGAATCATCTGAAACAAAAAAATGAAAATGCATTTGTTAAAGGAGATGTTTCTCGAGGTAACCACGGGAGAATTTTCTTTCTTCGATTTTTCCATTTTTCGTAGCACTTGGGAGCCAAAAAACCGATTTTCGCAGCAAAAAATCGGCTAATTTGTTGTTGTAAAATTAATAATTATTTTGAAAAAACAAAAAAGCTCCCGACAATACCTGGTGAATTATGTGAAGAAGTACTGTGCAAAATTTCAAAACGATGAGTCCAGTAGATTTTGAGTTATCGCGTACACGGACGTCAAACATGACAAGTTTCAGAAAAACGCTTTAACGTTTTGCACACTGATAAATTCAAAATAAAACTCGATAATTTTCTTATACTCACGCAGAGTCGTCGATGCCAGGTCCGTAGAGCAAAAAGCTTCCATCAACATGATCTCGAGCACCTTTTTGCATTTGTCTACGCAAAACTATTCCTTCTTTACTGTCGTGCGCCGCTTGCTCCTCTGTTCTACTAATTCGCAACTCGTCAACTCGAAAACCCGGCCTGGAACAACGGACGCTCAAATACTCATAACTTCGTCAATTTTGCTCCGATCGACTTGAAATTTTGACACAATATTCGTGACATATGCATACATTAAAAAAAATAAAAAAAGTTAAAAAAAAAAATAAATACTTTACCCCCCCCCCCCTTAAATGGTTCATCTGAAATCTAAAAACCACACGGGTTATTCAAGTTAACAATAAATACGAGTTCGAAATCATGTTTTTTTACAACGTGGCGACGAATTGAAACTCGAGCATGGAAAATCTATGAAAAAAGTCGTCTTTTTTACGTAACTATAGAAGAAATGAAGATCGATTGAAAAGAAGTGAGATCGTCAACGATCTTAAAGGGGTTACGTGGGTTTCGAAGCCAAAAAAAGCATATTTTCTCTCTATACAAAAAATATAGTATATCAATTATTTTATTCAAAATGTTAAGCAAATAAAAGAGCAACATTTCAACAATATTTTTTAAAAAATTCATACAAAAATTTGGGAAATTCAGCCGGTGGTTTCTGGAGACTCCTTAAAAAAAAGTGTCCTCGTGGTGGTCAGAATAACTCATGATAGCTTTATCTGAAATTGAAAAACAATTTTTTTTCTGTTGGTCGATAAGTATAGCTCGTGATTGAACAAAGGATTTTGAAACAAATTGAAATTTGAATTTTTTGTAGAGTTTTATGTAAAATAGTTCAATTTTTGGTACAATTTACACTACGTATAGCCTTGTAAAATTAATTGTAATCGGAAGAAAACTTCTGTTCAATCACTAGTCAATGCTATTTCGAGCATTTCGGAGTGCGCAAAATTTTAATAAGATCGGTCCATTTGTTTTTGCGAAATCGTGTCCACCGACTTCAAAAATAGTGTTTTGGGAAAAATGCGATTGAAGTTTTAAGTTTTTTTTTTTAACTAACGTAGAATCGTCGATTCCAGCTCCATAAAGCAAAGATCCTGCTGCAGCTGCGATGTTCAGGGCATACTTTTGTTCCTGGCTTGATTTTTTGAAATTTTCAAACCCACGTAACCCCTTAAATGTTTATCATCGTATCTCCTGTAAATTATGGAAGCAATCCGTCAAGTGGTTCTCGAGGTATCATGTCTACCGACTTTGAAAACAATGTTTCGAGAGAAAGAGGTTCAAGGGATAATCACAGTGTGACGGGTCGAAAAATAGCTGATTTTCGCGATTTTTTTTTCGATGGTTAAAATACGCTAATCAGTCCGATTTTTAAATGTCAAATCAAAGCACTCATTAAGAACAGAAAATAATCTGTTTAACGTTTATTTTTATCTTTTGACGTTATTTTTAACGGGCAAAAATGTTTCGAAAAAAGGAGTCCTCCCGGTGTACACGGTTGTGGCTGTAAATATTATCCGAACCAAAATTTGTAAAAAAATTATTCATCAGTATGAAAGCCGCTATCTTGCTATGGAGGTTTTAAAAATGAAAATTCACAAAATGGCGGTGTTTTGAAAAAAAGTATCGAATTTAGCCTATTTTTGACAGTTTTTTGTTAAAAAAAATATGAAGATAAAAAAAATAAAAGCTTCCATAGCAAAATAGAGAATGGCGTGAAAAATGTGTCAAAATTTGAGACGGATAGCTTGAATACTCTTCCTTTGAGACTGACGCCGTTTTGAAAAACGACATTTCGAGACAAACGCGTTTAAGGGGTTATATCAGTGTAAACGCTGAAAATTTGGGTGATTTTCGGGAATTTTTTGGAAGAAAAGTACTCAATTAAATGTATCGAAAAATTAAGAATATATTTGGCTATATTTGACCTATATTACAGAATTTTTTCATAGAAAAATATTGAGATCCAAGCGACTTATGCGCTGCCTTCGGAGGCGCCAAAAAAAAAGTTTCTCCACTGGTGACATGATTCCGGCCGATTGGGTAGCTGAAACCGAAAAAGTAAAAAATGTCGCTAAACTGGAAGGTATTTCCTGTATAATGACGTAGGATTTTCGAAAAATATCAAAATCTAACAAAATGGCGTAGTTATGAAAAAAGTCTGTTTTCTTGCCTATAAAATGGTGGTTTTTTTTCAATGCCAAATCGTCAATTTTCATCCAATCAAAAATATCCTACGTCATTGTAGAGTAAATATATTCAAGAGTACTTAGTTCGAATTTCAAGTCAATCGGATAATTACTCTTTGAGTTACAATGTCAGCAAATTTGAAAAATTTCATTTCGAGAAAAACGCGTTGAAAAAAATTAAACTATCGATTTTTGCAAGATAAAATGATAGAGATACGACCTTGAAATTTTTACAGGATATTCTTGAAAGTATAAACTGTCGAAAAGGGCAAAAAAAATCGATTTTTTAAGTGTCACACTGGTATAGCCCCTTAAAGTTTCGAGTGCGGAGTTTTCATATAAATTGTCTACTTACGATCAATCGGCCGATGCCAGGTTCCTGTTTATAACCATCTATACTATCGGATAATGCAAAAATAAATAGATTTTTTGACAATTTTTTACACTGCGATGATCCCTTAAAGTTTGAAGTATGGTGCTCTGCTACCGCTCGTCCGGCCGACTGTTGAAAGCTGTAGCTCATTTAATTTTCAGAATATTTCAATGAAATTTTCAGAGAATATAGCTAAAAGGTGATACTGTCGAATAAAAATATTTTTTGGAAAATGCAATTTTTTACCCACCTAGGTAGATGTAGCCCATTGAAGTGATTGCGTTTTCATTCGCCACTACATTTGCAGGAGTAATTTGATGCGCTCTACCGCTGTTTTACTTTTTAACCCTCGACCCAATTTTGTGTTCCAATTTTTGTAACCCTTTGCCATTTTTGAGTACAATAAATAGACTACGGCTTGCTAAGTACACCATCTGATTTAAAACGAAACAAAATTATGAAGCAGCTCTCCTCTGAGCCGAAAATTCACATCGTTTTGCACTAAATAAATATGAAGATAAAAAACGGATATTGTAGTTGAGATTCGAGGGAGTAGACTATGTTATGATAATAACGTAAAGGATTGTGAGATAATAAAAATGATAGTGAATGACCGATGATAGTGAACGCGCTGTCGGGCTTCAGCAATCTTCCGTGTCAAGCATCGTTAGTCTGAGGTGACCGCTCAGCTGCGCACCGGCTTGCGCACCGACTACCGAGCGATCGGCAATTTTACTGGTTACACTTAGCTCGTGGCCGAAAAAAAGCGGATTTTTCGTGAATTTTTTCTCAGCGTTTTGCAGTGGGTATAGTCGGAATTCAACGAAAATCATTTTTGTTCTTATTTCCCAAATTTCCTTCGGCAGATTTCGGCTACGAAAATCACGCAAACATCTTTTAGGATCCTTATTTAAGGGAAGACATGCACCTAGGAGCCGGAAAAGGGTCATTTTTGTGAATTTTTTCAAGGAAAACTATTTGGAATTTCGGATTGGGGTTTTAATTATCTAAAAGTATATACATTCAAAAATAAACGTAAAAAATCTGCGTATACGGTACCCACTGGCGTTTCTTCAAAAATCATCTGAAAAAAACCAAAATGATTCTTAAATTAGATACTATAGTCTAGTACTTGTCATAGCCAATTTTGAAAATATCGAATGATGACAAAATGGCGGACGTTTGAACTCAAATAGTGATTTTTGGGTCAAAAATTAGTTACTATTTTGCCTATAAAGCAAAAACTAAATAACGGAAAATAAAAATCCTATGACAAGTACTAGATAATGGTGTATAGAATAACCACAAAAAACCTCGAGGCAATCGGTTTATTGGTTTTCGAGAAATTTTGGGTACCGATTTGAAAAACGTGGTTTTGAGAAAAGCGCGTTTGAAAATTTGGGAATGAATAAATCATGAAATTTGCCAACTTACATGGAATCATCGATACCAGGCCCATAGTGTAGGTCTTGTACGGTCGACGGAATGTTCATAGCTTCTAAATCCTCGACCTCGACCATCTAGGTGTATATCTCTCCCTAACGATCTACAAACTAAATCTGCAAAATATGATTCTAGATGATAATGAAAACGAGAAATTGAAGATTTTCGTTGCATTCCAACGATGCAAACTTCAACCCCATATTTGTTTCGGAAAAATGTGTGCAGGTTTTCGATTTTGTTTTGTTTATAGTGAAGAGTATTGTTTCAAGTATCGTTCACAATTTAATCCAAAATCAAAACAATCAAACGCATTTTGTTTTTGCATGTAATTATCTAGAGCTTGAGATAAGGATTTTAAGCAAATATTGATTTTTTTAATCATGGCCGCAGTCCTAAGGGAAGTATCGATATTCGGTGAAAAAAAAACGCTATATATTCGTTGATAAAAAACATATATCGAAAAAAAAATTCCTTCGTTCAAGCACTGCTTTTTGATATGTAAAAGAAGCTTTGAAAATTTGTAGTTGATGGGTGCAGTAATTTTTTAGATAGAGTGGACACAGATTTAAAAAAAGTCATTTTGAGAAAAACGCCTTTAAGGGGCGATACATTTGGGCGAGGACAAACGTGCCAATTCTCATTATTTTTTATAAAAGGAAAGTTTCTTCACCATTTTTGAGACTTAGGGTATGTTTTATTACCTTTCGGCTGTTACATGGTATTTTTTTAAATTATTAATCTTTAAACTGTTGTCTTATAAATGTTAAATGTTAAATTATTAATCTTTAAGTTGTTGTCAGACTGCGTAGCGTCGGCGGGATTAATCTGGAAAATAAAGCAATGAAAGAAAATTGTGCCCTTAAAGTGTCAATAATTGGGCACCTTAAAGTGCCAATAATTGGGCACTTTACCCTATTCTAAATCTAAAAAATGTTGAAGTAATATTTCCTTAAAAAAAAAACAAATCATGAAAATCAGCAAATTTTCTCCTCGCCTAAAGATATCTCCCCCTTAAAGTTCGTCGGTTCGCGTAACCTACCTGCGAACGCCCGCAACTCTCTCAATACCGAGCTTATCGACTTAAAAACTTCATCGAATATTTTTTAAATGCTATCTTTCGAGAATCCGCCCAAAAGCCAAAAAGCGATATTTTCAAAAATTTCGCTTACGCGTAAGCCCTTTATTCAATTGCCGCTGCGATAAAAACCGCCCACTCGGTAAAAACGTAGCCGCCCTTATCGACACGGCAGCGAACAGTTTCCCCGTGCCCTCGTCCGCGAATGCGATGCAACTAGCATTAGGAAAACGTCGACTCCAATCATCCGCGGAACCGGAAATGGCAAAGTGTAAAAAGTATGAGTAAAATCGTAAAATCACACAAGGATCGAAGAGACATTGGCACAGATGTATGACGATAATAACGAGCCTTGAGTCTCTCCAATTAGATGATATTGAAGTTTGCATCGTTGGAACGATACTGAAGGGGTCTTCTCACTTTAGATGCTAACAAAATGCTATTAAAATGTTTTTTTAATGTATTTATGTAACCCAGACAAACTTTAAATGCGTTTTTCGACGGCTTGTTGATAAAATCTTCGAAACTACTGAACCGATCCTTATGAAATTTTAACTACATATTCTTTACAACTATAGCTATAGCGCACATCAAGGTTTTTGTTTTAAATGTTGATATTTACTAAATTTTTTTTGCCAAAAACGGTGAAAAAAACACGTTTTTTTTCGAAAAATGTCCGCCATTTTGTTATTTTTGCATATATAAAAAATCGTATGATATGCGCTATAGCCATTGACATACTGAATCGAACTGTTTGATTTTTTTGTTTCGGATGATCCATCTCCGACATTTCATCAACAGCGCAGACCTACAATTTTTTGGGACATTTTTTCAACTACCATTTTCGTCTACAAATAGTAAATTGAAGAAATAAAAGATTTTTTTTTGAATATTTCGAAAGTGTATTTATTAACAAGGAACATCTCTCAGGTGACACCCTTAGATTTTGTTGAAATTTGGATATGTTATAGAGCACCGAAAAGTAAGCGATACGTATTTTTTTTTATCGGCGGAAAAACGGTTTTAAGGGGTGAAACCACCCATCGAACAAAGGCATCTCTAGGGGTAATATAGCAGTTTCACACACAAGGAGTCCACCGATTTTAATGAAACAAAAACGAAAATTCTTCTAATCCGAAGCAATGAAAAATCCACTAGAGTGACATTGCAAAAAAAAAGTAAGGGGTGAACCACCCCTATATTAAGGGGTGAACCACCCCTATATTAAGGGGTGGTTTCACCCCTCAAAACCGTTTTTCCGCCGATAAAAAAAATACCTATCGCTTACTTTTCGGTGCTTTATAACATATCCAAATTTCAACAAAATCGAAGGGTGTCGCCTGAGGGATGTTCCTTGCAAGTGTAACAACTTTTATATCAATATCTATAATATAAACCTATAAAAAAAATCATGAAAATAGCGTCTAAAGTGAGAAGACCTCTTAACCCTCCGTGTGCACACTTGTTTTCCAGACCTTCAGTGTGAACACCGGGGCTTTAAGGGGCACGCCAATTTCTCAAATAGATTCGGGCTTCAAAAAAATAGTCAAAAAATCATGGTCACTTCTCAGAGTGTCTAAAACATTATTCAAAAGTCAGTCAAGTGAAACGTCGAACCGGTTTTTTCAATAAAAATTGAAATTTGTATAAAATCGTGGGAAAAACAGGGGTTTGGTTAAAAATTCATAACTTTGCAATAAAATAAAAATACCAAAAAAGTACTTTTACGATTTTACACCTAAGATTATGTACTTTTAAGAAAAAAATCAGTTATTGAGGTTCGCTCAATTATTGAATTATTTTAAGACCCGAAAGTGGAGAATATTTCATAGGATTTATGCATGCAATAAAAATACAGAAACTGAAATATTGAAAGGCAAAGAGTGTTTATTATCGAAAATACAAAATTCAGTAAGAATATAAATGTATCATGATACGGTTGTCGTCTTGGAGGAGCAAGGACCGGGTCCTCATCCGCACTGTGCTCGTCTAATACCTCGGTTTCAATTTCCTGCCCATCGTCTTCATTCTCGGATGCAACGTCGTAGGATATTTTGTACGGATACTGTCGTAGATAATATGCCAACTGCTCCGTAATTCTTTCCGCCATTTTTGGAAACTCGGTAGCATAGATAAAGCTTCTCTTAGAATTGAAATACAACAAATTAACGAGAAAAATCAGAAATTGGTCGCGAAAAAGGAAACAGAAAACCGATTAAAAAGGGAAAATATTACACGAAAATATTATTTCAGTCACGAAAGTACATAAAAATGACGAAACAAATGGAAAAAATAATGTGTACTTAGCTATGAAAACACTAACTCCGTGTGAATACTGGGGCCTCAATGGCACGGAGAGGATTTGCATCCGGTGCCAGATATAGGCAGATTCGCGGATCCCGACGCCGCGATGCTTGTGTCTCTCCTACTACCACCTAGTTTTTTTTTAAGTGGGAGAGCTTTATTTCGGGGAAATTCGAAGTTGAAATTTCAACCGTGCCATCAAAGGCACAGTGTTCACACGGAGGGTTAATCCTCCTAAATCACTCAAACGTTTTTTAAAGTCCTCATTAGCGATTTTCAGCTTTAATATGTAAACAAAAATTCTGGATGATGAAAATAAGGAAATCAAAAAAAAATTAAGGGGTTAGGCCACAGTAAAAGGTACAAAATCATGTGCGAATTTAACAATTTTTTCGTATGAAAAAGTGATTCACTCATACAAATTAATTACACATCTATTTTGTATGAATATCAAGCCGTTAGAATTTTTTTTATGTAAAAAATGGCCGACTACTAATATTTTATTTTGTTATCTTTTTTTTAGGCGCTCCGCTTGTCACATTTAGCATCCACAATTTTTTACCTAGAACAAAAAACAAATTTCTCGTCAATCTAGATTAGAATACCTAGAGAAGTACGTACGGATTTTAAAAATATTGTTTTATTTAAAAATTGTAGATATTTGAATGAATTTTCAGTGAAAAATTTCGTATAAAACTGCTCATGAATTGAAAAGTCTTTGATTAATCAGAAATTGTGTACTTCTCTGCGTAATGCAATTGGGAACATAACTTTTAAATTTGAAGTAAATCGAGTGAAAATTGTTGAAGTTATTTGTTACGCCAATTGGGAAAAAGCTGTTTCGAGAAAAATGCGTTTAAGGGGCCAGTCCACTTTGGAGCCACGAAAAAGGCTATTTTCACGATTTTTTTTGAGGATTTTATCAAAGATACGAATATAAAAGTTGTTAGGCTTGATAAATAAAGTCTTCAAATACATTTTTAAAAATTTTAATTCATTTTAATTCATTTTTAAGTATAAATACTATAGTTTCACGTAACGCCTCAAAAATAGGTGGGCTAGGTAGCCCCATCACAACTCGGCAACGGTTTGTCTGAAACAAAAAAATCAAAGTCCATTAGATTCAGTATGACACCAGCTACAAAATAACTCTCGAATATAAAGTTTTATCAAAAAATAAAAAAATGGCAGATGAAAAACGAAAAAGGTAAAAAACGCGTTTTTTCGCAGTTTTTCGCAAAAAAAAAGAGCAAAAATCATCATTTTAAAACCATCGGGGGTCATCTTGTTGCGAATCATGTTTACAATATGTGGTTCAAATTTCGAGAGAATCGGTTTATTAGTTTTAGAGATACGATGGAGCTAGATTTTGAAAACGTTGTTCCGAGAAAAACGCGTTTGAAGTTTATACTATGAAAAACTTACCTAAACTCAATCGGCGATTCCTGCGCTGTAAAAAAACCCTTCTGATTGCTCATCATCGTCGATTTCTTCAAGTCTTGCTTGCTTACGATTTTTTGAAATTTTCAAAGTGGACTGGTCCTTTAAGGTTCTATACCGGTATGAACGCTGAAAATTTGGGTGATTTTCGGGAATTTTTTGGAAGAAAAGTACTCAATTAAATGTTTCGGAAAATTAAGAATATATTTGGCTATATTTGACCTATATTACATAATTTTTTCATAGAAAAATGTTGAGATCCAAGTGACTTATGCGCTGGCTTCGAAGGCGCAAAAAAAAAGTTCCTCCACTGCTGACATGATTCCGGCCGATTGAGTAGCTGAAACCGAAAAAGGAAAAAAATGTCGTTAAACTGGAAGGTATTTCCTGTGCAATGACGTAGGATTTTCGAAAAATATCAAAATCTAACAAAATGGCGTAGTTATGAAAAAAGTCTGTTTTTTGCCTATAAAATGGTCGTTTTTTTCAATGCCAAATCGTCAATTTTCATCCAATCAAAAATATCCTACGTCATTGTAGGGTAAATATATTCGAGAGTACTCAGTTTAAATTTCAAGTCAATCGGATAATTGCTCTTTGAGTTACAATGTCAGCAAATTTTTAAAATCTCATTTCGAGAAAAACGCATTTAAAGATTTGACTATCGATTTTTGAAAGATAAAATGATAGACATACGGCCTTGAAATTATTACAGGATATTCTTGAAAGTATAAACTGTCGAAAAAGGCAAAAAAATCGATTTTTTAATGTATCACACTGGTACAGCCCCTTAGGCCTCCAAAATCACTCAAACGTTTTTCAAAGTCCTCACTAGCGATTTTCAGCTTCAATATGTAAACAAAAATTCTGGACAATGAAAATAAAGAATTAAAAAAAATGAAAAAGAACTTTCATTGCGTTTCAACAATTCAAAGTTTCGTATCGTTACAGTTCGACAAATCACTCTGCGAGCATTTCAATAACGCAACTCCTTGAAATTTCAGGATTACAAGGAGAAGCTGAAAAAGGTTTGCGCCGTTAGATCAGAGGTGAAGTCTCACATCTCGAATCTTCCGGATCTGACGCAGCTACCTGACGTGACCGGTGGTCTCGCCCCCCTGCCGTCCGCCGGTGATCTCTTCTCTCTTCACTAGCGCGAAATAAGGAACAAGTCCAACTGTGCTCTTAATTTGCTACGGGTTTCCCCGCGACACGAATTTACATATAGCGCCAGAACGTTTGACGGATTCGAGGATTGTCACGTGAGCGATTTACACTGGGGCGAAACGAGTGAGAAAGACAAAATGAGAGACGAAGAAACGTCGAAGAACGGAGGGAATCGTAGCGCGACGAAGATATATGGGTATACGTGTCTTATTTGGGAGACAACAAGACTGAGTTCGCGCGCTCTCAGCCTTAAGTTCGTCCTCAGCGTGTGAATGCGCGTCTGTATGTGCGTGCGTGCGTGCGTGCGTGTGTGTGTGTGTGTGTGTGTGTGTGTGTGTGTGTGTGTGTGTGCGCGCGCGCGCGCGCGCGCGTGTGTACGTATATTACTTCCTGTTGAACAAAAAATTGTGATCATTTGAAGAAAGGGTAATTCTTCAAATAAGTGACTTCCAAAAAATGAGCCTAAGATCATTTTTTGTTGCTATTTTCTCAATTATTGGGTTATAAATGATTATATTCAGTTGGGGGAAACTGAAATCCCCCCCCCCCCATGAAAAATTATGGCGTTTTGAATTGCGCGGACACACGTGATAAAATAGTTTATTTTTGAACATTTCGACGCCTCAATTGGGTTTGCTTTGGTTTTTTTTAACTCGAAATCATTTTAACCCATTTTTTTGCTCGTAAAAAAATTGTCAATGAAAAATGTCGGCTTCACGACATAGCTGAATATCATCATTTATAACCCAATAAATGAAAAAGTAGGGGGAAAAAATATTTTTTTGCTATTTTCTCATTTATTGCGTTGTAAATGATTATATTCAGTTGGGGAAAATTGAAATCCCCCCCCCCCCCCCCATAAATGTTATGGGGTTTTGAATTTCGCGGAGACACGTGATAAAATAGTTTATTTTTTAACATTTCGACGCCTATATTGGATTTGTTTGGGTTTTTGATAAATTCGAAATTATTTTTAACGATTTTTCGCTCGGAAAAAAATTGTTAATGAAAAATGTCAGCTTCTCCCGACTGAATATCATAATTTATAAACCAATAAATGAAAGAATAGGGGGAAAAATTAGTTTTTTGCTATTTTCTCATTTATTGGGTTATAAATGATTAAATTCCGTTGGGGGAAACTGAAATTCATCCCCTATAAAAAGTTATGGGGTTTTGAATTTCGCGGAGACACGCGATAAAATAGTGTATTTTTCAACATTTCTACGCCTATATTGGGTTCGTTTGGGTTTTTGATAAATACGAAATTATTTTTAACGATTTTTCGCTCGTAAAAAAATTGTCAATGAAAAATGTCAGCTTCCCGCGACTGAATATCATAATTTATATCCCAATAAGTGAAAAAATAGGGGGAAAAAAATGTTAGGCTTATTTTTTGGAAGTCACTTGTGTAAAGAATTGCCGAAGAAAATGCAAAAAAGCCAACGTTCGCGAACGAGGAGATGCGAAGAACGCCCGAGCTATTGGATCCCTCCCTATAGGCTTCGCATTTTATTTTTAAATGAAAAGAAAGAACCAATTTTCCCTTCGTCCCTGTGTGGATCAAAGACTTCTTCTGCAGTCGCGACCCCAATCGGGACTTTCCGTTAGACACTTTGTCGTTGAAGGTGCAACGACTACACGATTTGTTTGATGAGAATTAATATGATTTATTGCACACCGTGTAGGCCTCGTTTGAGGCCCGCGAACAGCGTCGAGTTCGCGGTGCCTGGCAGATATCCACGTTACTTTCGTATCTTCCAATAACACCAACACAAAGTAACGAAAAAAAAAAATGAAAAAAAGAAACACGTATCAGACGTACTAGACCAATTTGTGGTTGATGCTCACAAGGGTTCACAACGGAATTCTACTTTAAGGCCGTATTTTAGTGTGAACGCCCGTTTTTAAGGCGATATTTTGGGAATTGAATGTAGAGGAACCGTTGTGTTGGTGTTTCACAGTTATGTATTTGTACACTGCCGGATAAAAGTTTCCGGACACTTCGGATAATTGCAAAACTTTCGATTACTTTGAATAATCGCGAAATTATATTAGAATAATATAATTAATTATACAGAGCTTTATATCTTCGTAAAATAATGAATTAAATGAACTATAATATTTTAACATTATTTTGAAATTATCCAGTGATCTAAAGTTTTGCAATTATCTGAAGTGTCTGGAAACTTTTGGCCGGTGGAGTACGTGTTTGAAGTAATGTCTTAAATTTTTTTACTCCATTTCACGCGGGTCATGGCGCGAATTTTTTTCAAATCTTCGGGCGTTGTGATTGCGCCCGTTCTTGTCATCTGAAACAAACGATTTTTTAACAATTATATTATTTACGAATGTGGTTATCGTTCGACCCTCCTTATTTTTTATTGCTTTATAATTAGCGTTTTTCCGGGCCGCGAGAAGTGAAAATTTTATTGTAAAAATCAGAGTGCTCCTTTTCAAACGCCGCCATTTCGTACATTTTCCCTAGAGGTTTTTATTGGAGGGCCGAACGATAAACACATTTATAAAGAATATAATTCTTTTTTAGTCGTTTCTTTCAGACGCCGAGGACGGACGCAATTAAAACGCCCGACGATAAAAAAATGACATGACCTGCGCAACGTCAAATATCGTGTACAATTTCGAATAAAATTATTTGAAAAAGGTCAAGGTGTTACTTCAAACATGTATAAATGTAACTGCGAAATACCAACACAGGTTTGAGCGTTTCTCTAAATTTGATTCCCGAAAAATCACCTTGAAAATGGGCGTTTAGGCTAGAGTACGGACTTAATGCGCGTGCGAGGAATTGGGGACGAACGGATAATGGAGAGAATATTCTCAAACGTGACACAGAACCTCGAGAACACTTGGAACGAAAAATGACCGTCGTATTGAAGTTTGCAGCGTTGGAAGGCAACGACTTTTATTTTTGTTGAAATTTTTTGAAAACTATTTTGCGTAAGAGTCAAAATGGAGAACAAGGAAATAAAAAAGAATTTCCGTTGCATTTCGACGATGCAAACTTCAACGTAAATGACCCGCGGGTTTTGAGGGCTAACGTGTGGTCGGCCAAGAAATGATAAGGCGAGTTCGATGTTGATTTTTATTATTGATGAACTTTGTTAAAAACCACCGTGCTGAAGTTTGCATCGTTGGAATGCAACGCGAATTCCTTTTTTCTTCGTTTTCATTCTAAACGATATTTTCGTTTCTTGTCAATTGGTGTTGTGATTTTTTTTATGAACACCGTGAAAAACGTCGGAGTCATTTTTATAGCCCAAATCTGGCTGAAAAGGGTATTTTGGCAAAACGAAAAAAATTAATTATTGTCGCGTTCCCATGACTTGAACTTCAACGTCATTGAAAATTCAGAATTTGTTGCTCCAAAAATACTCAAAGAGTAGTTGGTGAACATTTTTTTTCTGGAAATTGAACCTGGGCCAAATACCGAAGCGTTTGTTGATGCAGATACAAAGTTTAAGCGAAGTATCGAAAATTATTGCGAAGTATTTTGAAAAATCTTTTTGCGGATAACACTTTTGTTAAATTTAAATAAAAATAAAATGCAGTTGTGCGTTATTTATTTTTTTAAACATTGATTTTCAATGTCCTTGGTACTTCTCCAGTGTTTTGAATCCACATTTGTAAACGCTTTGGTATTTTGCGCCATCCGGAATTCCGACAACGCGAAAAATTCTACCGCTAAGGAAGTTCAGCGAAGGAGATGGCGTCGAACAGACTCCCACTCCTATTTCTACTGAAAATAGTATTTTCAAAATCATTTACTCTTTTTCATTTCAATTTTGTCATAGAATTTCGAATTTTGCATTAAATTTCAAATTTTGCATTAAAACTCAAATTTTGGATAAAACTTCAATTTTTTTATAAAAATTTCAAATTGTGAATAAAATTACAAATTTTGCATAAAACTTCAGTTTTTGAATAAAATTTCAAATTGTGAATTAAATTTCAAATTTTGAAAAAAAATTCAATTTTTGAGTAAAATTTCAAATTTTGAAAAAAAAATTCAATTTTTGAATAAATTTTCAAATTATGAATAAAATTTCAAATTTTAAATAAAATTGCAAATTTTGTATAAAATTGCAATTTTTTAATACAATTTCAAGTTTTGCATGAAATTCAAATTTTGCATAAAGTCATAACAAAATCAACTTAAAACTCGCCACATTAGTTTCTGATCAAACACAATGGTGCTACTCCCGACATAGAATCGGCCAGCGGGCATTTCGACGGCTCGCACGCATAAAAGAATAAAAAATCTGAAAACCGAAGAAAAAAACGACATCCTGTCGCGAACTCGAGTTTTGTAAGGAAAATTGTAATTATTAGGAAACGTTTGAGGATCACAGGTAGTTCGATGGCCGAGCGTGTTAGCCGTGACGAAGCGCCGAAAGTATTCGCGACGTAAGACCCGCGGAGTTCCGAACTTTCACGACTGGCGCGCCAGCATCGACCGAATTCGTTTATCGTATACGACGTTTTTTTTTTGTTCTCCATTTTCCCCTGGTCGAACGATCAATTGTTTAACGACGATGTTACGTCGAACACGAAATGCACACTTTAGCCGGGACATCGTTATTCCCCCCTGTACATACGGTCTCTTCCATTTGAGACAATTATATTATATTCGTTTTCTTTTATTTTCGGAACTGAGAGGAAAGTTGAAAATGTTCGTTTGGATCGGGTGAACGAAATGGAAAAAAGCCAGTGAGAGAAAGATAGGGAGAAAGAGACACGAGTAATATTCAAACTGTACATCCAATATTTAATGATAAATAATAAATAAAAAGAAAAATTATATATACAAAAAGGCTATGTATCGCTTATATATAGCATGATATTGTGCAAAGTACGAAGTAACCTGACGAATAAATGTTTTCAACGTGAAAGACCAAAAGAAAACAAAAATCAATCGCAATCTGAATCCCTTTGACTCCAGTAATCACGACGCCTCTCGCTGTTTTTCTCCTAGCGATTTTTGTACTGAAGAAATCATATCGCCAAACACGTACTGTCGAAAAAAGAATAGGATGAACACGGATTATCTTAGCGATTTTTTTCATACGTGTACTTACCGCGCGAGGAAGCAACTATTAACGGTAGAAGTATTTTCTAACCCATCAGACTTGGGAGAAAACTTTTTTTACAAAAGTTGCATATTCCCAAGGGAGTTATCGAGTAGTGGCTACGAGGTTCATCCAGGTGGCGACGCTTCGGAGACTTAGAAGTCCCATTTAAAAAATTACCAAGACTTAGAAGGTCCCACTTAAAGTGAAACTTAGAAAATTAAGGGACTTGGAAGGTCCATTTTATAAATGGGACTACTTTCTTTACAGAATTTTGTCAACAATCTTGTAACAATCTTACCTGCCAAGTTTCAAGATGATTGAGATTTCGTATAAAAAATCGACAATAAAGAAATTTCAATAGTTTTAGACTGGAATCTGTGAAAAGAACGGAGCAAACACGTACTCCAGCCACCACTTCCGATGCACGCTATCTGATTCGCATTGATTGGGGAGTTTTTTTATGCGGGACTTGGAAAGACATGGTGTACAAAGAAGCTTGCCATCTGGGGCGCAAGATATGGAAGGAAGAATAATTAGAGCCTGTTAATAGACTGACGTAATTGATAAAACAATGCAAGCAACGCAAATCAGATTGCAAGCGTGCATTGAAAATGATGGCTATCAATGCGCATCTTTTATAGGAGTGAGTTTTTGCACCGTTTTTTAATTGATTCTAGGCTAAAAACGTTGAAATTTATTTTTTGTACTAAATCTCGATCGTCTTGAAATTTGGTGTATGAACTTACTTTCACTTGCTTGATAAAATTCCAAAAAAATAGTCCCATAATAAAAATTGGAGATGACCTTGAAACCTCCTAAAAGCCTCGGCTCGATGACCCGTTTGGAACGATGCAACTTTTGTAGGAAAAGTTTTCTCCTAAGTCTGATAGGTTAGAAAATATTTCTACTGCTAATAGTTGTTGCCTCATCCGGTATATATGTACACATAAATATGAGGGTGGAGCGGAAAAAAATCATCTGCTAGCTCTTCGAACAATAGTACTGAACATACGAAATTCATGTCAAATTTAAGCTTTATAATTCACATTTGAGCTTCATAATTCAAATTTGAGCTTTATAATTCAAATTAGAACTTAATAATTCAAATTTGAGCTTTATCGTCCAAATTTGACTTTCTGATTCAAATTTGAGCTTTCTAATTCAAATCTGAGCTTTATTGTCCAATTTTCATCTTTATAAATCAAATTTGAGCTTTCTAATTCAAATTTCAGTGTTACAATTCAAATTTAAGCTCGGTCGTGTTCTTCTCCATTCGATTTGCACGGAAACCCAAACAAACTCAAAGAACTCAATAATTGACAAATACGGCTGAAAATTGTTGAAGCTGACAGCTTTAAAAAGCCTTTTCTTTATTTCAATATTAGTTCCACACTCATTGCAGCTACTCAAAAATTGGTTCGTTTTATTTTCGAAAAGTTCGCATTTCTCGATTAGCTGCCAATTGCGTAAAATAATGAAATTTGCAAAAAGGGTTTTTCAAAGCCGTCAGCTTTACGAATCTCCAATCGTATTTCTCGAATATTAATTGATCGCTGAGTGGATGAAGAACGTAAAGAGCGAATTCTCCATGCGGATTAAATGGGGGGAAAAATAATCGAACGCTACTCTCTTGGACACGAGTCAGAGAGTTCACATTTCGTACAAACTTTCTTCATAGCCAACAATATTGTTTGAAGCGGAAACGAATTTTCTTTTCCGACGCATCCTAATATACACGCGTATTTACATGATCTACATCGCGGCAACGATCCACCTACGAGTACAAAACGAGTCCAACTTTTATGTTGAGACTCCGATTGTCCGTAACAATGTTTTGTCGGGGAAAAAAATAAGTATTCTCTCTCGTGTGAATCCCGGATAATCGTCGATCGAGCACCACGTGGGAACTTCCGGTTATCGCAAATTGGCGGGAAAATCGAGCGTACCGCCTCGCCTCTAATTACCCCAGTGGCGCTAACAGTCCGGGAAAAAAAATAGAAATAAAGTTTACAGAGAGCTAGAGAGAGAAAAACGTCTCTACGATATCGTCGACTGTCCGATTTTAGGCACACACGCGCAGAGTTCGCATTGATCGTCACATTCAATCGTTGCGTTTATGCGCTATCGCGATTGAGCCTCGTGCGTCTCATTTCCGGTTTGTTTCGCTTGTACGCTCCGAACTAAAACGTTCGGTGGTCCCTCCACCGTTCGGACGCGGCTCCGCGGACGATTGCTCGGATCCTGGGGAGGCGGGAGGGTGGCGTTACTTCATTCAAGTCTCGTGGGGATGAGCCGGCCTCGTTGGCTTGAGTATCAGCTTCCCCGTGTCGTCGCAGCTCATGTTGAAATCCCCGAGGACCTTTCTCGCCCTTTGCGTTATTATGCTCGGCGCTATCACACGTCTGTGCACACCCATCATGAAGAGTATAACTGCAACGTCACGGGCGAAATTCTTCGTCAGTTTTTTTTTTTTGGGAATTATCACGATGGCGATGGGAGGGGAGGAAATGCTATTAGGACTAGGGCTTTATCCGTTGATTTTTTGCATTCGGATAATATTGAAAACAAAAAAACAAAGGAAATCCGTTAAAAAGTAGTTTTATTCATATTTATTAAAATTGAACCAATTTTTTTCTCTCTTTACTATTAGTACAGTCGTGCTGTATATTGGAATCGGAAAAAATTAGAAAGCTAGTTTTTGGCCGGTGGTTTTGTAGGTGCCGCGGATGCTAAATCCAAGTTTGCCTAAAAATCGGGGTGTAGGGTTTTTTTAGGTGATGAAAGGGGATGGGAGTGGATTAATGCCAAACTCCAACCCCCACGGCGCCGGGAAACAAAATGTTAAAAAAATTCTGGGCTTTATTTTTGTCCACAGCGCCGATGTCGTGGAAGTTCATTTTGGGGGTGAAAAAGTGGGGTGAAATTTTGAAAAATCAGTTATCATTCGATAACTCTTTAGGAAAAATTCATACAATTTTTGTTCAAACGGGAACGTTGTAGCCCTTGAAAAGACGCGTCGATTGGGTATTTGATCAACACTCTCGGGAAATATCTTCACCCCCAAAAGAACTGTTGAAGTAAAAAAAAATGGTTTATTGAATAACTCAAAAACAATTGATTTTTCGGTGATGGTTTAAATGTACGAAATGTAGAAAATAATTTTCTCTATATTTTCGTTCCTATGGACCACTCTTGAATTTTGCTTTTTCGAACCCCTCTCAGGGGTTGAAAATTCAAAATGCAATTCCGGGACAACTATTGACCGAAAATAAAGAGACGCGAGTTTGGCGCTGTGGACAAAATTGTAGCTGAGGGTTGAAGCTACAAATTCTTCCACAGCGCCGAATTCGTGCGGTCAATGGTTTTCCCAGAATTTCATTTTGAATTTCCAACCCCCGAGGGTGGTTGGAAAATCAAAATTCAAGGGTGGTCCATAGAAACGAAAATATAGAGAAAATTATTCTCTACATTTCGTACATTTGAACCATACCCGAAAAACCGATAGTTTTTGAGTTATTCAGTAAACCATTTTTTTGGTATTTTAACCATTTTTGGGGGGTGAAGTTATTATCGGAGAGTGATGATCAAATACTTGATCGACGTGTCTTTTCAAGGGCTACAACGTTTCCATTTGAACAAAAAGTGTACGAATTTTTTCTAAAGAGTTATTGAATTAAAACTGATTTTTTTTAATTTCACCCCACTATTTCACTCTCAAAATGAACTTCCATGACTTCGGCGCTGTGCACAAAACTAAAGTACTTTGTACTTTGGCATTAATCCACCCCCATCCCCTTACATCCCCTAAAAAAATCCCTACACCCCGATTTTTAGGCAAACTTGGATTTAGC
Organism: Ophion slaviceki; assembly: GCA_944452715.1. Classification (NCBI taxonomy): domain Eukaryota; kingdom Metazoa; phylum Arthropoda; class Insecta; order Hymenoptera; family Ichneumonidae; genus Ophion; species Ophion slaviceki. The sequence continues at coordinate 38,111,260 of OX101784.1, forward strand.
ACCCTCGGCACCTACAAAATCACCTGTCAAAAAATTAGCCTTCTAATTTTTTCCGATTACGGGGTTTTTCAGCGACAGCACGACTGTACTATATAGCTACTGGACGAGATTAAAATGTTAAGCCACTCTAGAGGCCGAAAAACAGGCTTTTTGGGGATTTTTTTTTTTCAGAAAAAACTACAAAATAAATCGAGATTACAAAAAAGGGTGTTTATCATACATGTCAGTGACTGTATACAATAATTTTTTTGAAGCGATTAATTTCAAAATGGCATCTGTGCAGCGTTTATTTCAAAACTGCATTTTTTAAGTTGGCCGGAAATATAACTCAGACAATTTTCAACCGATTCACTTGAAATGTTGAATATATCTTGAAAAATACATTGTCTATGGAAGTACGTAAGATTTTTTTATATTGCATAGTTCATTTGTTATTATTAATCTGACGATTTTTCAGGCAAATTTTGCACTTTCCAAAAATTTGCCTAAAAAAATCGTTAATATTTAAAGTTAATAAACCCAATATTTACCATAAAATATGAATAATTGAAAACAGTTAGGTAACTCTTTCCTCTAAAAACTTTAATTAATTATTATAGTAATGATGAGATCGCAAAATATCAAACAAAATAAAACAATCATTAATAAATACAAAAACATCAAACTTCTTTCTTCTAAGATTTAGAAATTAACCATTCTCTCTTCTGAGACAAAAACTAAAAACAATAATATACTTAAACGTTATAGTGAGTGAGGTCTAAAATCAACTAAAGGGGTCTTTTCACTTAAGACGCTAAAAAAAGGCTATTTTCATGAATTTTTTGATAGGTTTATATTACAGATATTGATATAAAAGTTTTTACACTTAATAAATACACTTTGGAAATCAATTTTTTTTAATGATTTATTTACGTTACTATTTATAGACGAAAATGGTAGTTAAAATATATCCTAAAAAAATTGTAGCTCTGCACTGTTGATGAAACCTTGGATATGGATCATCCCAAACAAAAAAAAACAAACGGTTTTACATTCAGAATGTGAATGGCTATAGCGCACATTATACCATTTTTTATGTATGGTAAAATAACAAAATGGCGGACATTTTTAGAAAAAAAACAAACAAAAAAATAGTAGATATAATTTTTTTTAAATCCTTCATATGCGCTTTACCTTCAAAGAATATGTGGTTAAAATTTCATAAGGATCGGTTCAGTAGTTTCGAAGATTTTATCAACAAGCCGTCGAAAAACGTTGTTTCGAGAAAAACGCGTTTAATGTTTGTTCTGGTTACATAAATACATTTTTTTTAATGTATGTATTTCGAAAGTGTATTTATTAAGTGTAACAAGTTTCATATCGATATCTATAATATAAACCTATCAAAAAATAGCCTTTTTACCATCTAAAGTGAGAAGCTCCCTTAAATGCACATTTGAAATAGGTATTTCAGCTCGCGCACGTACCTTGCGATTCGGACGACATAACATAATAAACAGTAAACAACTTGTCAGTCGCGCGACTCGCGCGGGATTTTCTGAATGAATTACTATTGAACGCGTCACGCAAAATATTAAAAACAAAGAAAAAACACGTTTTGAATTAAGATTACTTGTTAGCTACGCGTACTGACTGCACACAATGCCGAAATTATTATTTTACCATCGTTAGTTCCATGTTTAAATCGTATTTTTTAAAATTAATTTAACTATCCGGATTATTCACATTCAGTTGCTTTCATTATCCGGATTTAAAAAATTGGCAGATATCCGGATAATTCGGATTGCAAACCGTAGACAGGACCAAATGTGCTCGTACTACCTCCATGCAAAAAGTATTCGAATAAATCAAATTTTGGATTCCATTTCAATTGCCCAAGCGCGATTGCTTTTTCGTACGTCGTTCGGATGTGGGTTTTGACTTACCTAGGAAAATGCTAGCCAGTGTGAATATGGGGTGATTGTAGAGGCTCTGAGTGAAGGAGACCGCTGATGTGTTCGGGTCTGTTAGCCAGTGCCAGGCACCCACCGCCGTGCACACGGAAATGAAGCCTAGGAGTACTGCAATGAAAAGCATAACGTGTAGACGTGACACTCATTGAATTGCGTACAGGTGAAAAATTGGAAGGCAAAATAACGTTGAAGTTGCATCGTTGGAATGCTACGGTTTTTCGTTTGTTATTTCTTAATTTCCATCCTTATTCGAAGCCTTTTTTGGCATTTTGGGGTCGTCCATCTGTAATAAAAGCACGTAAAAAAGTTCGAACATTTTCATAGTCTGAATCGGCCAAAAAGAAATGTTATGAATGAAAAAGATATAATTTTCGTTGCCTTCCAACGATGCAAACTTCGAGATCATGAGGCATAATAGCATCAGAATGGTGTAAGAACTTTTTTTAAAGTAGTAAATTAAGGGAGGAAGTACGTTTTGGTGAGGAGAAAAATTGCTTTTTCTTCTTAACAATTTAAAAATTAGTTATTAAGGAGAGGGTAGGGGTTTCTGCGTGAAAAGAAAACACTTTTTTGCGAATTTTTTTCATCTATATGGATAGAGTAAATTTATTGAAACCTTTTGTACATTGTTAAGTGTCATTTCAAGAACATTCCGTGAAATTTGTACGCGAAAATATCCACAAACAAGCCGGTGCCGCGTTTTTCTCGAAAGCACTTTTTCAAAGTCCGTGTTCACTGCTATTTGAAAACTACACGACCGATTTATTTCAAACTTGATATACACTTCCTACATTAAAAAGACCTCCCCCCCCAACGGCTAGTTTGAGATTTTTTTTACATTGAGGGGGTTTTCCACCCCCAAAATGGCTGAATTTTTCGTGAAAAATAGCACTTTTCACTTTACATGACCACCAAAAATTTAGAAATTAAAAAAAAATGATCAAAGACCGTTGGGGGGAGAATTTGATGATACTTTGACTAAATTTTAATGGTACTTGATGTCAGATCATTTCTAGCCGAGATACGGTGAACACCGCTAATCGTGTTTTTTCAAAGGCGTTCTTGGAAAAGCTTTGTCACCGGCTTGTTTGTGGATAATTTCGCGTACAAATTTCACGGAATGTTCTTGAAATGACACTTAACAATGTACAAAAGGTTTCAATAAATTTACTCTATCCATATAGATGAAAAAAATTCGAAAAAAAGTGTTTTTTTTTCACGCTGAAACCCCTACCGTCCTCTTAACAATAATGATGTCAATTTTCCTCGAAATATCGAAAAAAAATCCAAACATTATTTTTTGATGATTAAAACACGATGTCAAAAAACGTTCGGTAAAAGCTTAGGCGATATTATCTATTTTCAGAAAAAAAACTCGTTTTTTTATGTTTCAGTTCAACCGGATGGCCAAAGTCAAGTACATTATTGAGCCCCTCATGTTCTAAGGTCCTACACGAGATTGTTTATAATTTCTACAATTATGAATATTTTTTATGAAATTTGGTACACAATTTTGTGTATGTACATACAAATAAAGGTTCGAATGATTTTTCCATAAGGGGACATCCATTAATTACGTGAGGTGATTTTGGCGATTTTTCGACCACCCCTCTCCCCCTGGTGAGGTGTCGTGAGATTTTTCTCGACCCCCTCCCCCCGCCCCTAATCTCACGTGAGATTTTTCAAAATGCATACGTTCACGGAAAATAAATTGTAGTAGAAGTAACTGCGGTTGTAGTACCATTTACTCCACCATGTAAAGTAGTAGGGAGACTCTCCCTAAGTGATAAAAATTACGTGATTACTAAAATTACTAAAATTACGTAATATTTGCCGAAGCCCCCCTCTCCCCCACGTGAGATTGGGTGAGATTTCGCTCGACCCCCCCCCCCCCCCCCTAAACGTCTCACGTAATTAATGGAGAATTAATCTCTTATTTTTCCGCAATTTAAAAAAAAACCAATTTTCGGTTTATCGCTGTAGCCTAACCCTCTAGGTATCCAGAACCTTGCCGCATATCAAGAGACGCAGCAGCGTCTAGACGCCACTTTATAAAGAAGAACATTTGGGTTCGGAACTCTTGATGAACTCGCCGCATAGCTTAGAACTCTCTACGAATCCTCCGCCCCTCTTTACACAGTAAGATGGTTTTTGTCTACAAAAAAGCTGGCATTCACAGTCCATTGTCAACTACGTTGAATACTAACAACTTCCTTAAGGGGACTAGGCATCGGTTTTTTTTTGTATTCTGTTACTACAATCTCTTCCAAACATTATGGCGCAAACAAAACTGAAAAGTCGGCAAAATTAAACTCAGGAGAGCAATAAAATTCCAATATTCCGCTAACGTTTAACGGCTGGCCGTTGCATCTCTCGTGCGGCCACTGAAGGACTACAAACACAAACCTGCACTGCATGCCGATGTCCAGAAACCATTAAAACCAGTATGAGAAGCTTTATGGAATCATCTCAGTGTAAAATTATCAAAAAATCGATTTTTTGCATTATCCAATAGTATAGACGGTTATAAACATGGACCTGGCATCGCCGCTTGATCGTAAGTAGACAATTTATATGAAAATTCCACACTCGAAACTTTAAACGCGTTTTTCTCGAAATGTTGTTTTTCAAAACTGTGTACACTCTTAAAGGAGGAGTTTTCAAGCTATCCGTTTTAAATTTTGAGACAGCATTCTTCATACCATTCTTTATCTTACTATGGAAGCTTTTTCTTTAAATCTTCATGATTTTTTAACGAAACACTGTTGTAAAAGTAGGCTCAATACACAGGTACACAGTGAGGACTCCTTTTTTGGAAGACATTTTCAACCGTTAAAATAAATGTAAAAGAAATAAAAGTAAGCGTTTAAAAATGTAATCTGTTGTTTATGAGTGCTTTGATTTGACTGCAGAGAGTCTCAAATTCAACGTGCCTGGCGAAAATAGCTCTAGCGATTTTTGGTTCACTTGAAGATTTGGGTAATAAAATCCTCGAATGCTATTATCCTGCTACGGGTCCCATCACCAAAAAAAAATCGCGAAAAATCGCATAATTTTAAACGTTTACAGTAGTGCTCCCCCTTAAATATTTATATTTTTGAAACCTCAACCACGGAATTTATTAGCCAAATTCCAATAAAAACGTTGCAAGAGTGAAAATGTATGTATGTTGCTTCGGTTCTTCATAAATGCCATTTGAATTTTATCCCATTTTCCGCCTATTTTCGCTGCCTAGTCCCTTTAAGGGGTGACGTGGGATGGAAAATTTCAAAAAAATCCATTTTTTAAATTTTATTATTTGACAGTACAATATGTCTAGAACATTCTCCCAAAGTTTCAAGTCAATTGAATCAAAAGTCTAGGAGAGAGAGCCTCGTTGGGAACGACCGGCCAGGAGCGACGCAGGTAATCGCATTTTTCTCAAAACACTATTTTTGAAGTTGGTGGATACGATTTCTCAAAAACGAATGCACCAATCTTATTGAATGTTGCACACTTCTCCAAAATAGTATTGACTAGTGATTGAATGAAGGTTTTTTTATCGATTACAACTATTTTTACAAAGCTATGCGCAATGTAAATCGTACAACAAAATTGAACTATTTTACATACAACTCCGCCAAAAGTTCAGATTTCAATTTTTTTTTAAATCCACGTATAATTATGAGTTATACTTATCTAACAGAAAAAAATTGGTTTTTTAATTTCAGATGAAGCTATCATGAGTTATCCTAACCACCACAAGCATACTTTTTTTAGGGATCTCAGGATCCAGATCCCACCGACTGGATTTCCAAATTTTTAAAAAATATTGTTGAAATGGTGCTCGTTTATCTGCTTAACATTTGGAATAAAATAATTTATATATTATATTTTTTTAAATAGAGAAAATATGCTTTTTTCTTGGCTTCGACACCAACGTAACCCCTTAATGCCGTAAGGTTGCAAAAAGCATTCACATTGTCAATGGTCCTAATAAAGAATATTACGTAGTGCAGCGAGTTTTTCCGAGCGAATACGAAAATAGTTCATAACAATAATGACTTGAACGTACTTCGCCACCTCAGTGTGGACGGTTGCAAGCTGGCAATCACTTCGGTGAGACGCCTCTCGAAGGCCTTGAGATCTGCAAGCGAGTAGAAGGAAAATATAACGCATCTCGAGACGATAAGAAAACATCGCGATTAAATAACGTGTGGAACGCTCGGAACGCTTGGCGAAATATTTGTAGGTTAGATCGCAATCGTTCGCTCCAGTACGGACCGAAAACTCGCTTGGAACGAGCGAATTACGCTCGCATATCGTGACGTATAAATGTATTCTTTGCGTGCTTTGTTTGTTCCGTTAATTTGCCTTTGTTACCTTCGCACACCGTTTGATCGAGAGACATTATTATTTATTTACAACAGAAGTCGGCAGCCGCACACGCGCACGAAAATTCGGTAGCAACGACATCGGTACTCGTGAGAAGTTGGCCACGATGTTTGGACCTGACGTACGTTGGGGTCCCCGGACGAGACGGCAATATATCGTAGTTCCAGCGACGCGGTAGCGCGATTCTGTAACTCGTTGTAACTCGGTAACGACAATTTTCGTTATCGATGAATAGTAACAGCCAATCTCATGCTCCATCACACAAGAAAGGGGCCTGTATTTTGTAACTCGGTAGCGACAGTTTTCGCTATCGTTAGCTAGCGACAGCCAATCGCATGCACGATTATGTTTTCACATGTACCGACTACCCGCTCTGTCAGTTCTCTAGTTTATCGACTGATTTTGAATGGAAATTTCACGAGCGGCATTTTGTTATAACTTTATCCTTTAACAATGCCACGAACATATATTTATTCTCCTAAAATTTTAATTCTTCCATAATTCGCGAAAAAAAGCGTCATTTTTGAGTACTTGAGAATAACGATAAGCAATACTAAGAGGACTGAAAACTCATATAATAATGGTGTGAAAGAAAAACTGGTGGCCTCGTACAGTTGGACAGTTTTTCGTTGCCGTTGAATATAGGATTATGTTCTTCAAGAGGATGTTTAACCCTCATCAGATAAGGGTGTTTTCGACCGCCGTTAAGGATAATGGTGGGTCACTCGTGCTTTCCGATAATTTTGCAATACTTAAAGTGCTGCAAAAAATCTGGCAAAATTCATGGACCTTGTTGAGACCCGTTACTCGATAATTATAACTTATCCGACCAGAAAAAATTAATTTTTAATAACAATTTCATGCAAAATCCGGAGGCATGCAAGCATTTTTCAGGGTATTGTTCAAGTCACGAGTGACCCACCTTTATCCGATGAGGGTTAATTTTGTTCTGAATTTCATTTCTTGTGGCTCTTGATTTATTCTTAAAAATCATTGTGCAAAGTCTAAATTTTATAATCCACTTTTTAATCATCACAAATATCGCTGAAAAAATCATATGCATTTACAAGAAATTAATATCATGAAACGATTGGAAATAATATTGTTGTCAATATTCCTCATATATGTTCCTTTCATTACAGATTGAAACGTCCACATTATTATTATCCATGTTGTTCAAATACTTAACACCAAAGAACAGTGCATGTCGGATATATTTATTTTTCATTAATGTGTGACATATCGTCTACTCTATATGAAAAAATTGAATCATCGTATAACATGAATACGCTGTGTTGAAAAGCGAAGAATCATTAGGGGGCGGGGGGTAAGGTTAATTTGCTATAAAAAAGCATATTTTCGATATTTTTTGTTGACGACACTGTTTATATATATTTGTTCATATAATTAGTATAAAATAAAAGGACATTTAAAGAATATTCTGTGAAATTGTCGTTAATAATTGTGCAGAAATGAGCCAGTGACAGCAAATCTTCTCAGACGCCACAAAAAAAAGTTACATTGCGGTGAATTGCATAACTCATCACTGGATCATCCGAAAAAAAATCCAAGAAGATTGTATTAGTTAATAAGTTTCTTGAGGTAACGCTGTCGAGTTTTTTTAAATAATTTTAATTAATTTTACAATAATAAAGGTTCCAACTTTTTAAATGAAAAATCGCAGTTTTGTCTTCTAAGTGTGACTTAAAATTGAAAAAAAAATAACAATAAAAATAAAAACTGGACAGCGTTACCTCAAGAAACTTATTAACTAATACAATCTTCTTGGATTTTTTTTCGGATGATCCAGTGATGAGTTATGCAATTCACCGCAATGTAACTTTATTTGTAGTGTTCCAGCTTCCTGGTGTTCCAGCTTCCATTACCTTGTGTACTTACCACAATGTAAGTACACAATTTAAGTTACCACAATTAACTGAATTTTTTCTTTTTTTTCAAGGTCTTCCAGCCTTCAACAACGCGTAAGTATTTTCAAACGCGGGTAAGTAGCAACCACAATTAACTCAATTTTATTTTTTTTCAGGTGTGCTGGCTATTGAGCATGGGTAAATATTGACAAACATTTTTTATCGCTTTGTTCCTGCTATTCCAGTCTAAAAATGAAAATATGGACAATATTTTATTTAGATTTTTTTCCGGCGCTCTGGTTCCCAAACGCGGATCAGCTTTGACAATAACTATCTCCAGTTTGTTCCAAGCTCGAATTATTGTATCGTTATTCTTTTCCACATGTTATCGGCTTTAAACGCGGGTAAGTATTGGAAACACGTTTATTACTCTGGTATTTCGATTTTTAAACATATGTAAGTATCGACAATAATTATATGCTCATTATATTTACAATTTTTTGGTGTAACAACTTACCCGCAATTTCTTCTTGTTATACAGCCGATTTCGAATATTCTTGATTAGATGCGGAGTATCTGAGAATACAAACACTTTCCGCTCGTCGTCTAATGGGTGAGCGAACCATGTCTTCGTTTCTCCCATCAAGCCGCTGACCCCCAAAAGTGATCACATTTTAGCATTAGTCGCAGCGCCATCGGCAATAACTCCATGGATTGTCGCTCCGCATCCTTCGAGGTAAGAAATACCTTTAACGATCAGCTTTGCGAGCTCGTCTCCTTTTACCGGATTTTTTTAGACAAAAACTGCAATGGGTTGCGTGTAGGAATCAGCAAAAGAACTGTTTCTTCAGAATTTCCGCAAAATTTTCGTCGAACCCACATGTCTGCCTGTGTCATCTTTGCTGCTGCCTGCCGCGATAATTTCTTTCAAAGCAGCTTTTTGACCAGAGGGGACCTTCAATTTGGAACACTTTTTATCAAAGGTTTCCAGTTAAACGCTTGCTATTTCCGGTTATTGTTTTTTTAGACAACATTTCAGATGTGACACTTACTTCTCGACCAGACATTTGTTATGACGTTCACGACGGAGTTTTTTGCGCATCGCCAACAATTTCCGTTTTTTGGCAGAATTCGACACGTCATGAATCCGAGTTAGAGATTAGAGATTTTTCTCGTCTTCGCGCAGGATTCGCATCGTCTCTTCTTCGAAACCAGAGGGCAATTTTTGCTTCGCCAATGGCCGTCATAATCCTGGAACACGCTATCATCTAGCAGATGATGCATATTTACGGCACCGAGACCACCGCAGACGTTCATCCCTTGGAACCGTTTTAATATTTCTGGAATACTTTCATTCACACGTACAGTATTATCCAGATTTGTATTCTGCGTGTTAACGGGCCGTCCGTATACGTAGTAATTTATTGTCCTGTCTGTGTTAAGAGTTACACTTTTATATGTTACAGGACAATCTATACCATTCTCCCGTTTTGTAATTGCGAGAGAAAGTCGGAGGCACTGTCCCTTATCTCTACGCAACTCGGCGACGCTCCATGGTACCGGTATTCTGCCTGAAAACGTTTTACAGGTAGACGAATTCGCTCCATTAGGATCTATGTTAACACAAAAATGAATTTGCTAATGTACATTGTGATTTTTTCAGTAACTTCCCCGGAACTTGTTATAATAAGTATTTACGTTCGAAAACTTTGGTATGATTTTGTCTATTTTCTCTACTTTTCTTATTTTCGTTTTCAGGTCTACCTATTCTTCTCATATGGATTGGAAAAATATACAGGTAAGTACAGATCAAAGAGTACAGCTCCACCAATGCATGGACGCTGAGCACGTTCATGTGCGGCCAAGCCAAAACGAAGGCTTCGAGGGAAAAAAGCAATCTGAGCATGACGTCACCCGACGGCACGCGCGAGGCTTTTAGATGATTTCAATGCTTATTTAGCTCTTGAATATCTGCGTTATTAATTTATACAAAAAAATGTATCGCGCACTCTGATCGCTTATTTTTTTAGTTTATATGTTAATTTAAATATAATAATAAATGTAAATTACAACTTATTTATCTTCTAAAAAATTGTTTACGCTTTACTCACACCCGTCCTTATGTCAAAAAAATTATAATTCATAAAAGTAAGCGGAAATATATTTATATTCGTATTATTATATTAATTCTCATACTTTCATCAAGCGATAAAGCATTATCCCCAAAAACAAGCCAATCATCCATCCGGCCGCGAATCGTAAGTACCAGAAAGTGCATATATTCTACAAGCGATGAGATGGTCCCGTTGGTAGCGTTCCTGGCTTCGGTCCGCAGGGGCACGGGATCGTTCCCCGCGCTCAGTGCTTTTTTTTAAATTATTATTACTATTAATTCTTATTTGGTTAGTTATTTTTATTAGCTATCACTATTATTTTAATTAGTTATCTTTTAGTGTCGAAAAATGTATCGCGCACTCTCACCGCTTATTTTATTAGTTTGTACGTTAATTTAAATGTAATAATAAATCTAAATTACAACTTATTTATCTTCTAAAAAGTTGTTTGCGCTTTACTCACACCCGTCCCTATGCCAAATAAATTGTAATTCATAAAAGTAGGCGGAAATATATGCATATTCGTATTATTATATTCATTCTCATATACTTTCATCAAGCGATAAATTTTTCGACACTAAAAGATAACTAATAAAAATAACTAATTAAATAAGAATTAATAGTATAATGATTTTAAAAAAAGCACTGAGCGCGGGGAACGATCCCGCGCCCCTGCGGACCAAAGCCAGGAACGCTACCAACGAGACCATCTCATCGCTTGTAGAATGAGTGCACTTTCTGGTACTTACGATTCGCGGCCGGATGGATGATTGGCTTGTTTTTGGGGATAATACTTTATTGCTTGATGAAAGTAAGAGAATTAATATAATAATACGAATATATATTTCCGCTTACGTTTATGAATCATAATTTATTTGTCATAAGGACAGGTGTGAGTAAAGCGTAAACAATTTTTTAGAAGATAAATAAGTTGTAATTTAGATTTATTATTATATTTAAATTAACGTATAAACTAAAAAAATAAGCGATCAGAGTGCGAGATACATGCTTTTGTATACATTAATAACGCAGAGAATCAAGAGCTAAATAAGCATTGAAATAATATAAAAGCTGTAGTATATTTGTCCATATACTAGATTTAATAAATGAATGCACGCTTGACTCTCACTGATCTAATTGTCTTTATTAATCAGCACGTTATTTGTAAGAGCGCGACACACACGGAAACATGGCGAACGCTGGGGCGAGAGAGTCGACGAAACTCAACCTTCACGACGAACCACCGTTGACGGCGCGTAGTCACACTGAATGCATATCACGCATGCGCGTTTACAATGGTGCCAACACTACAAAAGCCTCGCGCGTGCCGTCGGGTGACGTCACGCGCGAGTCGTGCTCAGATTGCTTTTTCCCTCGTAGCCGTCGTTTCGGCTTGGCCGCACATGAACCGTCGGGAAACTTCGACCGCACTCGGCTCTTTCCGAAGATGTCCGAGCGTCACTCGCTCATGGACACGCGCTACTATGATTCTGCGATGGGCGCGTAAGAAACTAGAGAGGGGGTAACTTTTACGAGCAATCTGGCTGCACTGAGTTGAAGTATAATTTCACATCATTTTCCAGGTTTTATAACACAATCAGAGACCCTGGGTGCGAGTAGCGAATGAATGAGTACAATACTGAATTATCTCATTTTCTGGTTTTTTCAACAATTGTACGTGACTCGTCAAGATGAGTTTTGATTAGACCTTTTTTGTGTTATTGTATCTGAATTGGTGTGTCAAGAAGTGAGCGAGTGTAAAAATGGGAAAGTGTATTGTTTCTTGTACATTATTATTTCGAGATTTTTTTCTGGTTTCTCTGGACTCCAAACCTGAGTAGGTATTGACAATGATTTTCGGAAAATATTATTTTTCGCGGTTTTCGGCTTCAAAAATGGGTAAGTACTGATAAAAATAATGTTAGGTGAAACATGTATGAAAACCATTTTTTATTTTTTTCGTACTGCAGTTTAATCATTATTAATTTTTCGAAGGTCGCTGTGTACTGATTTGTTGTCCATCCAGATCATCAGGAGGAAAAGAAAATGATTAATTATTTCAGTGTTCTGTGAGCAATGTTTTATTTGTTTCAAAAGATTCAAGGTTTCACATCTGCGAATTGCAAAATAGTTTAACTTTCATAATTATTAGGTGACCCGACCCCCCTGCTGTATTTAAACTTACCTTCTCTGATGTTGACAGATAAACACACTGTAAAAGGCTTTGCGGATACTACCAAGGCTTTGCCATCTTGAACTGACTGATCACTGCATGCCGCATGAGCAGAATCACTACATGCAACTTCCATCAGTGGAACGCCAACCTGTTTTTCCAGTACAACAGGTACACTCCAGACATCTGTAATATACCGGAATAAAACAATAGAAATCATAAACGATTGCATTTTTATACATATTAAAATATATATATACTTTTCATTTCAGTAGACTCCTGCTCATGAGCACTAATGCTCTGAGTTGAAATTTCCATGAGCTGTAAGTGTCCAAAGCCATTAAATTCATTTTCATTCGTCTGAAGCGATGAAGATTTACAGGTCACAGGATCTTGGCTCGGAGCATTTTTCCCACTGCTCACAACTTCATTAAAAGGTTAGACGGATTTCTCGATACGTGAAATGTCACCAAACTTAGATGGAACAGCAAGTTTATCGAGCTGCGGGTGCGTGTACGTCACCTCAAAAGAGGGAAATTTGTCCTGCTGCAATTGTTTAATCTGTACACACAATTTGTCTAATAAACTTACCTGTGCTATTATGCGGCCGTTCGAGTCATGTTTCACCCATTCTCGTCTTCTTCTTCGTCCATTTTAGCTGGCTAGTTACCAGCCTGGCCACTGGTGGTTACCGCGCCGGCCATTGGGCGATCTGCCTCCAACTTCAGTTGGGTTCACCCATTCTCGATAAATATATTTCGGTTCGAAATGATTTTCGCACGCAACGTGTCTCGGCTCTAATTTCGCAATCTCCGGTATCGCGGCCCCCATTTTTTTAATTGCGCCAAGTCTCTCGGCACCCGAAACACTGAGCGTTTCGATTTATCATTCCGAGAGCATGTTTTGCACGTTGGCACAATACACCACTTAGTCATTTTTCAATATCACCGTTTTTTTATTTAAGCAAAACTACACCATGAGAATATACAAGCAGATCACGTCGCGTGTGGTCGAGTGAATCAGCGGTTATGTTTGCGTTTTGTTTACATTTGAAATCTATTTCCGGCTCTCTCACACAACCTGCATCACTCTATAGCAGCGATCCTCGTGGTCACGAGTTGAAACAGTCGGTGATTCAATAAGAGGCCATCCCCCACCACTGAAATTTTGAGCGAGTTTCAAGACCTGTGTGTAAGACCGTGGTTGGCATCATAATAATCTTAAGAATTCTGGTATGATAATAAAAATATGTGCATTGGCGGATTGTGTGTGTGTGTGTGCGCGTGTGTGTGTGTGTGCGTGTGTTCCGCTAATAAACTACGCCGCCGGTGTTCTACGAACATTCCGCGCGCGCGTGTTCCGTATATATAAATATGTATACATATATAATGGATATGTTTTTCAAAACGGTGTACATGATTTCTCGATAACTCATGAAAGGATTGACTTGAAATATGAAACACTTATTCCGTATAATATTGTAGTACTTTGGTCGTAAACGACGTTTTTCTTCTTGGCATTTTTTTCATTAGTTATTAACAATAACAATGACATTTTTCCTCTAAAAATCGAAAAAAATAAAAAATTTGTTTTTCATAATTTCAACTCGTTAACAAAAAAATCTTGGTCATGTCTAAGCCAATATTATCTATAAAATAAAGCAAATCGTTTCTTATGATTTAGTTCAACGGGGTGGCCAAAATCAAGTTCCCCATTGAGCCGCTCACGTCCAAAGACGTATAAGATAGTTTATAAATTCTTTCATTATTAATATTTTTAATGAAATTCCGTACACCACTTTGTTACCGTACGGAGAAATAAATGTCCAAACAACTTTTCAATCATCTTATTCCTGCAAAATTATTTTTTTTTAATAACCCTGATTTTCGGGTCGTCATAGAAGCCTAACCCCTTAAATGCATCGGAACCCAATCAATTTTTTAAAAGTCCCATAACTCTCTAATTCCGATAACGTTTGATAACGATCGAATGATAATGGTGATACTATATTGGTAGGTATACTGAACAATCGCTTGAAATACACTAATTATGCCGAAGTTATTGCCGGTGGGTCAATTTATTCGAAAATAAAAATAATTTCTTGATCAATCCCGCAAAATCGTTCCGGATGATATTTTATTCTCAGGAACTTTCTAATATATACGCTACTGTTCCACCTTTGTACTAAATTGAAAAAACAATGATGTTTATTTTCATTTGAATTATAAATAGAATTACATATATTCAAAAAATTAAAAATATTAAAAAACTAGGCTCTGGAGAATCCATGTATATTTTAGTCACGAGGTGATCGAGGTGTTTGGTTGGGTCAAATGTGCATGGAAGTAGGGGCGATTATCAGTAGCTGTGGTGATTATTCTTTTCATCAAATAAACGCCCGTACTACGTGACATTTCAACCCATTCACTGCTTGGTGTTAGAACACCGACAAGCGACGAAGAAATTTATGATATTCGCTGAAAGATGAAAATTCATATGCACGGAATTCGCATCGTGAGTTATACAGGGTGGACCATTTGAGGGGCCAGTCCACTTTGGAGCCACAAAAATAGGCTATTTTCGCGATTTTTCTTTGAGGATTTCAGAAAAGATCTGAATATAAAAGTTGTTGGGCTTGATAAATAAAGTCTTGAAATACATTTAAAAAAATTTAATCCATTTTTATTCATTTTGAAGTACAAGAACTATAGTTTAACGTAACGCCTCAAAAATATGTGGGCTAGGTACCTCCATCACAACTCGGCAACGGCTGGTCTGAAACAAAAAAATCAAAGTCCATTAGATTCAGCCAAATTCACCAGCTACAAAATGACCCTCGGATATAAAGTTTTATCAAAAAATTAAAAAAATGGCAGATGAAAAACGGTAAAAGTATATAAAAAACACGTTTTTTTCGCAGTTTTTCGCAAAAAAGGAGTAGAAATCAAAATTTAAAAACCATCGAGGGTCATCTTGTTGCGAATCATGTTTACAATATGTGGTTCAAATTTCAAGAGAATCGGTTTATTAGTTTTAGAGATATGATGGAGTTAGATTTTGAAAACGTTGTTTCGAAAAAAACGCGTTTGAAGTTTATACTATGAAAAACTCTTACCTAAACTCAATCGGCAATTCCTGCACCGTACAAAATCCCTTTTGATTGCTCATCATCGTCGATTTCTTCAAGTCTTGCTTGCTTTCGATTTTTTCAAATTTTTAAAGTGAACTGGCCCCTTAACGTGGCCACCCCAAATATCTCCGTTGCCTTCAGAGTGACGAAAAAAATATCAGGAGGTAATTTGATTGATTTCGAAGGGTTGATGCTGTGGTGAAAATTAATTTTTGTCAAAGTCATAGTTTTTGCGTTCTCAAGGTCATCCATGGTTTTTCAAATGGGAATGTTTTTTTTTAATTATTATTAAGACGTTGTACCTGATATTTAGACGAATCCAACAACCTATGATATCATGACCTTGAAATGATTTTTCACCAAAATAGACGTGTAAAAACGGGAAATCGTGATGGTATTGACAATACGAATTTCCGAATAATGGAATTGAATTTTTTGTGCACACAATTTATTGTAACAAATGTTCGAGGTGATGCCCATTAACCTCGACACATTTTTTAAGACGCCGGATGAATGACCCTCTTGACTTTCGAATAGTTTCTGGTATGATAGCGGCGCAGGTTATCCAACGGATACAATGATGTTAATAGTCGGAGATGTTTCTGATGTTTGTAAATACTGGCATTGTAACGTGGTAGAACTATAGTACAGTGGAGAATGTTTACCATCTACCAATATTAGAATCAGTAGACAAGTGTATCCATCCAAAGTAACATGTAATAACCATATCGAAAATGGTATTGAACAGTCAAGCAGAAAACGTGGAAATGATTATGATTTATGGTGAGACCGGCAGAAACTCTGTGAAGCGCAGGAACTTTGTGCACAACGTTGTGGCACAAATGTTTCGAGGTTAATGGCCATCACTTCGAACATTTATTACAACATTCGGTTGTAAAAATTCAATTACAGCATTCGGGTATTCTTATTGTCAATACCACCACGACTTCCCGTTTTTACACGTGTATTTTGGTGGAAAATCATTTCAAGATCAAGCTATCATAGGTCGTTGGATACCTCTCAATATCAGCTACAACGTAATAATAAAAAAAAACATGTTCCCATTTGAAAAATCATGGATGACCTTGACAAAAATGAATTTTTCACCACTGTATCAGCCCTTCGAAATCAATCAAATTACCTCCTGACATTTTTTCGTCATTCTAAAGGCAACGGAGATATTTGGGATGGTCACGTTAAGGGGAGGGTAGGGGTTTGCACTTTTGAAAAAACGATTTTTTAATCTTTTCTTATGGTTAAACATTTCAAGAATATAATTCCAAAATTTCAAGTCAATCAGAGCAAAACTATCGAAGTGATTGACTATTAGTCCCGCTCCTCTAACAATGTAGCTCCGACAGCTGCAGGCGGTCGGAAAGGCAGCGCGCAGCTGACTAGCAGGTATGCAGTTTATTCACTCGGCGATCGTCCTTCCCATTATTCTGTTTCGAAAAGGTTTTATTGAGTAAAGAGAGGTAACAAAAGCCGTATACATATATTATAGGTGTATAATATTTTCAAAAGAGAAACGAGCGTCAGTTATTTGTTGTACGTTCGGTCGAGCGCTTGTTCTGAGTGATTTTATAATTTCGTCAAAAATATTTTTGATTAAAAATCCCGAGATTGTCTAAAGTTTCAAGAGGTGACCGAACAGATATAAGAACGTATTTATGCAGATCGAAAAAAGGCCTAATCCGTGTAAAAAAAAAATTAGGATGAAGCTGATACGAAGAGTGCATCATCGAAAAAGATAAAGTTGAATACCAGTGCGAGCGTGCCGGAAGACGTTGAAAATCAATATAAAATCGTCGATTTTTTGCTTGTTTTCTCAACAATTGCAAGTTTGGTGAAATGTGCACAGTGTGATGGTTCAGTTACGTTCAAGAGATGTAGAAAAGAAGGTCTTGGCTTTCAAATCCAGGTAAAATGTGCCAACAGTCGTCTACGCTATATACCGTCGAGTGAGAAAACTGGTCATCGCTACGAAATCAACACTCGATTTGTTTTCGTAATACGTACATTAGGTTTGGGTTTAGCAGGCTGGAATAAGTTTTGCGGTCTAATGGACATTGCAAGCAATTTTTTAGCCAAGTCGTCTTATTTGGATATTATGAAATCGATTTGCTCCTACGTCGAGACGACTGCTGAAAAATTTCTCCTTTCCGCCGCAGACGAAGAAAAAGAGAAAACAAGTGCCAATTCGGAGTCTGATACTTTGACCGTTTCTGGCGACGCCACGTGGCAGAAGCAAGGCTTTAGCTCCTTGTTTGGTGTCACTTCATTGATTGGTTATTGGACTGGAAAAGTTATTGATATTTTCGTAAGTAGTTTGTATTGTCAGTCTTGCAAATTGTGGGGAAAAAAATCAAATACAACTGAATTTGAAGAGTGGCACGAAGAACACGTTGATAATAATGAATGTCAAGCCAATCACACTGGACCATCAGGTAACATGGAAGTAGGCGCAGTAATCGAGATGTTCCGCCGCTCAGAGGAAAAGTATAGAGCAAAGATCTGCAACTATGTCGGAGACGGCGATAGCAAAACTTATAGCAATTTAGTGAAAGCGAAACCTTACGGTGAAAATGTCACTATAAATAAAAAGGAATGTGTAGGTTACGTGCAAAAGAGAATGGGAAAACGTCTACGTGATCTGGTAAAAAATACTGTTGAAGATAAAGTCGTGAAAACAGGAAAAAATTCAGGTAAAAAACGGCGAAGTAAAGTACTCGGCGGCGAAGGTAAACTCACCGGAAAAGTCAGCGATAATTTAAGTCGATATTACGGAGCAGCAATAAGACATAATTGTGATTCGGTAAAGAAAATAAACATGCCATCTGGGCATCGTACTACCACCAGCAGTTGACAGACGATAACCCTCAACACGATGAGTACCTGAGCGGCGAGGACTCGTGGTGTCCTTATCAAAAAGCTCTGGCCACAACAGGAGTGGAAAATTTTAAACATAATTACACTCCACTTCCAGAAGATGTATTACAAACAATCAAACCGATTTACGAAGATATGAGCAAAGATGAACTTCTTGAAAGGTCTCTTGGAGGTTTTACCCAAAATGCCAACGAAAGTCCGGACCAGCTAACTTGGAGGATTACATCGAAAAAATTACCTGGCAGCAAACAAATTGTTGGATTTGCATCCTACGTGGCTGCATGCACTTTCAATGAAGGTGCTGGTGCTTTTCTCACCTTTCTGTCGGATATGAACATCAGCGTTGGGCTGAGCGCTCACGAATACGCAAGATTGAAGAACAACTGTCGCATCAACAGCCCGTGTCGAAGTATTTTCCGGGATGTCTAAAGGACCCAACCAATTGTCCCCAATTTTATCCAGGGCCTGGTTTGGATTCCGACTGGTACCTTTATAGGATTGTCCCGCTTTTGAAATCAGGTTCTTTAGTGGACATCTATTCGGGGCCATACTAGATTCCCTGATTGCGCCTGAATTAGCCAATTTCGTCCCTACTATACCCCTGCAATTAGCTCTGTTAAGTCCCCACGTTCACCCCGTCAGATCCCTATGATTCCCCTGTATTTCCCTGTAATAAAAAGATGCATATTTTCCGAAAAGATTTATAAATATATATTTATTTATTTATTTACTTATTTATATATATGCCAGCAAGTTTACAAACATTTTTATAATAGAAAACAATATGCTGACATTTTAAGGATAATGTGAACAATATAAAACGTTATATGTTAATCATGTAGATAACGATTCAGAATACTTTAATGGCTAA
Source organism: Ophion slaviceki (assembly GCA_944452715.1). Taxonomy (NCBI): domain Eukaryota; kingdom Metazoa; phylum Arthropoda; class Insecta; order Hymenoptera; family Ichneumonidae; genus Ophion; species Ophion slaviceki. Next base: position 38,130,631 of record OX101784.1, read on the forward strand.
AAATACTTTTTAAGACCAATCTTTGGGTTTGCTTATTTTGGAAACGCAACAATATGTTATCTTTGGAACTTGACGATCTGCGCTTAGTCGTCTGTTGGCGGCTTGCGTGCGCTGCGCTTTCCATCCCAATCTTTAGCATCGCTTAAACACCTTGAGAGAGCGCTGTAATACAACGTTTCAGTTACAGTCTCAGTGTTGTGGTGTACGCCTCTTACGAACGCTGAAATTAATAACATGAGAGAGTAATAACTACAACTATTATAAAGTTGACATGTACAATTATCCACGTAAATCATTCAGTATTGGAGCATGGAGAATCCCAGAACAAACTTTAAACGATGCAGTTTACACATTGGCCAGCATCAAGAGAAAATTGGTAACATTGCGATTGTCCCTAGAACCAAACGGCAAACTCAATACTTATGCCCTGACATTGCTTCATGTATAAGTGATTACTTAAATAAAAATGTATATATTATTAAGTTGTAACGTTTTCTTCTTTTCTTTCAAATTCATTGAAAATGATAAGCGAATTGTTAAGTGAGTGAGATATTTGCATGAGGCAGTTATAAAACACTGATAAATTACTATTAATTTTTGTCGCTTATTAATATTAGAACTTTAATTGATCTTTGTGATGATCCCTGACTATATCTGACCAAGCTTTTTACTGGTGAACCAAATGAAACCGTAATTTATTTCATGATGGAAATTGTGACTGAACCACACTGGGCCCACATTAGTCTGCCTGGTCAAGACCCGATTAAACTCATTGTAAAAATTAGCCAGTGCCCTGACAGCACCTGGTCCGGGCCTTCATTGGTGCATCCATCGTACCCCTGTTATTTTGTATCATGGAAACTAATGAGTACCTTTCTAGGACCGTTTGTGGCAGGATTCTGGAAATCCCTGTCAGGGATTCCACTTCGAAGCCGTAACGGGATCTGTACATTCTTTGGGTTTCCCGGACTATTTTCCACACGGGAGGGCCGAGATACAAGCTGAGTAGCAGAGCAAAGAAGCCAGGATAAGGCAAAGGATTGAAAAAAAGAGGCTTAAAACATCGAAGCTGAGATTTTTTTTTCATTTTGTTAAAGATTATCAGCTTTTAAGAGCAAAAAACGTGATCCTTCAATTTTTTCAAAAAATCAATCGAATGAAACAAAAAACGGCTGGCTGGATTAAATTGAAACTCTGTAGGGTCGTTGTGGGTATATTGAACTGTAAAAGGCACACTTAACATTAGTGGTTTCCTCAATATTCTTTATTTAGCGTTTGATTTTTCAAAAAACGACCAAAGGCCCTTTTTTCTTGCTTTTTCAAATTCATGTAAAGAATGGACAAAAGTTTTTGTTCGAAGAAACAATGGCCAATCCTTATAGAGAATTTATTCAAGTTCTCAATACCCACCTATAATTTTCTGTGCGATCATTGGTTGCTGAGATATCGATGATCAAAGACAAAACGACCCTTTTCCATTCAAAGTCCGATATCTCAGTGAGAAGTGGTCGAATCAAGGTCTACAAAAAAAACAAATTAAAGCTGAATGAACAGGTTATCCGGTCCATATGATGGTTAAGTAGGAAATTTTTCTTCCAAGTCCATAGACCAAAAAAAGATCCGAAAAGATTTCGAATTATTTTTTTCACGGTATTCATTAGGATTGCGCGATGCACATTACTGTGAAAAAAAATCGTCTGAAGATCTCAAAACTAGAGACTTTAAGCTTCAAATTTTTTTTTACGACTCCGATACGATGATTTTTAACAAAGATACGGCCATTTGAAAAAACGCTAAAAATTTAGATTTTTTTTATCCTTCGATTTTTTCCATTAATGTTTATTGTTGCTGCACCATTGATAATGAATAAAATCTATTTTCATACCGAAATGAGCACAATTTTTAAGACCGGCTTCGAGAATATGACACAATATATATTTCAAATTTTAAACGCAATGTAAGGAAAAACTCTATCCGCTGAATACGTCAAGCACGTAGAAGAGTTAAGGACAAAACACGACCCAAGTTCAATAATTCGAGCTCGTGTCTCAAGTCAAACCTCTTTTTTTCTTCTAACTGCAGCTATCTATTTGTTGCGTTGTTCTAACTTTCAATTTGCCGAAGGAAATCGATAGAGTTTGCATTTACTATTCCTTCCGGGATTTTTGCCATTTAGTACACAGAAACTGTCGTGGTCCATTTTTAATAAAACTATATTTTTAATTTTATTGCAAAAATCTGGTACAACGCTCATACTAATTTGACAGATAAATAGACGAGTTTATTGCAACTTTTGTGCACTGCGAGCGTTGTGTTCGATTTCATTACCACCACCCTATACCGTGAACGAAGCCGATACATATATACGAATTGTAGTCTTTTAATAGGCACTCTTTTCACATAGGTCAAAAAGTTAAGGTGGGTAAGTTTATTGTTTAAATTTCACTTGGAAAAGAATGTACCTAATTTTCCTATCGCTGTATCTGTGTAATCAACCCTGGTACTATCGTGGTTCGGTCGAACGGCGCAAAGAAACGAATCGCTCCATGTAAAACTTTGCTACGGCTGAAAAAGGCAAGCATATAAATAACGCACGTTGCAAATTCATTGCATATGAGTTTTTACCTTTTTGCAAATAAGTAGTCACTTTTCTGTCGCTCGGCCGTATTCTAACAATAAGCAGTGACTTGCTAAAACGTCACGTAGTCTGGACGTTTATTCGAGAGGCTTTATCATAAAAACTATTGGTAATCGCGCTAGCCTATACGCATATCTCACCGAAATAAATTGTCGCTTTACAACTCTAATGTAAGCGAATTCTTCGCAAGATGGATTTTTTTTTTAATTTGAAAACGAACGTAATTTCACTTAGAATGTAAACGAAAATAGACATCATTGTTTTTTTTACTCATTGCTAATACGCACATGGCACATAGGAATACCGATTGCAAAAAACATGAAAAAAATTCGCTTCGAGAGATATTTCCCGATTTATCGAGCAATCATTTTTTTTTTTATAATTCTACTTACTGATAATAACTTGAATATGATTAGTATTATTCAGTCGATTGTTTAGTATAGTTACGAAAATAGCATCACCGTTGCCATCCATTTTTAATATTCCATATACAATAATAAGTAAAACCAATGTGCGCGAAAGCATGTTAAAAACTCCACATGAGCTTAGGGCTCAGAAAACAGGTCATTTTTAATTTTTTTTTCTGGTGACAGTATCGGGATGACGAGATAGGGGTTTTTACGCACAATTAATACATGGTTTTGCCAAATTTGAGATTATAAATCGGAAAATATTGAAAAACAATGTACTCCTTATTATTAAAGCAAAGTGCCGCCGTTGTTGCATGGCTAATCGGTGCAAGGTACCGCAAACGTGTACCCAAAAGTATTTTCGTCAAGAACTTCTACAGTCAAATTTGAGTATCGGAGGGAACGAAAATAAAAATAAAAAATGTATTATGTAGGCGTTGGGTAGTTAATAACAGCTCCGATCGACGAGTTTACGACAATCCGCTCAAAACCTTAATTCAATAAAAAATAAAGTTTACTAAGCTGAATCAATTTTTAAAATTAGTCAATCTCAGGGAAATCTTTATGCAGTTTGCTATCAGCACCCGTGGTAAAAATAAATATAACGATTAGCAAGGCAATAAACACATAGCCGACAGAGCTACATTAAGATGGTCTATCCAGTAATCTGTGGTTATAGTACCGCCATCCTTGCTTCGGGGAGAGGGGGAAGGGCAAAAGCAAAGAAAGTCCATATAAAGTACCTATTAAACAATTTTTATAAAAACTGAATTACTTGAATCATGTCAAAACCATATGCCGTAATTACAAAAATGTTACGGCCGCTTCGCGCGTCTGTAGCCTTTCCCTATAATGGCATAGCAGCTCTGAGCTCACTTCATTAGCCGTTAAAGGTTACACTTTGGCAATCCTACGATTGGAATAATACATTTTGGGGACAATCACTACGATGACAATATTCCGGTGAAAATGTTGCTGAAAACTGGATTTGGTTATAATGTTTTTTCATAATTTTTGGGTAGGTTCTCATTGAATTAATTCTACAAGATTCATTTACTGATAATCAGATACATAGGTACGACTAACGCCATCTGTTAAATAGCTCATCAAGTACTGTCGTGTTCCTAACATCACCTCCACAGTTAACTACTTAAGGCAGGATTCTACTTTGAAACCATGAAAAAAATGCTATTTTCGTGAATTTTTTCTGAGAATACTATTAAAGATATCGATATGGGGTTTAAACTGTTCAATAAATACACTCTTTAAGTACATAACAAAAATTTTTAAATGTATTTTATTCATTTTTTGTACACGTAAAATATGTTTAAAGCCAACGCCTCGAAAGGCAGGTACCGTTGCCGTGGTCGTGAAATCTTCCCGACGGATGGTCTGAAACAAAAAAATCAAATAGTTTCATGTTCAGTATGTCTTCAGGAACCGACCTAACTAGAATATTTTATATACGTGCAAAATTAACAAAATGGCGGCTAAAATACGAAAAAATGCGTTTTTTTGGGTCTTTTTTGCAATAAAAAAATAGTTCTAATCAAAATTTTAAGTTGATTGTAGTTAGGTCGGTTGGTACACACATATAGAATATGTGTTCCAAATTTCATAAGGATCGGTTCAGTACTTTTTGAGTTTTCACGACCACGGTACTTGAAAATGTCGTTTCGAGAAAAACGCGTTTAAAGTTTTGGTGAGTCACAATAGCGCGCTCAGGTAGGTGCGTTCGAAAGGCGAAAAAGGATAGTTAGACTGCTTGGAACTTTATAAAATTTTGACCGAACATTCTTGAACATATTTACTTTCGAAAAATGTAAAAAAAAAAAAAATTTTCAAAGTTTCAAAGTAGAATCCTCCCTTAACTAGACTTGACATATCGAAATCTAGCCGGACTTATTTGTCGCCTAAAATATTTATGATATTTCGATTGACTAAACCTTGGGCCTGAATTCTGCAGTGCAGACCGGTCGCACCAAGCACACATCGCGTCCATCGTTGCCATCTACATACAAATCGGTGCGGTTTCGAAGCAAGTATTCGCTGAGTTGTCGTTGCGAATTAGGGCTCAGATGTTGAGATACATGCAGATTTTCATACCATTTTCATGGGGCCACATCGCGGTATTGCTTTTCACGGCAAAGAAACAACCTATCAAATCGGATCAGCCATCACAGCGTAATCCGTGTTCACACGTATAAACCGTTTAATCACAATACATAGCCGAAGAACGGTTTGAAGCCGGTTTAGAATGGCTTTATTTGAAACGCTCGAAAGTAATATACCTACACGTAGTTGCAATACTATTCTGTATTAATTTTGTACCAATTTTGAAATGTCAATATTGAAATTGTCATATTATATTTGTATTTTTTTAACTTGACTATTGGTATGAGCCTCGGGAGGGGGTGGAGTTGTCCCGACGGGGCTGCGCACATGCTTCGATCACCTGGTAACCGAAGCATACGAGAATTCTCCAATGCATCGGCTATTTCTTTTTCTTTAAAAAAAATATATGTAATTTAATGTATAATGTAAATCGCAGTAAACAGCATTGTTTTTATCATTTCATACAAGGGTGCAGCAATAGCGTATATAATACAAAGTTCCTGAGAATAAAATATCATTCCGAACAATTTTGCGAGATTGATTAAGAAATCATTTTTATTTTCGTAAAAATTAATCTACCGACAATAACTTCTATATTATTAGTTTTTTCAAATCGCCTGTTCAGTATATTTACTATTAGAGCGTCACCGTTATCATTCGAAGGTTATCTAGACGTCGTTATGAAAACGTTATGGGACGTTTGAAAATTAAATGGGAATCGATGTACTTTACTTTATGGGTAAATATGATAAGAATGACATTACTAGAGTAAATTCTTGAATTCGGCTATTCCCGATGACAATACGCTCGGTGTGCGCGGTCGAGATGCGGTAACTTTAACCGCGTTTTTTTCGAAACTATGCTTTTTGAAGCTTGTACATATTCTTGAAGGACCAATAAACGTATGTTTTTTTTTGTTTTCTTTAGTTATTTTAACCCAAAAATAACCTCCAAAACAGCCCTCTAGATAACAATGCAGCCTTAATAGAAACTCTTTTGACGTAGGTCAAATAGATAATGGGCATAATTATATTTTGTAAATTCCAATTCGAAAAGCGTGTACCCAATTGTTATATCGCTGTATGTGTGTTATCATCCCTGGTGCAATCGTGCTTGGGGGAACGGTGCGAAGATACAAATCGCTTGACGTGAAACTTGGCTACGTCTTAAAAAGGCAAATATATATAACTCACAATGCAAATTCCGTGCATATGAATTTAGGTCTTTCTTTGGGGAATAATTATTAACTTCGTCGTCGCTTGTCGGTGTTCTAACAATGAGCAGTGGATTGGCCAAATGTCACGTAGTCCGGGCGTTTATTTGAAAAGAATAATCGCCACAGCTCCGATAATCTTATCCATTTCTATGGATTCTCAACCGGAATACCAACACTTCGATCCAGAGGCGTAGCCAGGCCTTGCGTCATGTCAGTGAGGGGGGAAGGGGGCAAATGCGCAGAAAGTCGATATAAAAGAATTATTAAACAATTTTTATATAAACTGCTATCGACTTAAATCTTTTCGAAACCGTATGCCGTAATTACAAAAATGTTGCTCGTTATCCAGTTAACGATATTCGATCCATACATACACATATATACTCGCATGCATCAAATATGATTGTGTATGGTTTGACTCCCCGAGTTTCTGCGTGGCCTCGAGAGAAATCCAGTGCAAATCGCAATTTGTCGTTTCAATTGTGAAAACCGTTGTACCCCAAAAGAGAATCGAATCGTTTAATGATATCTAAAGATAACAATATAGTAAGCGGAAAATAAAAATGGTGTGAGACAGATATTTAGCGAATTTTTGTGAACGAGTTTTACAAGAATTCACAACTTTCTCAATCTTAGAGAATATTCTACAAAGTAACGTTGAAAATCATGCAAGTAAATCATAGTCGGTGGCATGAAAAGGCTGTCACGTTTCTTGATACACCTGCGTTTTATATGAATTCATCATTTTTACATCCCAACAAAAAATTATAGTGTATAAACATTAAAATGTATTGTAATCTGTTCGTGTTGTGATTTTAAGGTTAGCTTGAATTCATAGTGCACGCAAATGCACTCCAAACTGAAAGTAACTAACCTCAAAGTTTTTCACCGGGACTGCTTTTATATGTGATTGAGCCCTCTGGAATATTACGTTTAAATAAAATATACTTTTTGAATTATGTTCTAGAATGGCTGATGGCTACCTTACAATAGATTTACTGAACATCAAAGCATGCTTTCAACGACTAGAGCGAAGGTTATATCGAGCCAAATTACGCGAAATACAAGATCCATTCGATTTAACAGATATCGAATTTACCGAGCGGTATCATTTAAGCCCGGCGTTCATATCAGATCTCATTGATATATTAGAACCACAAATAAAGGGTACAAGGATCACAGGACAGTCTGCAGAACAATAGGTACTGAAAGATCTACAAACTGTATGCACGGGCCGTAACACTATATTGTTTTATTATCCGATAGTACTATCAATGTGCCCAATTATATTTTACAGGTATTATCAGCAGTGAGGTTCTATGCAATTGGCTGCTTTCAACGTCCGGTCGGCAAGCAATGGGGTATTGCAATGAGTCAATCATCGGTCAGTAGGTGTTTGTACGACGTTACTGATTCAGTATTTGATATTCCGACAATGGGTACAGTTTCCAATGACGCCACAAGCCAGAAAAATTGTGAGGAAAGTATTATTGAATGTAGAGCAACCGTTTCCAGGTGCTATGGGAGCTGTAGATTGTACGCATATCGCAATATGCGCTCCCAAAAACCATGAAGAAGCGTATATCAATAATCACGGATATCATTCGGTGAACGTGCAAATGGTGCTCTTTCATGCCTTTATAGATTTATACGTAGACAGTACAGTATAAGCCTATACACCACCTGATTAAATATAATTATTTATTATCCAGGTATGCGATACAAAGTTGAAGATTTTGAACGTTAAATGGTCCACCCTGTATATATTTGCCTTTTTAAGTCATAGCAAAGTTTCACATCGAGCGATTCGTTCCTTCACTTCGTTCGTACGAAACACGATTGTACCAGGGTTGATAACACCGATATAGCGATATAAAAGTTGGGTTCATTCTTCTCAAATGGGAATTTGTAAAATATAATTACCCAGATTATCTTTTTAGCCTGCATCAAAAGACTTCCTAGTAAGGCAGTGTTGATGTCCAGAGCGTTGTTTCTTAGGTGATTTTTAGGCTGGAATAACCAAATAAAGAACTGAAATAAGAAATCCACATGTTTTTTGATTCTTCAAGAACTTGAACAAAAAAAATGTATTCTCATGTCCTTATGGACGTTTGTTTACAACGGTGCGCCGGAAACGCCCCCAATCGGCTACCAGTATTGTGGGCATCGTATAAATCCAAAAAAATAAACCAAATATATTCTTAATATATATATGTGTTATGATATGATTGGTACCGTAAAACGGTGTTACATTGAACAAGCATGCTAAATTCTACCTCTTTTGCCCCAGTAGAACAATGTGTCCTTTGGCTAACAAATGTATAGGAAAGTCAAGCCCCAGCACCGCCCCGACAATTTTATATATATATTTTTTTAAGTGTCAAAGTAACCCCGAGTGTGGGGTTTTATTACCAAGGCAATGAAGTGCAACTTATATCAACGATTAAGGGGTACCTTGACATTATTTTGATTAAAAAAAATAATATTTGATGCATTATACATGGAATTAAATGAAAAATAACGAATTTTACAATCAAATTGTCAGCTTTTTAAGGGAGGATACCACTGTGACAGGCCGAAAAAGGTTGTATTTACCGATTTTTTTTGTCTACTGAATTAATTATTTGGGATTTAGAAAAAAAGTATGTTATTAAGCATACATTGAACTTACTTCGTGTAAACTTTCATTTTAAAAAAGTTACACGAAAATAAAAAAATCGTTTTCTCAAAACCATGTTTTTGAAATCGGCACGCAGCAGAACTCGAACAATTTTCGTCCAATCGACTTGAAATTTTAACTGTAGTTTCTCAGATTGCTTGAACAGCTAAGTACGACCGCTTGTTTTGAATAGTTGAAAAATGTAAAAAATATATCACTTTTGATATCAAAATTATGGTAAAGGAACGATTGTAAGAAAAGAGACTTTGTAAAAAACTTTATAACAAGTTGTGCAAATTAAACTCTCTTATATATATATATGGTAAAAAAACGAACTTTTTTTCAAACTCGTCTATTGAATTTTTAATTATTGTAAAATGTATTTCTTTGACAAATACATTTTTTACGTACTTCAATATATACCTAATGAAACCTGAAAGTTTTTTTGACCTGGTATTTTATTCCTTTCTTTAAAAAAAATTCCAAACAAAAAGGTTGAAAATGGGCAGTTACAGTGGTGTCCTCCCTTAAGGAAATATTTTACATCAAAATATCAAGTACATAGGGCACGATTATAGGCACTAAATCAGTCTTATAACTATCATTGAGGTCAAAATCAACTTGAGCAACAATACAATTAACTTTAGCAATATTATAATAAACTTGAACAAGAAATTGTTGTTCACGTTAATTCCCCGCACCCGCCGCCCGCCGCAGAAGGTCACGCGGGCTCGCTGCGCACACAGTTGAACCGTATTTTGGCGCTCTGTCAAAGCAGCCCCAAAAACTGTCAAAGTAACCCCTAACGGTTTTACGGTACCTAATTCGGCAACAAAAAGGAACACAAATTAGAAAATGGCGGCATGCTGCAATTTGATGATCAATTTTTTATTTTTTTGCGACCATCCAACGAACTATATAAAATTTTTTTTTTTAATTATTTCGACTCAATTCTGCTACGAACTTTGAAAAACAGTATACTGAATGAGCATGCCAAATCTGAGCTCAATCTGCCAATTGATTATTGAGATACCGTGGTTGTCGATTTCTTAAGCATAGTTTCGAGAAAAACGCGTTAGGGCAAAAACCGATGCATTGGAAAATTCGTGTATGCTTCGGTTACCAGGTGATCGAAGCATGGGCGTAGCCATGTCAGGGCACCCCCCCCCCCCCCCCCCCGGCTAGTCGTTCAGTTAAGCAAAAAATATACAAAAATAAAATGACATCATCTCCATATCGACATTAAAAATGGGTACAAAATTAATACAGACTGGTATTACAACTACGTGTGGGTATATTACTTTCGAACGTTTCAAATGAAACCATTCTAAACCGGCTTCCAACTATTCGTCGGCTATGTATTGGGATTAAACTTTTCATATTACACGGATTACGCTGTGATGGCTGATTCAATTTGAATGGGTTTTTCTTTGCCGTGAAGGGAAACACCGCGATGTGGTCTCATGAAAATGTTATGCAAATCTGCATGTTTCTTAACATCTAGGTCCCAATTCACAACGACAACTCAGCGAATACTTGCTTCAAAACCGCACCGATTTGTATGTAATGGCACCGATGGACATGATGTGTGCTTGGCGCGACCGGTCTGCCCAGCAGAATTCAGGCCCAAGGTTTAGTCAATCTATATATAATAAATGTTTTAGGCGACAAATACGTCAGGCAGTAGAATATGCTAATTTAATTTGCTAGATTTGGACATGTAATGTCTAGTTCAGTACTTTGGCATTTTGATTGTGGAGATTTTATTGGGAACATGACAGTACTTGATGGAACATTTAACAGATGGCGATAGTGATACCCATGTATCTGAGTAAATGAATCTTGTAAAATTAAATTAATGAGTACCCAAAAATTATAAAAAAATATTACCCCTGATCAAATCCTGTATCCAGCAAAATTTTAACGAAACTGTTAACATTTTACTGATTGTCCCCAAATATTTATTATTTTATTCGTAGGTTTACCACAGGGTAAACTTTTACGACCAACGAAGTGAGCTCAGAGCTGCTATGCCAGGATAGGGAAAGTTTGCAGACGCGTCAAGCGGCAGCAACATTTTTGTAATTACGGCATACGGTTTCGAAAAGAGTCAAGTCGATTGCAGTTTTTATAAAAATTGTTTAATAATTCCTTTAAATCGACTTTCTTCGCTTTTGCCCCCCGCCACCTGACGCAAGTTCTGGCTACGCCTCTGGATCGAAGTGTTGGTATTTCGGTAGAGAATGCATAGAAATGGATAAGATTATCGGAGCTGGGGCGATTATTCTTTTCAAATAAACGCCCGGACTATGTGACATTTCGTCAATCCACTGCTCATTGTTAGAACACCGACAAGCGACGAAGAAGTGAATAATTATTACCCAAAGAAAGATGAAAATTCATATGCAAGGAATTCGCATTATGAGTTATATATATTTGCCTTTTTAAGTCGTAGCCAAGTTTCACGTCGAGCTATTTGTATCTTCGCACCGTTCCCCCAAGCACGATTGCACCAGGGTTGATAACACACATACAGCGATATAACAATTGGGTACACGCTTTTCGAATTGGAATTTACAAAATATAATTATGCCCATCATCTATTTGACCTACGTCAAAAGAGTTTCTATTAAGGCTGCATCGTTATCTAGAGGGCTGTTTTGGAGGTTATTTTTGGGTTAAAATAACTAAGGAAAACAAAAAAAAACATACGTTTATTGGTCCTTCAAGAATATGTACAAGCTTCGAAAAGCATAGTTTCGAAAAAAAACGCGTTAAAGGTGGCTGCATCTCGACCGCGCACTCCGAGCGTTTTGTCATCGGAAATAGCCGAATTCGAGAATTTACTCTGGTAATGTCATTCTTATCATATTTACCCATAAAGTTAAGTACATCGAATCCCATTTAATCTAAAAAAGTCCCATACCGTTTTAATGACGACGTCTAAATAACTTTCGAATGATGATGGTGACGCTCTAATAGTAAATATACTGGACAGGCGATTCGAAAAAACGAATAATTTATTAGTTATTGTCGGTATATTAATTTTTACGAAAACAAAAATAATTTCTTGATCAATCTCGTAAAATCGTTCGGAATGATATTTTATTCTCAGGAACTTTTACGACCAACGACGTGAGCTCAGAGCTGCTATGCCAGGATAGGGAAAGGTTGCAGACGCGTCAAGCGGCCGCAACATTTTTGTAATTACGGCATACGGTTTCGAAAAGATTCAAGTCGATTGCAGTTTTTATAAAAATTGTTTAATAATTCCTTTAAATCGACTTTCTTCGCTTTTGCCCCCCCGCCCCTTGACGCAAGTTCTGGCTACGCCTCTGCATCGAAGTGTTGGTATTTCGGTAGAGAATGCATAGAAATGGATAAGATTATCGCAGCTGGGGCGATTATTCTTTTCAAATAAACGCCCGGACTACGTGACATTTCATCAATTCACTGCTCATTGTTAGAACACCGACAAGCGACGAAGAAGTAAATAATCAATACCCAAAGAAAGATGAAAATTCATATGCAAGGAATTCGCATTGTGAGTTATATATATTTGCCTTTTTAAGTCGTAGCCAAGTTTCACGTCGAGCTATTTGTATCTTCGCACCGTTCCCCCAAGCACGATTGCACCAGGGTTGATAACACACATACAGCGATATAACAATTGGGTACACGCTTTTCGAATTGGAATTTACAAAATATAATTATGCCCATTATCTATTTGACCTACGTCAAAAGAGTTTCTATTAAGGCTGCATCGTTATCTAGAGGGCTTTTTTGGAGGTCTTTTTTGGGTTAAAATAACTAAAGAAAACAAAAAAAACATACGTTTATCGGTCCTCCAAGAATATGTACAAGCTTCGAAAAGCATAGTTTCGAAAAAAACGCGTTTAAGGTGGCTGCATCTCGACCGCGCACCCCGAGCGTTTTGTCATCGGAAATAGCCGAATTCGAGAATTTACTCTGGTAATGCCATTCTTATCATATTTACCCATAAAGTTAAGTACATCGAATCCCATTTAATCTAAAAAAGTCCCATACCGTTTTGATGACGACGTCTAAATAACTTTCGAATGATGACGGTGACGCTCTAATAGTAAATATATTGAACAGGCGATTCGAAAAAACTAATAATATATTAGTTATTGTCGGTAGATTAATTTTTACGAAAACAAAAATAATTTCTTGATCAATCTCGTAAAATCGTTCGGAATGATATTTTATTCTCAGGAACTTTGTATTATATACGCTATTGCTGCACCCTTGTACGAAATGATAAAACAATGCTGTTTACTGCGATTTTAATTATCAATTGAATTATTTAAGCCGCAAAACGGCCGCAACATCTTTGTAATTACGGCATATGGTTTCGACATGATTAAAGTCGATTAGTTTTTATAAAAATTGTTTAATAAGTACTTTATATCGACTTTCTTCGTTTTTGCCCCCCCCGCCCCTCTCCCTGAAGCAAGTATGCTGGTACTATAACCACAGTTTACTGGCTAGACCGTCTTACTGTGGTGTGTCGGCTATATGTTTTTTGCCTTGATAATCTTTATGTCTATTTTTACCACGGGTGCTGATGGCAAACTGCATAAAGTGTTTCCTGAGTTTAAATGACTAATTTCAAAAATTGATTCAACTTAGTAAACTTTATCTTTTGTTGAATTAAGTTTTCGAGCGGATTGTCGTAAACTCATCGATCGGAGCTGTTATTAACTAACCAACGCACACAATACATTTTTTATTTCTCTTTTTGTTCCCCCCGTTACGCAAATTTGGCTGTAGAAGTTCTTGACGAAAATACTTTTGGGTACAGGTTTACGGTACCTTCCACCGATTAGCCATGCAACAACGGCGGCACTTTGCTTTAATCATAAGAAGTACATTGTTTTTCAATATTTCCCGATTTATAATCACAAATTTGGCAAAACCATGTATTAATTATGTGTAAAAACCTGATCTCGTCATCCCGATACTCTCACCAGAAAAAATATTGAAAATGACTTGTTTTCGGACCCCTAAGCTCATGCAGAGCTCTTAACATGCTTTCGCGCACATTGGTTTCACTTATTATCGTATATGGAATATTAAAAATGGATGGTAACGGTGGTGCTATTTTCGTAAATATACTAAACAATCGACTGAATAACACTAATCATATTCAAGTTATTATCAGTAGGTCGAATTATTTTTAAAAAATCATTGCTCGATAAATCGGGGAATATCTTTCGAAGCGAATTTTTTTCATGATCTTTACAATCGGTATTCCTCTGTCTCATGAGTGTACTAGCAATGAGCAAAAAGAACAATGATGTCTATTTTCGTTTACATTCTAAATGAAATTACGTTCGTTTTCGAATTAAAAAAAAATCCATATTTCGAAGAATTCGTTTCCATTCCAGTTGTAAGGCGACAATTTATTTCGGTGAGATATGCGTAAAGGCTAGCGCGATTACCAATAGTTTTCATGATAACTGCTTATTGTTAGAATACGGGCAAGCGACAAAGAAGTGAATACTTATTTGCAAAAAGGTGAAAATTCATATGCAATGAATTTGCAACGTGAGTTATTTAAATACTTGCCTTTTCAAGCGGTAGCAAAGTTTTACATCGAGCGATTCGTTTCTTTGCGGCGTTCGACCGAAACACGATAGTATCAGGGTTAATTACACAGATATAGCGATAGGAAAATTAGGTACATTCGTTTCGAAGTGAAATTTAAAAAATAAACTTGCCCACCTTAACTTTTTTACCTATGTCAAAAGAGTGCCTATCAAAAGAACCACAAGTCGTATATATGTATCGGCTCCGTTCACGGTAGAGGGTGATGGTAATGAAATCGAACGCAACGCCCGCAGTGGACAAAAGTTGCAATAAACTCGTCTATTTATATGTCAAATTAGTATGAACGTAGTACGAAATTTTTGCAATATGATTAAAAATATTGTTTCATTAAAAATGGACCACGATAGTTGCTGCGTACTAAATTGCAAAAAATACCAAAAGGTATAGTAAATGCAAATTTTATCGAATTCCTTCGGCAAATTGGAAGTGAGAGCAACGCAACAAATGGATAGCTGCGGTTAGAAGAAAAAACGAGGTTTGCCTTGAGACACGAGCTCGAATTGTTGAACTTGGGTCGTGTTTTGTCCTTAACTCTTCTACGTCCCTGACGTATTCAGCGGATACAGTTTTCCCTTAGAACAGTTTTCCCTTACATTGCGCTTGAGGTTTGAAATTAATATTGTGTCATATTCTCGAAGCCGGTCTTTAAAATTATGCTCATTTCGGTATGAAAATAGGTTTGATTCATAATCAGTGGTGCAGCAACAATATATGTTTGTTTAATTCTAATAAAATTAATTATATAGCTCCATTTTTCTCGTCATACAACAAAATTACAGGTAAGCCAAAATATACATTTTAAGGAAATGTTACTTACTTTTTTTTCTCTTTACTGAGAGGACTCCTTGCCGTCTTTGGCCAGACAAATGGAATTAATGAAAACAAATTAAATCCAATTGAGGCGTGATTGAAATTTGTATAATTTATCACAATATTACAACTACCATCACAGAGCCTTTGACAGAGCCGACAAAAATACGAACGATACGGGCCCTAGTGTTGCGCACGGAGGAAATACTTATAAGTGAGAATACTTATAGAAAAAATTGTATATAAGTCCTCTATTATGTATAAATTGCATATTGGTACATAAGTATACTTATGATGATATTAACCACAGTTTACTGGCGGGCCCATCTTAATGTGGCTGTGTCAACTACACTTTTATTGCCTTGCAAACAAGCTAAATATCTTCATATCTATTTTTACCACGGGTCTTTATGGTAAGCTCCATAACGTTTTCCCTCAGTGTAGACGACCAATTTCGAAGGCTCAATCGATTAAAATTTTATTTTTTGTTAAATAAAGTTTCCGAGCGGATTGTCATAAACTCATTAATCAGGGCTGCTCTTAAGTGCCCTGTGTAAACTCCATATTTTTTCTATTGCCATTTTTGTTCCCTCTTATATGTAAATTTGACAGTACAATTTTTTTATGAAAAAACTTTTGTGTATACGTTTGCGGTACCTTGCACCGATTGAGCATGCAACAACGGCCGCACTTTGTTTAAATAATAATAATAATAATTTGATTGTTTGTAATCATTTTTCCATTAACAAATATCTCAAATTTGGCAACACCATGTATTAATTGGGTGTAAAAACTTGACCTCGTATTCCCGAGACTGCAATTAGAAAAAAATATTTAAAATTGACCTGTTTTTTAGGCCTCAAGCAAACCCCATGAGGTATTCTTTTCGCGCATGGCCGTATTTTGTGGGGGCATAAGCAAAGCTCTTCTGAACCATCGGCAAATTACAATAGCGCTTAATAAGAAATAGGTTACAATCAATAATTGTACCCAGCGATAATCTGGAATAAAAAAACGCCTAAATTTAGTAGGTTTAGACATTTTTACATTTTCTCTGAAAAGTCGCGGTTACCAACATCCTTCTGTTCGTCACATTTTTCTAAGTTTTATCGTTAATATCTTCTTTAAACATTTGATGACCTCCTGTGTTTATTGTCGTTGCGGAATCTTTACAATTTTTTACACGTGCGAGCAGTTAATATCAGACATTTACAGTTATTTAGTGTAGACATTATTGCATAGAATATAATAGTAATGCTGAATATTATTGGATAGATAGTAAAATAGACGACTTTTAGTAATCGTTTTTTGTTAAAAGTTCGGTAACTTGGCTGGAAATGTTACCGGTCTACTGAGATGTATTTTGACTTAATTATATACGAAAACCATATTTCGAAGGATTCGCTCATATTCCGGTTAGAGGGGGACAATGTGGTTGGGTAAAATACGCATAGTGGTAGGGGCTATTATGAATAGTTTTTACGATACGGCCTTTCGAAGAAACGCTCGAACTACGTGACATTTTACCTATTCACGGCTCATTGTTAGAACCGAGACTAGCGATGAAGGAGTGCATAATTATTCGCACAAAAGTACAAATTCATATGCAATGCATTGTGAAGCATAGACATTTGCCTATATAAATCTGACCAGAGTTTCAAATTCACACACTGTTTTGTTTTTCCGTCTCGTACCATCAACGTTCGTAGCTAGCAAGCAGCCAAAGTTCATCCAAAATACGATATTACCGGAGTTAGTTACGTTGATACAACTACATCTGCCTATATAAATCTGAGCAGAGTTTCAAATTCACACCCTATATTCTTTTCCTGTCTCGTACCATCAACGTTCGTAGCAACCAAGCAAGTTCATCCAAAATACGATCTTACCGGAGTTAGTTACGTGGATCTAACTATAAAAGAATCAGTAAAAAGGTAAATCTTCCCAAATGTAAATTTGAAAAGTGTCATTACCCAGATTATCGTTTTAACTTAAATTGAAAGGGTTCCTATTGAAAGACATTGAGTTATATCTAAGTATACTTATACTTATATCAACCACAGTTTTCTGGCTATAGACAATATTTATACAGGGCATATCTCAACCACGTCCTTTCGTTCGTGAGCATATAGGGTGTCTCTTTCCGAGCCAAACGCTTTTTTTTAAATGCCGTGTGACAAAAATCGGCCGACATTCATGAGTAAAGTTCATCGCTGAGTAAACAATGGCACATTAGTTTCGGGGCAAGCTTGACCGAGTGCGGGTTTCAATCCACGTTCAAGCAAGTCATTTTTTTTCTCTTTTTTCTTGAGTGCTAAATAAGAAAGGCGAATAATTTTTTTATAAACTGACAAGATCGCTCAATAGTGTTTATTTTTTGAATAATAGACTCATCTCCGAGTTCGCAGATTATGAATACGTTTCGTGAACAATCGCCTGTTGGCAATTGTTGCTATTGTTTCTGTGCTATTGTTTACTCGGCATCGAACTTTACTCATGAATATCTCGGTCAATTTTTGTCGCACGACTAAAAAAAACGTTTTGCATGGAAAGATACATGCTCACGAGCGGAAAGGACGTAGTTTAGATACGCTCTGTATGCCTATGTCAGCTATACTTTTACTGCCCTGCCAACGAACTATTTACGTTTCCGTCTATCATTACCACGGGTGCTTCTTGCAAACACCATACAGTTTCCCCTCAGTGTATATAGCCAATTTCAATGACCAATTGATTCAGCCTAGTGAATTTGATCTTTCGTCAAATGGAGTTTTCAAACGAATAGTCATAAACTCTTTGAACTGACCAGTTATTAGGTACTTGAAGTCCATTTCGTACTTTTTATTGCGATTTTTTGTCGCTCTGGTACATAAATTTGACAATGGGATTTTTTTACAACAATACTTTTAGGTGTACGTTTGCGGGCTCACTGCATTTTGTGAAGACTTGTCGTCATGCAGATAATCTTACTATTCGTGTGCCTTGCACTTGGCGGTAAGTACAGCAAAATAAGTCTCTTGAGGTCATTGTAAGAATATTCTTCGACAAGTATTATGACTTGCTGCATGAACGACCATCCGTAAAGCCAATTTTCAAAAGGAGCTTCAAAATCTGAACTTCTTCAACAAATTAATTACTAACAACATAATAGAGGCTCGCAATAATTAAATGGTTATTTCTTACAATTGATACTTATAACGTAATGTAACCATAAAAGAGGAAATACCGTCGCAAACGTTGTATTGATCGTTTGACGGTAGCGACCACGTACGTCAGCATTTTTTTGTAAATGCAAACATTAGGACGGCTAAAAAATCGTCAATAATTGGTTACAGCACGACTCTGGTTTAGAATCCCATTGCGTTCCTCAACTGCTTGCCCTGCAGGGTTTTCAATATTTGCTTTGTTGTTTCGCCGAATGCATGTACTCTCTAATCAACATCTTAACGGCAATCATTCTAATTTAAACATATTTTTTTTCGCTATTGGATGTCAAGACCGTCGTGTACGTGTGAAACAGTTGTCAAAGTAATTTTCTTCCGAGTTTGATGCCTTTGGACTAAAGATCTCCCTTACGCCGTCTGGCCACGTTGGCCGATCGAAAAACGGGTATATTTAAAAAATAATAATAAACTCGAAAGTATGGGCCGGAATATTTTTATTTTTTACACAACGTCAGAAATGGCTTTAAGAATAACTTTAATAAATTTCCGTTCAAAATATTTAAAAAAGGCACTGATATGCACATTGCCGCGGAGGCCCTCCGCACGATACGCGCGGTCGTTGTCCCAGCTGTTACCCGGCCATGTCACATCTGAAAAAAAATCAGCTCATTCGTGAGTAATGTCGCTACAATGTAGCGTAGCGGTTTTTTTTTCGACAATTAAAAAGCGTACGGTGGGCCGAAGAAAAAAATTTGTATTTTTCACCAAATCTTCGGCTCACCATAATTTTTTTAATGGTCGAAAAAAAATCGCTACCCTACATTGTAGCGACACCACTCACGAATGAGCTGATTTTTTTTAGATGTGACACGACCGTATAACAGCTGGGACAACGACCGCGCGTATCGTGCTGAGGGCCTCCGCGGCAATGGGCATAACGGCGCCATTTTTAAATATTTTGAACGGAAATTTATTAACGTTATTCTTAAAGCCCTTTCTGACGTTGTGTAAAAAAATAAAAATATTCCGACCCATACTTTCGAGTTTATTTTATTTTTTTTAATATACCCATTTTTCGATCGGCCAAGGTGGCCAGACGCCTTAACGATTTTTCGAAAGAGGATATTAATTTTATCTCAAAAATCAAAGTTAGCGGTTATCGCAATTGGCGTATAGGCACATACTCCGTATAATTAGTACGTACATCCACCATTTTCCGATTCAATTTGGCCGCAAAAATCAGCTACAGTCAATTTGCATCGACCAGTCAATAAACAGTTGATAAATAGCAACCAATTATTCTCATAGGTACTGTCGTAGAAACAGCAGGTACCCGAGTGAAACGTGCGAATGGTGGAACGCAAATAACAATTCAACAGGCACCTTATGTCGTATCGTTAAGACAGGCCGGGCGTCATGTATGCGGTGGTGCACTTATAAGCACACAGCATGTTCTTACGACGGCGCATTGTGTTTTGAAGGGATCAAAACTCCTTATTAATGAAACAACGGTGGTGGGCGGTATGGATTATATAAATCAAGCAGATATTGGACACACAATAAGAAACATCGAAACCCACGAAAATTTCAAAGAAAGGACATTCGGGTACGACATAGCTGTTATTACGGTACGTGAACGAAAAATATTCATTCCACGCACTCTATCATTAGATTTATGAGCCTGAATCTGTACGTCATCGGAATATCTAATTTATCGGAACACCGATTTTTAAAATCACGTATGTGGATCCGGATGTAGTTCGGTGGCTACCTTTTCTGACGACCTTGATTTAGAATCAAGGTCGTCGCATAAACTTACACTTAACCGCCTGAACCTTTAACCAATATTTTCCCAATACGTTGCAGTTGGTAGCGCCTGTCGAAAGGAACGCTCAGCGCAATGAAATAGCATTGCCACATGCACAGCCACCGTATGGCGAGGTCGGCAGATTGGTGGCATTTAAAACGAGAGCGCGTGGGAATTCGAATAATGGGCTGCAAGAATTGAGGGTGAAAATACAGCTCAACTTCGATAATGAAGGCTATCATGATCACGTATTTTATGGAGCAGTACAACATAGCGCACATATATCGGGCGTGAGTACTCACTCTCGATAACCTGTTCTCGCACTGCCCACGTAAATCAATTTCTTCGTGCACTAAGAAAAAAAATCCACGATCTAATATCATTGGTGTTATTGAATGAAATTTCGCCGATTCAATTGTAAAATTGTTGGTGTAAATAATCGGATTTATTAGTTCAATCAAAACGCCATTGACTTTAATAACATGATAGAATTAATTTTTTTTCATTCAAAGGATATATTGTTAGCCGAGAACAATATATTATTGAAACTATCTAAAACATTATCGCGAACAAATTATATAGTTTTGAATGCATTTTCTGGAACGAACAAAAACGCGTCCAATTCATTACATGAATATTGTTGATTCGGGTACACAAGACAAATTAAATTTGGCGCGTTTGATTCAGATGAAATTTCCATTGAGTAAAAATGTTATTTTATTTTTTTCACCATATCCGATATTTATTTTCAAGTACATTATTCGTTCAAATATGAATATTTTATTTTGATTGAAAAATATTAAGCGAATGTCTGAATCGGTTAAAAAATGATGCGAAAATAAAATTTGTTTCTTGCGCATTTAGTTGAAAAAATTCAACCAAGTCATGGCCGAGCGCCACCGAAATTATTGGTGTAAGGAAACTCGTAGTTCTCGGAGTAACCGCTGGAAGCCGCACGCACGCTCATTTCTCGTAAGCGTAGCGCGAACCAAAAATCTACTTAAACGCCGGAGAAACTCCAAAGAGTATCGCTTCTTGGCCTTTGGCTAGATCAAAGTGTAGTATCTGTTGTTATCAGTTGAACATCTGACATTCTCTCACATCCATGGATATTCCAGTGGATTCTGATATATTCATCCACTATTACCGTGGGAGATCATTCTAATGCTCACTTTTTTATTTAAGATTTAAAACAAATTGAAAAACCTACGTCTCATGGCATATTCGTTTCGATGGAGTAAAGAAATAATTCATTCTATTGATTATATTTTTGTACGAAATAAAAAATGTTGTAGCAACCGCTTAATTATTTCATCCATTCATCTACGGATTGTATATAGAATGATTCCGATAGAATATAATTTTATTTGAAGGATAATGTAGATATTCAGAGAACAGAAGAGATTTTCAAATAAAATAACATGTTATTTAAATCAATCACATTTTCCAATATTCTATAGTATTGTAACAATCTCATATATCGGTGGCACTCCGCGATCAGACATTTATTTGAATCAACCAATATATTTTTTTGATTCAATTGGTTTTGTTTCTCAGTGTGGCACATTTCTATTAAACGCTTGAATGCACAAACGCTGCGGAATCACGTATCCGCGTCAGTACCACTTTGCACTACAACACACGTAGCCACAAAGAATTACTACCAGCGAGAATGAAAAAAGTTACCGGGGGGTGTTTGACCACAAGTAGATTAGATTAACTCATTGTTGTATCTGTGGATGATCAAGATCAAGTATCTTAAGAACAATAATAATCGAGGATGTAGTGAGTAATTGAAGAAAGCGGATTTCTGTCTTTCTGCAACAACAGCATCATTTCTAACGTCACGAAAAGTAGATCTATTACGGAAGACAATGGGTTATACATGATATTTTAGATGAAAAAAATGGCATTCTTTCATGCCATTACTTCTATAGTATGAGTTTTAGATTTCGCTTTTGTTGCAATGGATAACTATATCATCTTTATAATGTCAATATAATTGCTTGGATTTCTCTCCCCAAAAATTTATGGTGACATCTACGGGTACTAAATCACCCATAGATCTGTACGTATACTTTTATAGCTTGCTTTATTCGCCTTTCATTGCAGATCGACCACGGTTCACCACTGGTTTATGGAGAGAGGATCGTAGGACTAGTTTCGAAAATGCGTGTTAAAAGCACTCATTTCAGCTACTTCGTAAACGTCGTAAAATTTTTAAAAACCATTAAAAAATTCATGGGAGAGGGCACGTTGTTAAACTCAGAACTTGGAATGTCCACCGGCAATTCCATGGGCGCCGGAACGTCGTCTGTTGTGGCCCCACCTGTACCTTTTTTTATTCCTTTCCCATAAAACTATCGATACAAACATGCACGATATCGGCACCTTCATTTATCGATAAAACTTTATATTTTGTAAAACTTACGCATTCGACAGTCGAAATAAACCATAATACCCAAATGGGAATGCGTCGCGCGTAGTGTTCCCACGCGTAAATATAGTCAACAGTAAATAAAGTTTACGAGCGAACATACTTGCACTCCCGAAAGAGAAACTCCACTCACAGAACACTCGAATAGAAAAAAACGTACGACCCAAGCGAAGATAATCCCTTATCCTAAGATTCAAAACAGATCTGCAAAGAAAACCCACTCGTGACTTCACGCGGTCGTCAAACTGGCCCTCAGCGAGATCTACGAGAACATGTGCGCGAAAGCCGATTCTCGGACATAGAGCAGCGATTGCGCCTATCTCAGCCGCGACCCAATAAGAAATATAGAATCATTCTTCCCTACTCTGCCAACCAATCACAGAAATTAACGTAGCTTTTACGACCGATCACCCAATCCCTAAAAATGCATCATGGGAAATGCACTTTCCCAAAAACCTCCGTCCCCTCATAAAACCGAACTCTCTTCGTTTTTGTAATACGAAGGAGCGTCACTCTGTTGCCGAACTCCGAATCGAATAGTCGAGTTACTTAATCAAACACTTTGCCTACGTTTTCGTCTAAGTTCGTTTTCGTTGTATCTAAGTTCGTATCGGATCACAAGTTTGCAAGAGTGAAAGCTTAATAAAGTTAATCGTGTAATTTAAGACCAAATCTACGTGTCTCAACATTAATTCGATCGATTAACTATCAATCGGGCGAAACCAACTCTCACAAACCAGAATCACGCATCTCAAACTCATCTTAATCCAAATTGTTATTGAACTGTGTTCGGAACTCTCGCGGAAGCCAAACAAAGACTTACTGCGCAATTTAAATCAATTCAAACTTCGCGCTTTAACCCGTCGGCCTCGCGAGTCCTACCCATGCCCCCGACACTGCAGACCTTTCCCATGGTAAGGAAGTGGTCACTTTCTGTCCCCAGCGTTGTCGATCGAGTATAACTACAGGGTGCGGCAGCATAACTTCCTTTTTTCAAAACTTACTAAAACCCATTTTATGAATCAGAACATTTTTATTTGTTTGACCGATGCTTGACCGTAAAACAGCAGTTTGTTTGTATTTCCATTTGAGCTTCGCCTCAACAGCACAATGTAGCGCGCAACGTTAGTAGCATCGATATTTTACAGTAAGGTCAAGTTTCGATGTTTCGTAGTATTTCGATGTGAAAAGAATTTTGATAATTGCTGGGATTAATTAAAAATCGATGAGAGTAATAATACTGAATATTCAAATTGAGAAAACGAGTGAACAATACGATAGAGCGTTCTGGGTCTGACTTTGACAAAACGTGTATTTTTTGTTAATTCTTAAAAAAATGTATGCCGTCACCTTTCTTCATTACAAGCTAGACAACAAAGAAAAAATTTCTTTTAAAAGAAATAATAATCAATGAATTTGAAAAATGCTCTTTAACTCATATATGAATCTATTGAAGTGTGCTTCTAATGCTTGAAAATTACAACGTTTTACTTCGCGCCAATTTAAATTTTCGCGCGTTCAAGTCACTGACAGAAAAATTCTTTTGATATTAATTTACCGCGTCTATTTGATTTTTGTTCATTTGAATTAACTCGATTTTTCGTGGAATCAAATTTTTCCTATTGCATTCCATTATTGGAATGATTTATTTCCAATATATTCATTTATTCAAATCAAAATATATTTAATATAGTCCAATAACTGAATATTTTATTTAATCCTAATAAATCTGTGATTCGGTTTCATCTGTTCATAAAACATTTAGTTGAATCCACAAAATCTATTTTATTTCTCTGTTATGTATTTTATTTGTTCTTAATTTTAGCTAAATATAATTTTTGCAGAGTCAACCATTTTTCTATTTGATTGAGCTAATGGCCTGTCAAAGGGGTGTGTGCGTAGAGAGGATGGAGAGAGAGGAATCGTATATATATCCGTGCTCATGTAGAACTTGTCGGTAATGAACTGGCAGATGAAACGGCCAAAGAGGCCTGTACTATGGGGCGTGATTCTCAGCTTGGCCAGTCGATAGCGGATTTTACTAGTCTATGGAAATCTAAGTTAGAAGTAAGGTTTCATGAATGGTGCTTAGAAGGTCGCAGGGATAAGGGAGTTTTTTATTTTAACAACTTTTATAATCCTGGTCGTCGGCCCTGGTTTTATAATAGCAAGCTCACGAGAAGGACTATTGTTTCCATCAGTCGCTTGAGAAGTAATCATACCTCTTTGAGATCCAGTCTCAGCCGTTTCAAGATAGTTCCCTCACCAAGATGCGATTGCGGCAATGCCGATGAAACCCTCAACCATGTTCTTTGGGAGTGCGGCTTGTATAATCGGGAAAGATCAGAAATGTTGAAAAATTGGAAAAAAGTATCTGGTTTCTTACCGCGCACCGTAGAGTCCCTTCTACAATCCACGGAGCCAAGTTCCCTACAAGCTATCCGAAAGTTTTTTGCAAAGATCAACATCTTAGTGTAATATTGTTATTGATCTGCGCGTTTCCTGCTTTTGTTAACTGCCTCTCGCAGTTTCGTTAGAATTTATTCTCTTTATCAATAAGTGTGTATGTTTAAAAGAGTATTTTTTACTATATGCTATATATTTTCATAAATGGAAATGTAAGTTTACACCGTCGCGTTGAAGTTAACCTCAATGTCCAATGTCCAATCTGTCCAAAGTCAAAACATATTTCATCGATTGTTATATTATTTTTCCCTTTCCCAATCTTCACAACATTTGCAGGTATAAAAAGGAACGTTTATTTTATATGACGGTTCTCCCATGCTGATTTTATGTATAGATGCGTTGTATAGGTACATGTTGCCAGAAAAATTGAGATGCCTTTGCTGTACGTGAAAGAACTTCAAGTAAATATCGACGAAAGACCCTTTATAATCCATTAAAAAATGTACGGCTTCGCACAATCATATTTTTAATTCGCGTTGAAAATATCCGATAGACGAATCAAATTTGCGCGGGTATCCGGCGTTGCCGCACGTCGAGCAAGATGGCTGCTGTGACGTCACGGCAAGTCTCGCTCTCCGAAAACGTCGGTTTTTGCGACTTTATTTCTAAATGTATTGCTTATTTCTGCGGTGAGCTTTCCAATTCAAGGTGCCTTATTGATCACAAACATTCAACGAACGCAACCATCAGTTTTTGTACGTGTCTCTTGGCTCCAAGTAGCACAAGAAAATCGATATATGAGAGGACAGGCACATTTTGTCGTCTACGTGTGATTAATTCACCAACTTTAACAATTAATAACTCGGAAAGTGTACGGTAAATCTCGTGGAAACTCCGCATACGCATGGACGAAGGTTCGACAATGCTATACAAAAAATTCAGGCTTTTATCTTGAACTCGCTCCCATCACCGTACCTCCTTAAGTCATAGGATCTCACTTGTATGACTGTACCTCGTTGGTCATTCTCATAGAGTAACAACTATGAATGTTTTGCAAACGACCAGTTACTTTTGTACCAGTGGCTAGATGGGACATGTGTCCTAAGCCTTTACTTAATTTCTGTATCTAACGTTGTGTACGTTGGACACTCTTAATTAAAAAAAAATATATAGACTATATTGACACTGTATTCAGAGCACGGTCTTACATACAGGTCTCGAAACTCGCTCAAAATTTCAGTGGTGGGGGATGACCTCTTATTGAATTACCGACTGTTTCACCTCGTTATCACGAGGATCGCTGCTATAGAGTGATGCAGGCAGTGGGAGAGAGACGGAAATAGATTTCAAAAGTAAACAAAATGCAAACATAACCGCTGATTCACGCGACCACACGCGACGTGCTCTGCTTGTATATTCTCATGGTGTAGTTTTGTTTAAATAAAAAAAGGTGATATTGGAAAATGACTAAGTGGTGTATTGTGTCAACGTGCAAAACAGGCTCTCGGAATGATAAATCGAAATGCTCAGTGTTTCGGGTGCCGAAAGACTTGGCGCAATTAAAAAAAATGGGAGGCCGCGATACCGGACATTGCGAAATTAGAGCCGAGACACGTTGTGTGCGAAAATCATTTCGAACCGAAATATATTCATCGAGAATGGGTGAACAATTGCGTGTACAATTTGTGTGACTATGTTTGTTATTGTCTTCGAAGTATTCCGCCTTCCCGGGTATTATCGCTTGCGCGTTTGTCAGCCGCTACCTGCCATGGGGACCCGACGCCCCTTCACTAATTGTGCGATATCCCGGAAACTATTCATCGGGTTGACTTGAAATTTTCAGGGAATATTTTCAAAACATCGTACGTGAAGAAAATGTAAAAAAATCCATTTTTTTTAAATTCTGACTGCGTCTCACCCCTTAATTTTCAAGATTTTGTCATAAAAATTGGTATTAAACTAGATAAACACATACTTCCTAAAATGAGTATAAACCGGATCCTTTCATAATTAGTTGTCTATGAAAAAAATCGCAATTATTGACGACAAAGCACCCGTTACGTAACGGAATAGGGGGAGGGGGGTTCTGGCCAAGCGTTTGGGTCCCATTACGTGGGGGGAGGGGGGTCAAACATTGGGAAATTTTGCGTTGCGTAATTTGTGTACGCCCCCTAAACGCGATGAGAATAACCATAACCTCAACGATCAGCAACAAAAATTCGCTGTCGAAGGACGTCGGATCGTGGATTTACACCATTTTGACGACAGTTTAAATTGTATTCGCTCGAAAGGAAGGACAGACGAAAGCAGCTACAGCGAGAGGAAGTTCGACATTTTGTAAATATAAATTGTAGAAAAAAAATGGATAAGAAATCGATTCAGCGGGGGATCGAACCTGGACCGCAAGCATCGTTAATCCGTCATGCTGCCAACTCAGCTACGACGCTCATTGAGGATGAAGAAACATTTATGATACACGCTTATCCATAACGTTTACTGTTGAAAAAAACGCCGAAACGACCGCGGCAAAGGCTCAAGATTTCTTTTTGAGCCTTCCACGGTCGTTTCGGCGTCTTATTTTTCAACGCGTTTCGTCGTTGATTTTTTTAACCCGCATTCTCGGCATAAACAGGCAACCGAGAGAAAAAAAAACAGTGATCTAGATACATGTTTTTCTCTTTGAAATTCATTTAATGCATATTCCAATCCGCAGTACGGCCACACATATATATCGAGCTCGATCGGACGGAAAACCTCGCTCCGTTCGCCTGTCGAGTGAGCACGACTTGCGAGGGGCATAGACTTTTCCCCCACCGAGCTACCCATTCGTGTTCACGCTTACTGCGATGCTGACTTGAACGGCGATTACGCTCGCGCGGCTACAAGGGCAGAGATTAGTAGGAAGATGCACAACGCTCCCCTTTTCGGCGTGCCTCGTAAATGGCGCTAAATCGCGGCGGCGAGTTCGGGAGTGTGATTTCGTGATCATCGCCTTTGTCGAGGTTGCAGATTCCCTTGTAGCCGCACGAGTCTGTGATCACCGCTCAAGTCGGTATCGCAGTCAGCGAGAACACGAATGGGTAGCTCGGAGGGGGAAAAGTCTCTGCCCCTCGCAAATCGCGTTCGCTCGACAGGCGAACGAAGCGACGTTTTCCGTCCGATCGAGCTCGACATATATGTGTGGCCGTACTGCGGATTGGAATAGGCATTAAATGAATTTCAAAGTGAAAAACATGTATCGAGATCATTGTTTTCTCTCGGTTGCCCGTTTATGCCGAAAATGCGGGTTAAAAAAATTAACGACGAACCGCGTTGAAAAATAAGATGCCTAAACGACCTTGGAAGGTTCAAAACAAATCTTGAGCCTTTGCCGCGGTCGTTTCGACATTTTTTTTTAACAGTAAACATTATGGATAAGGGTGTATCATAAATGTTTCTTTATCTGCAATAAGCGTCGTGGCTGAGTTGGCAGCGTGACGGATTAACGATGCTTACGGTCCGGGTTCAATCCCCGGTGAACCAACTTTTTTTTCTTTTTAAATTCAGAAAATTTCGAACTTACTCTCGCTTTAGCTATTTTCGCCTATTCAGGCATTATTTGTGATATTTAATTCGTATATGCTTAATAAAAAAACAAGACATTGCTACCGGGGATCACTGCAGCCAGATCGCGCGTAAAAGTTACCCCCTCTCTAGTCTCTTACGCGCCCATCACACAATCATAGTAGCGCGTGTCCGTGAGCGAGCGACGCTTGCAAGAAGACTAGAGCTAAGGAGTCCGAACGCTTACGGCGATCACGATCCAAAAGCGTCCACGGAAATCCAGTTATTAGTGGTTGGTGGTTTCACCGCGTGCGTCGCTGCTCATCACCGAACCGAAATGAACTGAGCGACAAGAACGCAACCGACGCCATCCCCCATCGATGATTCCCGCTTGTCATCCATGTTGGAATAAAGCGTGTGCGGACCGTGCGGACTAACGAATTTCGCGATTAATAAAAAATAATTGTGTCTCGGTGTAAAATATATTTATCGTGATCTGCGGCGAAAACTATCGAAGGAGTGTTATGTATTGTCTGATGTTTATAAATAAATTTTGTTTGCTACTGCTTCCGCAACGATAAGAAAACATATCGACTGAATTTCGGTATTTGGTTATTATTTTTTATCTGTGCAACGTATAGTATCATAATATGGGAAAATGATGTGTGATCATTTGTAAAACTTTTATCTGGATTAAAAAATTCTTATGAATGTCTTGTGTCTATAAATAAATTCTGTTACAGCATCCACAACGAAGAAAAAATATTGTCTCAATTTCTTTATTTCGTTATTATTCTCTATCTGTACAGCGTATCATCAGTGTGAATATGATGTGATTCAAAATTCGTATCAATTTTCTTGTGTCTATAAATGCATTTTGTAAGTTACTGGTTCTGCAATGAAAAAAACATATATTGTCTTAATTTCTGTACTTCGTCATTATTCTCTATCTGTACAGCGTATCATCGGTGGGAATATGATGTGTGAGAATTTGCAAAACCTCAGTCGAGATTGAAAATTCTTATCAATTTTTCTTGTGTCTATAAATGCATTTTGTTAGTAACTGCTTCCGCAACGAAAACAAAAATATATTGACTTCATTTCTGTATTGCGTTATTATTATTTATCTGTACAGCGTATTATAATGTATGAACATGATGTGCGATCATTTGTGAGTTTTGTCTGGATTCAAAATTCTCATGAATTTTCGTGTATCTAGAAATAAATTTTGTTTGTTACTACTTCTGCAACGGAAAAAAAACATATTGACTTAATTTGTGTATTTCATTATTATTCTTTATCTGTATAGCGTATCAAAATGAGTGATAATTTATAGAAGTTTTGTCTAGATTCAAAATTATTATGAATTTTCTTATGTCTATAAATGAATTTTGTTTGTTACTGCTTCCTCGGCGAAAAGAAAACTTGACTTAATTTCTGTATTTCATTATTATTCTTTATCTGTACAGCGTATCATGATGTCTGGTCATTTGTAAAAGTTTTGTCTGGATTCAAAATTTTCATGAATTTTCTTGGGTCTATAAATAAATTTTGTTTTTTACTGCTTCTGCAATGAAAAGAAACATATTGACTAAATTTCCGCATTTCGTTATTATTCTCCAAAACAATCTATATTATCTATATAAGACTTCTATCTATCTAATATATAGAAATTTCCTGCACCAACTGGTTTCACAATTAATTTGATCAAATTACCGTTCCATATGAAGAAGCAAAGGGTGCTTTTTGCATATCGTACGGCACTGTTTTTACAATTAATTTGATCAAATTATCGCTGCATACGAAGTAGCAAAGGGTGCTTTCTGCATATTGTACGGCACTGGTTCGTTTCTGATTTCAATTCGGTTCGGTGGAGAGCAGCGCCACCCTTCTCATCTGGATTTCTATGGACGTTTCTTCAACACTGCGTTCGTACTCCTTACCTCTAGTCTTCTTGGATGGGGGATGGCGTCGGTTGCGTTCTTGTCGCTCAGTTCATTTCGGTTCGGTGATGAGCAGCGACGCACGCGGTG
This sequence comes from Ophion slaviceki, assembly GCA_944452715.1. Classification (NCBI taxonomy): domain Eukaryota; kingdom Metazoa; phylum Arthropoda; class Insecta; order Hymenoptera; family Ichneumonidae; genus Ophion; species Ophion slaviceki. The sequence goes on from OX101784.1 coordinate 38,161,503, forward strand.
AAACCACCAACCACTAATAACTGGATTTCCGTGGACGCTTTTGGATCGTGATCGCCGTAAGCGTTCGGACTCCTTAGCTCTAGTCTTCTTGGCTTTTTCCCTCGTAGCCGTCGTTTCGGCTTGGCCGCACATGAACCGTCGGGACACTTCGACCGCACTCGGCTCTTTCCGAAGATGTCCGAGCGTCACTCGCTCATGGACACGCGCTACTATGATTCTGCGATGGGCGCGTAAGAAACTAGAGAGGGGGTAACTTTTACGAGCAACCTGGCTGCACTGAGTTGAAGTATAATTTCACATCATTTTCCAGGTTTTATAACACAATCAGAGACCCTGGGTGCGAGTAGCGAATGAATGAGTACAATACTGAATTATCTCATTTTCTGGTTTTTTCAACAATTGTACGTGACTCGTCAAGATGAGTTTTGATTAGACCTTTTTTGTGTTATTGTATCTGAATTGGTGTGTCAAGAAGTGAGCGAGTGTAAAAATGGGAAAGTGTATTGTTTCTTGTACATTATTATTTCGAGATTTTTTTCTAGTTTCTCTGGACTCCAAACCTGAGTAGGTATTGACAATGATTTTCGGAAAATATTATTTTTCGCGGTTTCCGGCTTCAAAAATGGGTAAGTACTGATAAAAATAATGTTGGGTCAAACATGTATGAAAACTATTTTTTATTTTTTTCGTACTGCAGTTTAATCATTATTAATTTTTCGAAGGTCGCTGTGTACTGATTTGTTGTCCATCCAGATCATCAGGAGGAAAAGAAAATGATTAATTATTTCAGTGTTCTGTAAGCAATGTTTTATTTCTTTCAAAAGATTCAAGGTTTCACATCTGCGAATTGCAAAATAGTTTAACTTTCATAATTATTAGGTGACCCGACCCCCCTGCTGTGTTTAAACTTACCTTCTCTGATGTTGACAGATAAACACACTGTAAAAGGCTTTGCGGATACTACCAAGGCTTTGCCATCTTGAACTGACTGATCACTGCATGCCGCATGAGCAGAATCACTACATGCAACTTCCATCAGTGGAACGCCAACCTGTTTTTCCAGTACAACAGGTACACTCCAGACATCTGTAATATACCGGAATAAAACAATAGAAATCATGTACGATTGCATTTTTATACATATTAAAATATATATATACTTTTCATTTCAGTAGACTCCTGCTCATGAGCACTAATGCTCTGAGTTGAAATTTCCATGAGCTGTAAGTGTCCAAAGCCATTAAATTCATTTTCATTCGTCTCAAGCGATGAAGATTTACAGGTCAGAGGATCTTGGCTCGGAGAATCTTGGCTCGGAGGGTCTCGGCTCGGATTTAAGACACAGTTCACAGGATGTTGGCTCGGAGCATTTTTCCCACTGCTCACAACTTCATTAAAAGGTTAGACGGATTTCTCGATACGTGAAATGTCACCAAACTTAGATGGAACAGCAAGTTTATCGAGCTGCGGGTGCGTGTACGTCACCTTAAAAGAGGGAAATTTGTCCTGCTGCAATTGTTTAATCTGTACACACAATTTGTCTAATAAACTTACCTGTGCTATTATGCGGCCGTTCGAGTCATGTTTCACCCATTCTCGTCTTCTTCTTCGTCCATTTTGGCTGGCTAGTTACCAGCCTGGCCACTGGTGGTTACCGCGCCGGCCATTGGGCGATCTGCCTCCAACTTCAGTTGGGTTCACCCATTCGCGATAAATATATTTCGGTTCGAAATGATTTTCGCACACAACGTGTCTCGGCTCTAATTTCGCAATCTCCGGTATCGCGGCCCCCATTTTTTTAATTGCGCCAAGTCTCTCGGCACCCGAAACACTGAGCGTTTCGATTTATCATTCCGAGAGCATGTTTTGCACGTTGGCACAATACACCACTTAGTCATTTTTCAATATCACCGTTTTTTTATTTAAGCAAAACTACACCATGAGAATATACAAGCAGATCACGTCGCGTGTGGTCGAGTGAATCAGCGGTTATGTTTTCGTTTTGTTTACATTTGAAATCTATTTCCGGCTCTCTCACACAGCCTGCATCACTCTATAGCAGCGATCCTCGTGGTCACGAGTTGAAACAGTCGGTGATTCAATAAGAGGCCATCCCCCACCACTGAAATTTTGAGCGAGTTTCAAGACCTGTGTGTAAGACCGTGGTTGGCATCATAATAATCTTAAGAATTCTGGTATGATAATAAAAATATGTGCATTGGCGGATTGTGTGTGTGTGTGTGTGTGTGTGTTTGTGTGTGTGTGTGTGTGTGTGTGTGTGTGCGTGCCTGCGTGCGTGCGTGCGTGCGTGCGTGCGTGCGTGCGTGCGCGTGTGTGTGTGTGTGCGTGTGTTCCGCTAATAAACTACGCCGCCGGTGTTCTACGAACATTCCGCGCGCGCGTGTTCCGTATATATAAATATATATACATATATAATGGATATGTTTTTCAAAACGGTGTACATGATTTCTCGATAACTCATGAAAAAATTGACTTGAAATACGAAACACTTATTCCGTATAATATTGTAGTACTTTGGTCGTAAACGACGTTTTTCTTCTTGGCATTTTTTTTCATTAGTTATTAACAATAACAATGACATTTTTCCTCTAAAAATCGAAAAAAATAAAAAATTTGTTTTTCATAATTTCAACTCGTTAACAAAAAAATCTTGGTCATGTCTAAGCCAATATTATCTATAAAATAAAGCAAATCGTTTTTTATGATTTAGTTCAACCGGGTGGCCAAAATCAAGTTCCCCATTGAGCCGCTCACGTCCAAAGACGTATAAGATAGTTTATAAATTCTTTAATTATTAATATTTTTAATGAAATTCCGTACACCACTTTGTTACCGTACGGAGAAATAAATGTCCAAACAACTTTTCAATCATCTTATTCCTGCAAAATTAATTTTTTTTAATAACCCTGATTTTCGGGTCGTCATAGAAGCCTAACCCCTTAAATGCATCGGAACCCAATCAATTTTTTAAAAGTCCCATAACTCTCTAATTCCGATAACGTTTGATAACGATCGAATGATAATGGTGATACTATATTGGTAGGTATACTGAACAATCGCTTGAAATACACTAATTATGCCGAAGTTATTGCCGGTGGGTCAATTTATTCGAAAATAAAAATAATTTCTTGATCAATCCCGCAAAATCGTTCCGGATGATATTTTATTCTCAGGAACTTTCTAATATATACGCTACTGTTCCACCTTTGTACTAAATTGAAAAAACAATGATGTTTATTTTCATTTGAATTATAAATAGAATTACATATATTCAAAAAATTAAAAATATTAAAAAACTAGGCTCTGGAGAATCCATGTATATTTTGGTCACGAGGTGATCGAGGTGTTTGTTTGGGTCAAATGTGCATGGAAGTAGGGGCGATTATCAGTAGCTGTGGTGATTATTCTTTTCATCAAATAAACGCCCGTACTACGTGACATTTCAACCCATTCACTGCTTGGTGTTAGAACACCGACAAGCGACGAAGAAATTTATGATATTCGCTGAAAGATGAAAATTCATATGCACGGAATTCGCATCGTGAGTTATACAGGGTGGACCATTTGAGGGGCCAGTCCACTTTGGAGCCACAAAAATAGGCTATTTTCGCGATTTTTCTTTGAGGATTTAAGAAAAGGTCTGAATATAAAAGTTGTCGGGCTTGATAAATAAAGTCTTGAAATACATTCAAAAAAATTTAATCCATTTTTATTCATTTTGAAGTACAAGAACTATAGTTTAACGTAACGCCTCAAAAATATGTGGGCTAGGTACCTCCATCACAACTCGGCAACGGCTGGTCTGAAACAAAAAAATCAAAGTCCATTAGATTCAGCCAAATTCGCCAGCTACAAAATGACCCTCGGATATAAAGTTTTATCAAAAAATTAAAAAAATGGCAGATGAAAAACGGTAAAAGTATTTAAAAAACACGTTTTTTTCGCAGTTTTTCGCAAAAAAGGAGTAGAAATCAAAATTTAAAAACCATCGAGGGTCATCTTGTTGCGAATCATGTTTACAATATGTGGTTCAAATTTCAAGAGAATCGGTTTATTAGTTTTAGAGATATGATGGAGTTAGATTTTGAAAACGTTGTTTCGAAAAAAACGCGTTTGAAGTTTATACTATGAAAAACTCTTACCTAAACTCAATCGGCAATTCCTGCACCGTACAAAATCCCTTTTGATTGCTCATCATCGTCGATTTCTTCAAGTCTTGCTTGCTTTCGATTTTTTCTAATTTTTTAAGTGAACTGGCCCCTTAACGCGGCCACCCCAAATATCTCCGTTGCCTTCAGAGTGACGAAAAAAATATCAGGAGGTAATTTGATTGATTTCGAAGGGTTGATGCTGTGGTGAAAATTAATTTTTGTCAAAGTCATAGTTTTTGCGTTCTCAAGGTCATCCATGGTTTTTCAAATGGGAATGTTTTTTTTTTAAAATTATTATTAAGACGTTGTACCTGATATTTAGACGAATCCAACAACCTATGATATCATGACCTTGAAATGATTTTTCACCAAAATAGACGTGTAAAAACGGGAAATCGTGATGGTATTGACAATAAGAATTTCCGAATAATGGAATTGAATTTTTTGTGCACACAATTTATTGTAAGAAATGTTCGAGGTGATGCCCATTAACCTCGACACATTTTTTAAGACGCCGGATGAATGACCCTCTTGACTTTCGAATAGTTTCTGGTATGATAGCGGCGCAGGTTACTATTAACATCATTGTATCCAACGGATACAATGATGTTAATAGTCGGAGATGTTTCTGATGTTTGTAAATACTGGCATTGTAACGTGGTAGAACTATAGTACAGTGGAGAATGTTTACCATCTACCAATATTAGAATCAGTAGACAAGTGTATCCATCCAAAGTAACATGTAATAACCACATCGAAAATGGTATTGTACAGTCAAGCAGAAAACGTGGAAATGATTCTGATTTATGGTGAGACCGGCAGAAACTCTGTGAAGCGCAGGAACTTTGTGCACAACGTTGTGGCACAAATGTTTCGAGGTTAATGGCCATCACTTCGAACATTTATTACAATACATTTTCTGCACAAAAAATTCAATTACAGCATTCGGGTATTCTTATTGTCAATACCACCACGACTTCCCGTTTTTACACGTGTATTTTGGTGAAAAATCATTTCAAGATCAAGCTATCATAGGTCGTTGGATACCTCTCAATATCTGCTACAACGTAATAATAAAAAAAAACATGTTCCCATTTGAAAAATCATGGATGACCTTGACAAAAATGAATTTTTCACCACTGTATCAGCCCTTCGAAATCAATCAAATTACCTCCTGACATTTTTTCGTCATTCTAAAGGCAACGGAGATATTTGGGATGGTCACGTTAAGGGGAGGGTAGGGGTTTGCACTTTTGAAAAAACGATTTTTTAATCTTTTCTTATGGTTAAACATTTCAAGAATATAATTCCAAAATTTCAAGTCAATCAGAGCAAAACTATCGAAGTGATTGACTATTAGTCCCGCTCCTCTAACAATGTAGCTCCGACAGCTGCAGGCGGTCGGAAAGGCAGCGCGCAGCTGACTAGCAGGTATGCAGTTTATTCACTCGGCGATCGTCCTTCCCATTATTCTGTTTCGAAAAGGTTTTATTGAGTAAAGAGAGGTAACAAAAGCCGTATACATATATTATAGGTGTATAATATTTTCAAAAGAGAAACGAGCGTCAGTTATTTGTTGTACGTTCGCTCGAGCGCTTGTTCTCAGTGATTTTATAATTTCGTCAAAAATATTTTTGATTAAAAATCCCGAGATTGTCTAAAGTTTCAAGAGGTGACCGAACAGATATAAGAACGTATTTATGCAGATCGAAAAAAGGCCTAATCCGTGTAAAAAAAAAATTAGGATGAAGCTGATACGAAGAGTGCATCATCGAAAAAGATAAAGTTGAATACCAGTGCGAGCGTGCCGGAAGACGTTGAAAATCAATATAAAATCGTCGATTTTTTGCTTGTTTTCTCAACAATTGCAAGTTTGGTGAAATGTGCACAGTGTGATGGTTCAGTTGCGTTCAAAAGATGTAGAAAAGAAGGTCTTGGCTTTCAAATCCAGGTAAAATGTGCCAATAGTCGTCTACGCTATATACCGTCGAGTGAGAAAACTGGTCATCGCTACGAAATCAACACTCGATTTGTTTTCGTAATACGTACATTAGGTTTGGGTTTAGCAGGCTGGAATAAGTTTTGCGGTCTAATGGACATTGCAAGCAATTTTTTAGCCAAGTCGTCTTATTTGGATATTATGAAATCGATTTGCTCCTACGTCGAGACGACTGCTGAAAAATTTCTCCTTTCCGCCGCAGACGAAGAAAAAGAGAAAACAAGGGCAAATTCGGAGTCTGATACTTTGACCGTTTCTGGCGACGGCACGTGGCAGAAGCAAGGCTTTAGCTCCTTGTTTGGTGTCACTTCATTGATTGGTTATTGGACTGGAAAAGTTATTGATATTTTCGTAAGTAGTTTGTATTGTCAGTCTTGCAAATTGTGGGGAAAAAAATAAAATACAACTGAATTTGAAGAGTGGCACGAAGAACACGTTGATAATAATGAATGTCAAGCCAATCACACTGGACCATCAGGTAACATGGAAGTAGGCGCAGTAATCGAGATGTTCCGCCGCTCAGAGGAAAAGTATAGAGCAAAGATCTGCAACTATGTCGGAGACGGCGATAGCAAAACTTATGGCAATTTAGTGAAAGCGAAACCTTACGGTGAAAATGTCACTATAAATAAAAAGGAATGTGTAGGTTACGTGCAAAAGAGAATGGGAAAACGTCTACGTGATCTGGTAAAAAATACTATTGAAGATAAAGTCGTGAAAACAGGAAAAAATTCAGGTAAAAAACGGCGAAGTAAAGTACTCGGCGGCGAAGGTAAACTCACCGGAAAAGTCAGCGATAATTTAAGTCGATATTACGGAGCAGCAATAAGACATAATTGTGATTCGGTAAAGAAAATAAACATGCCATCTGGCCATCGTACTACCACTAGCAGTCGACAGACGATAACCCTCAACACGATGAGTACCTGAGCGGCAAGGACTCGTGGTGTCCTTATCAAAAAGCTCTGGCCACAACAGGAGTGGAAAATTTTAAACATAATTACACTCCACTTCCAGAAGATGTATTACAAACAATCAAACCGATTTACGAAGATATGAGCAAAGATGAACTTCTTGAAAGGTCTCTTGGAGGTTTTACCCAAAATGCCAACGAAAGTCCGGACCAGCTAACTTGGAGGATTACATCGAAAAAATTACCTGGCAGCAAACAAATTGTTGGATTTGCATCCTACGTGGCTGCATGCACTTTCAATGAAGGTGCTGGTGCTTTTCTCACCTTTCTGTCGGATATGAACATCAGCGTTGGGCTGAGCGCTCACGAATACGCAAGATTGAAGAACAACTGTCGCATCAACAGCCCGTGTCGAAGTATTTTCCGGGATGTCTAAAGGACCCAACCAATTGTCCCCAATTTTATCCAGGGCCTGGTTTGGATTCCGACTGGTACCTTTATAGGATTGTCCCGCTTTTGAAATCAGGTTCTTTAGTGGACATCTATTCGGGGCCATACTAGATTCCCTGATTGCGCCTGAATTAGCCAATTTCGTCCCTACTATACCCCTGCAATTAGCTCTGTTAAGTCCCCACGTTCACCCCGTCAGATCCCTATGATTCCCCTGTATTTCCCTGTAATAAAAAGATGCATATTTTCCGAAAAGATTTATAAATATATATTTATTTATTTATTTATTTATTTATATATATGCCAGCAAGTTTACAAACATTTTTATAATAGAAAACAATATGCTGACATTTTAAGGATAATGTGAACAATATAAAACGTTATATGTTAATCATGTAGATAACGATTCAGAATACTTCAATGGCTAAAAATACTTTTTAAGACCAATCTTTGGGTTTGCTTATTTTGGAAACGCAACAATATGTTATCTTTGGAACTTGACGATCTGCGCTTAGTCGTCTGTTGGCGGCTTGCGTGCGCTGCGCTTTCCATCCCAATCTTTAGCATCGCTTAAACACCTTGAGAGAGCGCTGTAATACAACGTTTCAGTTACAGTCTCAGTGTGTGGTGTACGCCTCTTACGAACGCTGAAATTAATAACATGAGAGAGTAATAACTACAACTATTATAAAGTTGACATGTACAATTATCCACGTAAATAATTCAGTATTGGAGCATGGAGAATCCCAGAACAAACTTTAAACGATGCAGTTTACACATTGGCCAGCATCAAGAGAAAATTGGTAACATTGCGATTGTCCCTAGAACCAAACGGCAAACTCAATACTTATGCCCTGACATTGCTTCATGTATAAGTGATTACTTAAATAAAAATGTATATATTATTAAGTTGTAACGTTTTCTTCTTTTCTTTCAAATTCATTGAAAATGATAAGCGAATTGTTAAGTGAGTGAGATATTTGCATGAGGCAGTTATAAAACACTGATAAATTACTATTAATTTTTGTCGCTTATTAATATTAGAACTTTAATTGATCTTTGTGATGATCCATGACTATATCTGACCAAGCTTTTTACTGGTGAACCAAATGAAACCGTAATTTATTTCATGATGGAAATTGTGACTGAACCACACTGGGCCCACATTAGTCTGCCTGGTCAAGACCCGATTAAACTCATTGTAAAAATTAGCCAGTGCCCTGACAGCACCTGGTCCGGGCCTTCATTGGTGCATCCATCGTACCCCTGTTATTTTGTATCATGGAAACTAATGAGTACCTTTCTAGGACCGTTTGTGGCAGGATTCTGGAAATCCCTGTCAGGGATTCCACTTCGAAGCCGTAACGGGACCTGTACATTCTTTGGGTTTCCCGGACTATTTTCCACACGGGAGGGCCGAGATACAAGCTGAGTAGCAGAGCAAAGAAGCCAGGATAAGGCAAAGGATTGAAAAAAAGAGGCTTAAAACATCGAAGCTGAGATTTTTTTTTCATTTTGTTAAAGATTATCAGCTTTTAAGAGCAAAAAACGTGATCCTTCAATTTTTTCAAAAAATCAATCGAATGAAACAAAAAACGGCTGGCTGGATTAAATTGAAACTCTGTAGGGTCGTTGTGGGTATATTGAACTGTAAAAGGCACACTTAACATTAGTGGTTTCCTCAATATTCTTTATTTAGCGTTTGATTTTTCAAAAAACGACCAAAGGCCCTTTTTTCTTGCTTTTTCAAATTCATGTAAAGAATGGACAAAAGTTTTTGTTCGAAGAAACAATGGCCAATCCTTATAGAGAATTTATTCAAGTTCTCAATACCCACCTATAATTTTCTGTGCGATCATTGGTTGCTGAGATATCGATGATCAAAGACAAAACGACCCTTTTCCATTCAAAGTCCGATATCTCAGTGAGAAGTGGTCGAATCAAGGTCTACAAAAAAAACAAATTAAAGCTGAATGAACAGGTTATCCGGTCCATATGATGGTTAAGTAGGAAATTTTTCTTCCAAGTCCGTAGACCAAAAAAAGATCCGAAAAGATTTCGAATTATTTTTTTCACGGTATTCATTAGGATTGCGCGATGCACATTACTGTGAAAAAAAATCGTCTGAAGATCTCAAAACTAGAGACTTTAAGCTTCAAATTTTTTTTTACGACTCCGATACGATGATTTTTAACAAAGATACGGCCATTTGAAAAAACGCTAAAAATTTAGATTTTTTTTTATCCTTCAATTTTTTCCATTAATGTTTATTGTTGCTGCACCATTGATAATGAATAAAATCTATTTTCATACCGAAATGAGCACAATTTTTAAGACCGGCTTCGAGAATATGACACAATATATATTTCAAATTTTAAACGCAATGTAAGGAAAAACTCTATCCGCTGAATACGTCAAGCACGTAGAAGAGTTAAGGACAAAACACGACCCAAGTTCAATAATTCGAGCTCGTGTCTCAAGTCAAACCTCTTTTTTTCTTCTAACTGCAGCTATCTATTTGTTGCGTTGTTCTAACTTTCAATTTGCCGAAGAAAATCGATAGAATTTGCATTTACTATTCCTTCCGGGATTTTTGCCATTTAGTACACAGAAACTGTCGTGGTCCATTTTTAATAAAACTATATTTTTAATTTTATTGCAAAAATCTGGTACAACGCTCATACTAATTTGACAGATAAATAGACGAGTTTATTGCAACTTTTGTTCACTGCGAGCGTTCTGTTCGATTTCATTACCACCACCCTATACCGTGAACGAAGCCGATACATATATACGAATTGTAGTCTTTTAATAGGCACTCTTTTCACATAGGTCAAAAAGTTAAGGTGGGTAAGTTTATTGTTTAAATTTCACTTGGAAAAGAATGTACCTAATTTTCCTATCGCTGTATCTGTGTAATCAACCCTGGTACTATCGTGGTTCGGTCGAACGGCGCAAAGAAATGAATCGCTCCATGTAAAACTTTGCTACGGCTGAAAAAGGCAAGCATATAAATAACGCACGTTGCAAATTCATTGCATATGAATTTTTACCTTTTTGCAAATAAGTAGTCACTTTTCTGTCGCTCGGCCGTATTCTAACAATAAGCAGTGACTTGCTAAAACGTCACGTAGTCTGGACGTTTATTCGAGAGGCTTTATCATAAAAACTATTGGTAATCGCGCTAGCCTATACGCATATCTCACCGAAATAAATTGTCGCTTTACAACTCTAATGTAAGCGAATTCTTCGCAAGATGGATTTTTTTTTAATTCGAAAACGAACGTAATTTCACTTAGAATGTAAACGAAAATAGACATCATTGTTTTTTTTACTCATTGCTAGTACGCTCATGGCACATAGGAATACCGATTGCAAAAAACATGAAAAAAATTCGCTTCGAGAGATATTTCCCGATTTATCGAGCAATCATTTTTTTTATAATTCTACTTACTGATAATAACTTGAATATGATTAGTATTATTCAGTCGATTGTTTAGTATAGTTACGAAAATAGCATCACCGTTGCCATCCATTTTTAATATTCCATATACGATAATAAGTAAAACCAATGTGCGCGAAAGCATGTTAAAAACTCCACATGAGCTTAGGGCTCAGAAAACAGGTCATTTTTAATTTTTTTTCTGGTGACAGTATCGGGATGACGAGATAGGGGTTTTTACGCACAATTAATACATGGTTTTGCCAAATTTAAGATTATAAATCGGAAAATATTGAAAAACAATGTACTCCTTATTATTAAAGCAAAGTGCCGCCGTTGTTGCATGGCTAATCGGTGCAAGGTACCGCAAACGTGTACCCCAAAGTATTTTCGTCAAGAACTTCTACAGTCAAATTTGAGTATCGGAGGGAACGAAAATAAAAATAAAAAATGTATTATGTAGGCGTTGGGTAGTTAATAACAGCTCCGATCGACGAGTTTACGACAATCCGCTCAAAACCTTAATTCAATAAAAAATAAAGTTTACTAAGCTGAATCAATTTTTTAAATTAGTCAATCTCAGGGAAATCTTTATGCAGTTTGCTATCAGCACCCGTGGTAAAAATAGATATAACGATTAGCAAGGCAATAAACACATAGCCGACACAGCTACATTAAGATGGTCTATCCAGTAATCTGTGGTTATAGTACCGCCATCCTTGCTTCGGGGAGAGGGGGGGAGGGCAAAAGCAAAGAAAGTCCATATAAAGTACCTATTAAACAATTTTTATAAAAACTGAATTACTTGAATCATGTCAAAACCATATGCCGTAATTACAAAAATGTTGCGGCCGCTTCGCGCGTCTGTAGCCTTTCCCTATAATGGCATAGCAGCTCTGAGCTCACTTCATTAGCCGTTAAAGTTTACACTTTGGCAATCCTACGATTGGAATAATACATTTTGGGGACAATCACTACGATGACAATATTCCGGTGAAAATGTTGCTGAAAACTGGATTTGGTTGTAATGTTTTTTCATAATTTTTGGGTAGGTTCTCATTGAATTAATTCTACAAGATTCATTTACTGATAATCAGATACATAGGTACGACTAACGCCATCTGTTAAATAGCTCATCAAGTACTGTCGTGTTCCTAACATCACCTCCACAGTTAACTACTTAAGGCAGGATTCTACTTTGAAACCATGAAAAAAACGCTATTTTCGTGAATTTTTTCTGAGAATACTATTAAAGATATCGATATGGGGTTTAAACTGTTCAATAAATACACTCTTTAAGTACATAACAAAAAATTTTAAATGTATTTTATTCATTTTTTGTACACGTAAAATATGTTTGAAGCCAACGCCTCGAAAGGCAGGTACCGTTGCCGTGGTCGTGAAATCTTCCCGACGGATGGTCTGAAACAAAAAAATCAAATAGTTTCATGTTCAGTATGTCTTCAGGAACCGACCTAACTAGAATATTTTATATACGTGCAAAATTAACAAAATGGCGGCTAAAATACGAAAAAAATGCGTTTTTTTGGGTCTTTTTTGCAATAAAAAAATAGTTCTAATCAAAATTTTAAGTTGATTGTAGTTAGGTCGGTTGGTACACACATATAGAATATGTGTTCCAAATTTCATAAGGATCGGTTCAGTACTTTTTGAGTTATCACGACCACGGTACTTGAAAATGTCGTTTCGAGAAAAACGCGTTTAAAGTTTTGGTGAGTGATAGGTAGGTGCTCAGGTATGTGCGTTCGAAAGGCGAAAAAGGATAGTTAGACTGTTTGGAACTTTATAAAATTTTGACCGAACATTCTTGAACATATTTACTTTCGAAAAATGTAAAAAAAAAAAAAAATGTTTCAAAGTTTCAAAGTAGAATCCTCCCTTAACTAGACTTGACATATCCAAATCTAGCCGGACTTATTTGTCGCCTAAAATATTTATGATATTTCGATTGACTAAACCTTGGGCCTGAATTCTGCAGTGCAGACCGGTCGCACCAAGCACACATCGCGTCCATCGTTGCCATCTACATACAAATCGGTGCGGTTTCGAAGCAAGTATTCGCTGAGTTGTCGTTGCGAATTAGGGCTCAGATGTTGAGATACATGCAGATTTTCATACCATTTTCATGGGGCCACATCGCGGTATTGCCCTTCACGGCAAAGAAACAACCTATCAAATCGGATCAGCCATCACAGCGTAATCCGTGTTCACACGTATAAAACGTTTAATCACAATACATAGCCGAAGAACGGTTTGAAGCCGGTTTAGAATGGCTTTATTTGAAACGCTCGAAAGTAATATACCTACACGTAGTTGCAATACTATTCTGTATTAATTTTGTACCAATTTTGAAATGTCAATATTGAAATTGTCATATTATATTTGTATTTTTTTAACTTGACTATTGGTATGAGCCTCGGGAGGGGGTGGGGTTGTCCCGACGGGGCTGCGCACATGCTTCGATCACCTGGTAACCGAAGCATACGAGAATTCTCCAATGCATCGGCTATTTCTTTTTCTTTAAAAAAAATATATGTAATTTAATGTATAATGTAAATCGCAGTAAACAGCATTGTTTTTATCATTTCATACAAGGGTGCAGCAATAGCGTATATAATACAAAGTTCCTGAGAATAAAATATCATTCCGAACAATTTTGCGAGATTGATTAAGAAATCATTTTTATTTTCGTAAAAATTAATCTACCGACAATAACTTCTATATTATTAGTTTTTTCAAATCGCCTGTTCAGTATATTTATTATTAGAGCGTCACCGTTATCATTCGAAGGTTATCTAGACGTCGTTATTAAAACGTTATGGGACGTTTGAAAATTAAATGGGAATCGATGTACTTTACTTTATGGGTAAATATGATAAGAATGACATTACTAGAGTAAATTCTTGAATTCGGCTATTCCCGATGACAATACGCTCGGTGTGCGCGGTCGAGATGCGGTAACTTTAACCGCGTTTTTTTCGAAACTATGCTTTTTGAAGCTTGTACATATTCTTGAAGGACCAATAAACGTATGTTTTTTTTTGTTTTCTTTAGTTATTTTAACCCAAAAATAACCTCCAAAACAGCCCTCTAGATATCGATGCAGCCTTAATAGAAACTCTTTTGACGTAGGTCAAATAGATAATGGGCATAATTATATTTTGTAAATTCCAATTCGAAGAGCGTGTACCCAATTGTTATATCGCTGTATGTGTGTTATCATCCCTGGTGCAATCGTGCTTGGGGGAACGGTGCGAAGATACAAATCGCTTGACGTGAAACTTGGCTACGTCTTAAAAAGGCAAATATATATAACTCACAATGCAAATTCCGTGCATATGAATTTAGGTCTTTCTTTGGGGAATAATTATTAACTTCGTCGTCGCTTGTCGGTGTTCTAACAATGAGCAGTGGATTAGTCAAATGTCACGTAGTCCGGGCGTTTATTTGAAAAGAATAATCGCCACAGCTCCGATAATCTTATCCATTTCTATGGATTCTCAACCGGAATACCAACACTTCGATCCAGAGGCGTAGCCAGGACTTGCGTCATGTCAGTGAGGGGGGAAGGGGGCAAATGCGCAGAAAGTCGATATAAAAGAATTATTAAACAATTTTTATAAAAACTGCTATCGACTTAAATCTTTTCGAAACCGTATGCCGTAATTACAAAAATGTTGCTCGTTATCCAGTTAACGATATTCGATCCATACATACACATATATACTCGCATGCATCAAATATGATTGTGTATGGTTTGACTCCCCGAGTTTCTGCGTGGCCTCGAGAGAAATCCAGTGCAAATCGCAATTTGTCGTTTCAATTGTGAAAACCGTTGTACCCCAAAAGAGAATCGAATCGTTTAATGATATCCAAAGATAACAATATAGTAAGCGGAAAATAAAAATGATGTGAGACAGATATTTAGCGAATTTTTGTGAACGAGTTTTACAAGAATTCACAACTTTCTCAATCTTAGAGAATATTCTACAAAGTAACGTTGAAAATCATGCAAGTAAATCATAGTCGTTGGCATGAAAAGGCTGTCACGTTTCTTGATACACCTGCGTTTTATATGAATTCATCATTTTTACATCCCAACAAAAAATTATAGTGTATAAACATTAAAATGTATTGTAATCTGTTCGTGTTGTGATTTTAAGGTTAGCTTGAATTCATAGTGCACGCAAATGCACTCCAAACTGAAAGTAACTAACCTCAAAGTTTTTCACCGGGACTGCTTTTATATGTGATTGAGCCCTCTGGAATATTACGTTTAAATAAAATATACTTTTTGAATTATGTTCTAGAATGGCTGATGGGTACCTTACAATGAATTTACTGAACATGAAAGCATGCTTTCAACGACTAGAGCGAAGGTTATATCGAGCCAAATTACGCGAAATACAAGATCCATTCGATTTAACAGATATCGAATTTACCGAGCGGTATCATTTAAGCCCGGCGTTCATATCAGATCTCATTGATATATTAGAACCACAAATAAAGGGTACAAGGATCACAGGACAGTCTGCAGAACAATAGGTACTGAAAGATCTACAAACTGTATGCACGGGCCGTAACACTATATTGTTTTATTATCCGATAGTACTATCAATGTGCCCAATTATATTTTACAGGTATTATCAGCAGTGAGGTTCTATGCAATTGGCTGCTTTCAACGTCCGGTCGGCAAGCAATGGGGTATTGCAATGAGTCAATCATCGGTCAGTAGGTGTTTGTACGAGGTTACTGATTCAGTATTTGATATTCCGACAATGGGTACAGTTTCCGATGACGCCACAAGCCAGAAAAATGGTGAGGAAAGTATTATTGAATGTAGAGCAACCGTTTCCAGGTGCTATGGGAGCTGTAGATTGTACGCATATCGCAATATGCGCTCCCAAAAACCATGAAGAAGCGTATATCAATAATCACGGATATCATTCGGTAAACGTGCAAATGGTGCTCTTTCATGCCTTTATAGATTTATACGTAGACAGTACAGTATAAGCCTATACACCACCTGATTAAATATAATTATTTATTATCCAGGTATGCGATACAAAGTTGAAGATTTTGAACGTTAAATGGTCCACCCTGTATATATTTGCCTTTTTAAGTCATAGCAAAGTTTCACATCGAGCGATTCGTTCCTTCACTTCGTTCGTACGAAACACGATTGTACCAGGGTTGATAACACCGATATAGCGATATAAAAGTTGGGTTCATTCTTCTCAAATGGGAATTTGTAAAATATAATTACCCAGATTATCTTTTTAGCCTGCATCAAAAGACTTCCTAGTAAGGCAGTGTTGATGTCCAGAGCGTTGTTTCTTAGGTGATTTTTAGGCTGGAATAACCAAATAAAGAACTGAAATAAGAAATCCACATGTTTTTTGATTCTTCAAGAACTTGAACAAAAAAAATGTATTCTCATGTCCTTATGGACGTTTGTTTACAACGGTGCGCCGGAAACGCCCCCAATCGGCTACCAGTATTGTGGGCATCGTATAAATCCAAAAAAATAAACCAAATATATTCTTAATATATATATGTGTTATGATATGATTGGTACCGTAAAACGGTGTTACATTGAACAAGCATGCTAAATTCTACCTCTTTTGCCCCAGTAGAACAATGTGTCCTTTGGCTAACAAATGTATAGGAAAGTCAAGCCCCAGCACCGCCCCGACAATTTTATATATATATTTTTTTAAGTGTCAAAGTAACCCCGAGTGTGGGGTTTTATTAACAAGGCAATGAAGTGCAACTTATATCAACGATTAAGGGGTACCTTGACATTATTTTGATTAAAAAAAATAATATTTGATGCATTATACATGGAATTAAATGAAAAATAACGAATTTTACAATCAAATTGTCAGCTTTTTAAGGGAGGATACCACTGTGACAGGCCGAAAAAGGTTGTATTTACCGATTTTTTTTGTCTACTGAATTAATTATTTGGGATTTAGAAAAAAGTATGTTATTAAGCATACATTGAACTTACTTCGTGTAAACTTTCATTTTAAAAAAGTTACACGAAAATAAAAAAATCGTTTTCTCAAAACCATGTTTTTGAAATCGGCACGCAGCAGAACTCGAACAATTTTCGTCCAATCGACTTGAAATTTTAACTGTAGTTTCTCAGATTGCTTGAACAGTACGACCGCTTGTTTTGAATAGTTGAAAAATGTAAAAAATATATCACTTTTGATATCAAAATTATGGTAAAGGAACGATTGTAAGAAAAGAGACTTTGTAAAAAACTTTATAACAAGTTGTGCAAATTAAACTCTCTTATATATATATATGGTAAAAAAACGAACTTTTTTTCAAACTCGTCTATTGAATTTTTAATTATTGTAAAATGTATTTCTTTGACAAATACATTTTTTACGTACTTCAATATATACCTAATGAAACCTGAAAGTTTTTTTGACCTGGTATTTTATTCCTTTCTTTAAAAAAAATTCCAAACAAAAAGGTTGAAAATGGGCAGTTACAGTGGTGTCCTCCCTTAAGGAAATATTTTACATCAAAATATCAAGTACATAGGGCACGATTATAGGCACTAAATCAGTCTTATAACTATCATTGAGGTCAAAATCAACTTGAGCAACAATACAATTAACTTTAGCAATATTATAATAAACTTGAACAAGAAATTGTTATTCACGTTAATTCCCCGCACCCGCCGCCCGCCGCAGAAGGTCACGCGGGCTCGCTGCGCACACAGTTGAACCGTATTTTGGCGCTCTGTCAAAGCAGCCCCAAAAACTGTCAAAGTAACCCCTAACGGTTTTACGGTACCTAATTCGGCAACAAAAAGGAACACAAATTAGAAAATGGCGGCATGCTGCAATTTGATGATCAATTTTTTATTTTTTTGCGACCACCCAACGAACTATATAAAATTTTTTTTTTTAATTATTTCGACTCAATTCTGCTACGAACTTTGAAAAACAGTATACTGAATGAGCATGCCAAATCTGAGCTCAATCTGCCAATTGATTATTGAGATACCGTGGTTGTCGATTTCTTAAGCATAGTTTCGAGAAAAACGCGTTAGGGCAAAAACCGATGCATTGGAAAATTCGTGTATGCTTCGGTTACCAGGTGATCGAAGCATGGGCGTAGCCATGTCAGGGCACCCCCCCCCCCCCCGGCTAGTCGTTCAGTTAAGCAAAAAATATACAAAAATAAAATGACATCATCTCCATATCGACATTAAAAATGGGTACAAAATTAATACAGACTGGTATTACAACTACGTGTGGGTATATTACTTTCGAACGTTTCAAATGAAACCATTCTAAACCGGCTTCCAACTATTCGTCGGCTATGTATTGGGATTAAACTTTTCATATTACACGGATTCCGCTGTGATGGCTGATTCAATTTGAATGGGTTTTTCTTTGCCGTGAAGGGAAACACCGCGATGTGGTCTCATGAAAATGTTATGCAAATCTGCATGTTTCTTAACATCTAGGTCCCAATTCACAACGACAACTCAGCGAATACTTGCTTCAAAACCGCACCGATTTGTATGTAATGGCACCGATGGACATGATGTGTGCTTGGCGCGACCGGTCTGCCCAGCAGAATTCAGGCCCAAGGTTTAGTCAATCTATATATAATAAATGTTTTAGGCGACAAATACGTCAGGCAGTAGAATATGCTAATTTAATTTGCTAGATTTGGACATGTAATGTCTAGTTCAGTACTTTGGCATTTTGATTGTGGAGATTTTATTGGGAACATGACAGTACTTGATGGAACATTTAACAGATGGCGATAGTGATACCCATGTATCTGAGTAAATGAATCTTGTAAAATTAAATTAATGAGTACCCAAAAATTATAAAAAAATATTACCCCTGATCAAATCCTGTATCCAGCAAAATTTTAACGAAACTGTTAACTTTTTACTGATTGTCCCCAAATATTTATTATTTTATTCGTAGGATTACCACAGGGTAAACTTTTACGACCAACGAAGTGAGCTCAGAGCTGCTATGCCAGGATAGGGAAAGTTTGCAGACGCGTCAAGCGGCAGCAACATTTTTGTAATTACGGCATACGGTTTCGAAAAGAGTCAAGTCGATTGCAGTTTTTATAAAAATTGTTTAATAATTCCTTTAAATCGACTTTCTTCGCTTTTGCCCCCCGCCACCTGACGCAAGTTCTGGCTACGCCTCTGGATCGAAGTGTTGGTATTTCGGTAGAGAATGCATAGAAATGGATAAGATTATCGGAGCTGGGGCGATTATTCTTTTCAAATAAACGCCCGGACTATGTGACATTTCGTCAATCCACTGCTCATTGTTAGAACACCGACAAGCGACGAAGAAGTGAATAATTATTACCCAAAGAAAGATGAAAATTCATATGCAAGGAATTCGCATTATGAGTTATATATATTTGCCTTTTTAAGTCGTAGCCAAGTTTCACGTCGAGCTATTTGTATCTTCGCACCGTTCCCTCAAGCACGATTGCACCAGGGTTGATAACACACATACAGCGATATAACAATTGGGTACACGCTTTTCGAATTGGAATTTACAAAATATAATTATGCCCATCATCTATTTGACCTACGTCAAAAGAGTTTCTATTAAGGCTGCATCGTTATCTAGAGGGCTGTTTTGGAGGTTATTTTTGGGTTAAAATAACTAAAGAAAACAAAAAAAAACATACGTTTATTGGTCCTTCAAGAATATGTACAAGCTTCGAAAAGCATAGTTTCGAAAAAAAACGCGTTAAAGGTGGCTGCATCTCGACCGCGCACTCCGAGCGTTTTGTCATCGGAAATAGCCGAATTCGAGAATTTACTCTGGTAATGTCATTCTTATCATATTTACCCATAAAGTTAAGTACATCGAATCCCATTTAATCTAAAAAAGTCCCATACCGTTTTAATGACGACGTCTAAATAACTTTCGAATGATGATGGTGACGCTCTAATAGTAAATATACTGGACAGGCGATTCGAAAAAACGAATAATTTATTAGTTATTGTCGGTAGATTAATTTTTACGAAAACAAAAATAATTTCTTGATCAATCTCGTAAAATCGTTCGGAATGATATTTTATTCTCAGGAACTTTTACGACCAACGACGTGAGCTCAGAGCTGCTATGCCAGGATAGGGAAAGGTTGCAGACGCGTCAAGCGGCCGCAACATTTTTGTAATTACGGCATACGGTTTCGAAAAGATTCAAGTCGATTGCAGTTTTTATAAAAATTGTTTAATAATTCCTTTAAATCGACTTTCTTCGCTTTTGCCCCCCGCCCCTTGACGCAAGTTCTGGCTACGCCTCTGCATCGAAGTGTTGGTATTTCGGTAGAGAATGCATAGAAATGGATAAGATTATCGCAGCTGGGGCGATTATTCTTTTCAAATAAACGCCCGGACTACGTGACATTTCATCAATCCACTGCTCATTGTTAGAACACCGACAAGCGACGAAGAAGTAAATAATCAATACCCAAAGAAAGATGAAAATTCATATGCAAGGAATTCGCATTGTGAGTTATATATATTTGCCTTTTTAAGTCGTAGCCAAGTTTCACGTCGAGCTATTTGTATCTTCGCACCGTTCCCCCAAGCACGATTGCACCAGGGTTGATAACACACATACAGCGATATAACAATTGGGTACACGCTTTTCGAATTGGAATTTACAAAATATAATTATGCCCATTATCTATTTGACCTACGTCAAAAGAGTTTCTATTAAGGCTGCATCGTTATCTAGAGGGCTTTTTTGGAGGTCTTTTTTGGGTTAAAATAACTAAAGAAAACAAAAAAAAACATACGTTTATCGGTCCTCCAAGAATATGTACAAGCTTCGAAAAGCATAGTTTCGAAAAAAACGCGTTTAAGGTGGCTGCATCTCGACCGCGCACCCCGAGCGTTTTGTCATCGGAAATAGCCGAATTCGAGAATTTACTCTGGTAATGCCATTCTTATCATATTTACCCATAAAGTTAAGTACATCGAATCCCATTTAATCTAAAAAAGTCCCATACCGTTTTGATGACGACGTCTAAATAACTTTCGAATGATGACGGTGACGCTCTAATAGTAAATATATTGAACAGGCGATTCGAAAAAACTAATAATATATTAGTTATTGTCGGTAGATTAATTTTTACGAAAACAAAAATAATTTCTTGATCAATCTCGTAAAATCGTTCGGAATGATATTTTATTCTGAGGAACTTTGTATTATATACGCTATTGCTGCACCCTTGTACGAAATGATAAAACAATGCTGTTTACTGCGATTTTAATTATCAATTGAATTATTTAAGCCGCAAAACGGCCGCAACATCTTTGTAATTACGGCATATGGTTTCGACATGATTAAAGTCGATTAGTTTTTATAAAAATTGTTTAATAAGTACTTTATATCGACTTTCTTCGTTTTTGCCCCCCCCCTCTCCCTGAAGCAAGTATGCTGGTACTATAACCACAGTTTACTGGCTAGACCGTCTTACTGTAGTGTGTCGGCTATATGTTTTTTGCCTTGCTAATCTTTATGTCTATTTTTACCACGGGTGCTGATTGCAAACTGCATAAAGTGTTTCCTGAGTTTAAATGACTAATTTCAAAAATTGATTCAACTTAGTAAACTTTATCTTTTGTTGAATTAAGTTTTCGAGCGGATTGTCGTAAACTCATCGATCGGAGCTGTTATTAACTAACCAACGCACACAATACATTTTTTATTTCTCTTTTTGTTCCCCCCGTTACGCAAATTTGGCTGTAGAAGTTCTTGACGAAAATACTTTTGGGTACAGGTTTACGGTACCTTCCACCGATTAGCCATGCAACAACGGCGGCACTTTGCTTTAATCATAAGAAGTACATTGTTTTTCAATATTTCCCGATTTATAATCACAAATTTGGCAAAACCATGTATTAATTATGTGTAAAAACCTGATCTCGTCATCCCGATACTCTCACCAGAAAAAATATTGAAAATGACTTGTTTTCGGACCCCTAAGCTCATGCAGAGCTCTTAACATGCTTTCGCGCACATTGGTTTCACTTATTATCGTATATGGAATATTAAAAATGGATGGTAACGGTGGTGCTATTTTCGTAAATATACTAAACAATCGACTGAATAACACTAATCATATTCAAGTTATTATCAGTAAGTCGAATTATTTTTAAAAAATCATTGCTCGATAAATCGGGGAATGTCTTTCGAAGCGAATTTTTTTCATGATCTTTACAATCGGTATTCCTCTGTCTCATGAGTGTACTAGCAATGAGCAAAAAGAACAATGATGTCTATTTTCGTTTACATTCTAAATGAAATTACGTTCGTTTTCGAATTAAAAAAAAATCCATATTTCGAAGAATTCGTTTCCATTCCAGTTGTAAGGCGACAATTTATTTCGGTGAGATATGCGTAAAGGCTAGCGCGATTACCAATAGTTTTCATGATAACTGCTTATTGTTAGAATACGGGCAAGCGACAAAGAAGTGAATACTTATTTGCAAAGAGGTGAAAATTCATATGCAATGAATTTGCAACGTGAGTTATTTAAATACTTGCCTTTTCAAGCGGTAGCAAAGTTTTACATCGAGCGATTCGTTTCTTTGAGGCGTTCGACCGAAACACGATAGTATCAGGGTTGTTTACACAGATATAGCGATAGGAAAATTAGGTACGTTCTTTTCGAAGTGAAATTTAAAAAATAAACTTGCCCACCTTAACTTTTTTACCTATGTCAAAAGAGTACCTATCAAAAGAACCACAACTCGTATATATGTATCGGCTCCGTTCACGGTAGAGGGTGGTGGTAATGAAATCGAACGCAACGCCCGCAGTGGACAAAAGTTGCAATAAACTCGTCTATTTATATGTCAAATTAGTATGAACGTAGTACGAAATTTTTGCAATATGATTAAAAATATTGTTTCATTAAAAATGGACCACGATAGTTGCTGCGTACTAAATTGCAAAAAATACCAAAAGGTATAGTAAATGCAAATTTTATCGAATTCCTTCGGCAAATTGGAAGTGAGAGCAACGCAACAAATGGATAGCTGCGGTTAGAAGAAAAAACGAGGTTTGCCTTGAGACACGAGCTCGAATTGTTGAACTTGGGTCGTGTTTTGTCCTTAACTCTTCTACGTCCCTGACGTATTCAGCGGATACAGTTTTCCCTTAGAACAGTTTTCCCTTACATTGCGCTTGAGGTTTGAAATTAATATTGTGTCATATTCTCGAAGCCGGTCTTTAAAATTATGCTCATTTCGGTATGAAAATAGGTTTGATTCATAATCAGTGGTGCAGCAACAATATATGTTTGTTTAATTCTAATAAAATTAATTATATAGCTCCATTTTTCTCGTCATACAACAAAATTACAGGTAAGCCAAAATATACATTTTAAGGAAATGTTACTTACTTTTTTTTCTCTTTACTGAGAGGACTCCGTGCCGTCTTTGGCCAGACAAATGGAATTAATGAAAACAAATTAAATCCGATTGAGGCGTGATTGAAATTTGTATAATTTATCACAATATTACAACTACCATCACAGAGCCTTTGACAGAGCCGACAAAAATACGAACGATACGGGCCCTAGTGTTGCGCACGGAGGAAATACTTATAAGTGAGAATACTTATAGAAAAAATTGTATATAAGTCCTCTATTATGTATAAATTGCATATTGGTACATAAGTATACTTATGATGATATTAACCACAGTTTACTGCCGGGCCCATCTTAATGTGGCTGTGTGAACTACACTTTTATTGCCTTGCCTACAAGCTAAATATCTTCAAATCTATTTTTACCACGGGTCTTTATGGTAAGCTCCATAACGTTTTCCCTCAGTGTAGACGACCAATTTCGAAGGCTCAATCGATTAAAATTTTATTTTTTGTTGAATAAAGTTTCCGAGCGTATTGTCATAATCTCATTAATCAGAGCTGCTCTTAAGTGCCCTGTGTAAACTCCATATTTTTTCTATTGCCATTTTTGTTCCCTCTTATATGTAAATTTGACAGTACAATTTTTTGATGAAAAAACTTTTGTGTATACGTTTGCGGTACCTTGCACCGATTGAGCATGCAACAACGGCCGCATTTTGTTTAAATAATAATAATAATAATTTGATTGTTTGTAATCATTTTTCCATTAACAAATATCTCAAATTTGGCAACACCATGTATTAATTGGGTGTAAAAACTTGACCTCGTCTTCCCGAGACTGCAATTAGAAAAAAATATTTAAAATTGACCTGTTTTTTAGGCCTCAAGCAAACCCCATGAGGTATTCTTTTCGCGCATGGCCGTATTTTGTGGGGGCATAAGCAAAGCTCTTCTGAACCATCGGCAAATTACAATAGCGCTTAATAAGAAATAGGTTACAATCAATAATTGTACCCAGCGATAATCTGGAATAAAAAAACGCCTAAATTTAGTAGGTTTAGACATTTTTACATTTTCTCTGAAAAGTCGCGGTTACCAACATCCTTCTGTTCGTCACATTTTTCTAAATTTTATCGTTAATATCTTCTTTAAACATTTGATGACCTCCTGTGTTTATTGTCGTTGCGGAATCTTTACAATTTTTTACACGTGCGAGCAGTTAATATCAGACATTTACATTTATTTAGTGTAGACATTATTGCATAGAATATAATATTAATGGATATTATTGGATAGATAGTAAAATAGACGATTTTTAGTAATCGTTTTTTGTTAATAGTTCGGTAACTTGGCTGGAAATGTTACCGGTCTACGGAGATGTATTTTGACTTAATTATATACGAAAACCATGTTTCGAAGGATTCGCTCATATTCCGGTTAGAGGGGGACAATGTGGTTGGGTAAAATACGCATAGAGGTAGGGGCTATTATGAATAGTTTTTACGATACGGCCTTTCGAAGAAACGCCCGAACTACGTGACATTTTACCTATTCACGGCTCATTGTTAGAACCGAGACTAGCGATGAAGGAGTGCATAATTATTCGCACAAAAGTACAAATTCATATGCAGTGCATTGTGAAGCATATACATTTGCCTATATAAATCTGACCAGAGTTTCAAATTCACACACTGTTTTGTTTTTCCGTCTCGTACCATCAACGTTCGTAGCTAGCAAGCAGCCAAAGTTCATCCAAAATACGATATTACCGGAGTTAGTTACGTTGATACAACTACATCTGCCTATATAAATCTGAGCAGAGTTTCAAATTCACACCCTATATTCTTTTCCTGTCTCGTACCATCAACGTTCGTAGCAACCAAGCAGTGCAAGTTCATCCAAAATACGATCTTACCGGAGATAGTTACGTGGATCTAACTATAAAAGAATCAGTAAAAAGGTAAATCTTCCCAAATGTAAATTTGAAAAGTGTCATTACCCAGATTATCGTTTTAACTTAAATTGAAAGGGTTCCTATTGAAAGACATTGAGTTATATGTAAGTATACTTATACTTATATCAACCACAGTTTTCTGGCTATAGACAATATTTATGCAGGGTATATCTCAACTACGTCCTATCGTTCGTGAGCATATAGGGTGTCTCTTTCCGAGCCAAACGCTTTTTTTTAAATGTCGTGTGACAAAAATCGGCCGACATTCATGAGTAAAGTTCAACGCTGAGTAAACAATGGCCCATTAGTTTCGGGGCAAGCTAGACCGAGTGCGGGTTTCAATCCACGTTCAAGCAAGTCATTTTTTTCTCTTTTTTCTTGAGTGCTAAATAAGAAAGGCGAATAATTTTTTTATAAACTGACAAGATCGCTCAATAGTGTATTTTTTTAATAATAGACTCATCCCCGGGTTCGCAGATTATGAATACGTTTCGTGAACAATCGCCTGTTGGCAATTGTTGCTATTGTTTCTGTGCTATTGTTTACTCGGCATCGAACTTTAATCATGAATATCTCGGTCAATTTTTGTCGCACGACTAAAAAAAACGTTTTGCTTGGAAAGATACATGCTCACGAGCGGAAAGGACGTAGTTTAGATACGCCCTGTATGCCTATGTCAGCTATACTTTTACTGCCCTGCCAACGAACTATTTACGTTTCCGTCTATCATTACCACGGGTGCTTCTTGCAAACACCATACAGTTTCCCCTCAGCGTATATAGCCAATTTCAATGACCAATTGATTCAGCCTAGTGAATTTGATCTTTCGTCAAATGGAGTTTTCAAACGAATAGTCATAAACTCTTTGAACTGACCAGTTATTAGGTACTTGAAGTCCATTTCGTACTTTTTATTGCGATTTTTTGTCGCTCTGGTACATAAATTTGACAATGGGATTTTTTTACAACAATACTTTTAGGTGTACGTTTGCGGGCTCACTGCATTTTGTGAAGACTTGTCGTCATGCAGATAATCTTACTATTCGTGTGCCTTGCACTTGGCGGTAAGTACAGCAAAATAAGTCTCTTGAGGTCATTGTAAGAATATTCTTCGACAAGTATTATGACTTGCTGCATGAACGACCATCCGTAAAGCCAATTTTCAAAAGGAGCTTCAAAATCTGAACTTCTTCAACAAATTAATTACGAACAACATAATAGAGGCTCGCAATTATTAAATGGTTATTTCTTTAAATTGATGCTTATAACGTAATGTAACCATAAAAGAGGAAATACCGTCGCAAACGTTGTATTGATCGTTTGACGGTAGCGACCACGTACGTCAGCATTTTTTTGTAAATGCAAACATTAGGACGGCTAAAAAATCGTCAATAATTGGTTACAGCACGACTCTGGTTTAGAATCCCATTGCGTTCCTCAACTGCTTGCCCTGCAGGGTTTTCAATATTTGCTTTGTTGTTTCGCCGAATGCATGTACTCTCTAATCAACATCTTAACGGCAATCATTCTAATTTAAACATATTTTTTTTCGCTATTGGATGTTAAGACAGTCGTGTACGTGTGAAACAGTTGTCAAAGTAATTTTCTTCCGAGTTTGATGCCTTTGTACTAAAGATCTCCCTTACGCCGTCTGGCCACCTTGGCCGATCGAAAAATGGGTATATTTAAAAAATAATAATAAACTCGAAAGTATGGGCCGGAATATTTTTATTTTTTACACAACGTCAGAAAAGCCTTTAAGAATAACGTTAATAAATTTCCGTTCAAAATATTTTAAAAAGGCACTGGTATGCACATTGCCGCGGAGGCCCTCCGCACGATACGCGCGGTCGTTGTCCGAGCTGTTACCCGGCTATGTCACATCTGAAAAAAAATCAGCTCATTCGTGAGTAATATCGCTACAATGTAGCGTAGCGGTTTTTTTTCGACAATTAAAAAACGTTCGGTGAGCCGAAGAAAAAAATTTGTATTTTTCACCGAATCTTCGGCTCACCATAATTTTTTTAATGGTCGAAAAAAAATCGCTACCCTACATTGTAGCGACACCACTCACGAATGAGCTGATTTTTTTTTAGATGTGACACGACCGTATAACAGCTGGGACAACGACCGCGCGTATCGTGCTGAGGGCCTCCGCGGCAATGGGCATAACGGCGCCATTTTTAAATATTTTGAACGGAAATTTATTAACGTTATTCTTAAAGCCCTTTCTGACGTTGCGTAAAAAAATAAAAATATTCCGGCCCATACTTTCGAGTTTATTTTTTTTTTTAATATACCCATTTTTCGATCGGCCAAGGTGGCCAGACGCCTTAACGATTTTTCGAAAGAGGATATTCATTTTATCTCAAAAATCAAAGTTAGCGGTTATCGCAATTGGCGTATAGGCACATACTCCGTATAATTAGTACGTACATCCACCATTTTCCGATTCAATTTAGCCGCAAAAATCAGCTACAGTCAATTTACTTTGAAAGCATTTATAATATTGCCGCTCGAAAACATCAACCAGTCAATAAACAGTTGATAAATAGCTATCAATTATTCTCATATGTACTGTCGTAGAAACAGCAGGTACCCGAGTGAAACGTGCGAGTGGTGGAACGCAAATAACAATTCAACAGGCACCTTATGTCGTATCGTTAAGACAGGCCGGGCGTCATGTATGCGGTGGTGCACTTATAAGCACACAGCATGTTCTTACGACGGCGCATTGTGTTTTGAACGGACCGAGACTCCTTATTAATGAAACAAGGGTGGTGAGCGGTATGGATTATATAAATCAAGCATATATTGGACACACAGTAAGAAACATCGAACCCCATCCAAATTTCAAAGAAAGGAAATTCGGGTACGACATAGCCGTTATTACGGTACGTGAACGAAAAATATTCATTCCACGCACTCTATCAATAGATTTATGAGCCTGAATCTGTACGTCATCGGAATATCTAATTTATCGGAACACCGATTTTTAAAATCACGTATGTGGATCCGGATGTAGTTCGGTGGCTACTCCTTCTGACGACCTTGATTTAGAATCAAGGTCGTCGCATAAACTTACACTTAACCGCCTGAACCTTTAACCAATATTTTCCCAATACGTTGCAGTTGGTAGCGCCTGTCGAAAGGAATGCTAAGCACAATGAAATAGCATTGCCACATGCACGGCCACCGTATGGCGAGGTCGGCAGATTGGTGGCATTTCAAACGAAAACGAGTAGGCTTTCGAATATTGGGCTGCGCGAATTGGAGGTGAAAATACGGCACAACTTCATTAATGAAGGCTATTATGATCACGTATTTTATGGAAATATGAGATATGGCGCACGCGTAGCGAGGGTGAGTACTCACTCTGGATAACCTGTTCTCGCACTGCCCACGTTAATCAATTTTTTTGTGCACTGAGGAAAAAATCAGCGATCCAATATTATTGGTGTTATTCAATGAAATTTCGTTGATTAAATTGTAAAATTGTTGGTGTGAATAATCGGATTTATTAGTCCAAACAAAACGCTATTGAGTTCAATAAAATGATAAAATTAAAAGTTTTTTTCATTCAAAAGATATATTGCTAGCCGAGAACAATATATTATTGAAACTATCTAAAAAATTATCGCGAACAAATTATATAGTTTTGAATGCATTTTCTGGAACGAACGAAAACGCGTTTCAATTCATTACATGAATATTGTTGATTCGGGTACACAAGAAAAATTGAATTTGGCTCGTTTGATTCAGTTAAAATTTCTATTGAGTAAATACGTTATTTTATTTTTTTCACCATATCCGATATTGATTTTCAAGTACATTATTCGTTCAAAGATGAATATTTTATTTTGATTGAAAAATATTAAGCGAATGTATGAATTGGTTAAAAAATGATGCGAAAATAAAATTTGTTTCTTGCGCATTTAGTTGAAAAAATTCAACCAAATCATGGCTGAGCGCCACCGACATTATAGGTGTAAGGAAACCCGTAGTTGTCGGAGTAACCGCTAGAAGCCGCACGCGCGCTCGTTTCTCGTAAGCGTAGCGCGATCTAAAAATCTACTTAAGACGGAATGACACCTAATCGCGGTCGGTATGGTAGAACAATTATAGATACCCAAAAAGCTCTGAAACGGCTCTTCAGATCCCGTCGAAGCTTTGCTAAACGACGTCAAATAGATAGACGAATAGCTGTCTGCCCCTCAAATTTTCTGAATTTGAGGGGAAAAAGGAGATTGGCATATGATAAGCCAATCTACGTTTTTTTTCTCAAATTCAGAAAACTTGAGGGGCAGACGGCTATTCGTCTATCTATTCGTCGTCGTTTGGCAAAGTTTCGACGGGATCTGAAGAGCCGTTTCAGAGATTTTTGGGTATCTATAATTGTTCTACCATACCGACCGCGATGAGGTGTCATTCCGTCTTAAACGCCGGAGAAACTCTAAAGAGTGTCGCTTCTTGCCCTGTGGCTAGACCAAAGTGTAGTATCTGTTCTTATCAGTTGAACATCTGATATTCCCTCCATGGATATTCCATTGGATATCTGATATATTCATCCACTATTATCGTGGATGATCATTCTAATGCTCACTTTTTATTTAAGATTTAAAACAAATTGAATTCATATAACATCATTGAATTCATTCTATTGATATTTTTATACGAAATAAAAAATGTTGTAGCAACCGCTTAATTATTTCATCCATACATCTACGGATTGTATATAGAATGATGTCAAAAGAATATAATTTTATTTCAAGGATAATGTAGATATTCAGAGAACAGAAGAGATTTTCAAATAAAATAACATGTTATTTAAATCAATGACATTTTCCAATATTTTATACTATTCTAACAATCTCATATATCGGTGGCACTCCACGATCAGACATTTATTTGAATCAACCAATATATTTTTTTGATTCAAATGGTTTTTTTTCTCAGTGTGGCATATTTCCATTACACGCTTGAATGCACAAACGCTTCGGAATCATGTATCAGCGTCAATACCACTTTGCACTACAACACACGTAGCCACTAAGAATTACTACCAACGAGAATGAAATAAGTTACCGGGGGGTCTATGACCACAAGCAGATGAGATCAACTCATTGTTGTATCTGTGGACGATCAAGATCAAGTATCTTAAAAACAATAATAATCGAGGCTGTAGAGAGTAATTGAAGAAAGCGGATTTCTGTCTTTCTGAATCAACAGCATCATTTCGAACGTCACAAAAAATAGATCTATTATGGAACACAATTTCTACATGATGTTTTAGATGAAAAAATGGAATTCTTTCACGCCATTACTTCTACAGTATGAGTTTTACATTTCGCTTTTGTTGCAATGGATACCTACCTACATCATCTTTATTATGTCAATATAATTGCTTGGATTTCACTCGCCAAAAATCTTATGGTGACATCTACGGGTACTAAATCACCCATAGATATGTACGTATACTTTTATAGCTTGCTTTATTTGCCCTTCATTGCAGAACGACCACGGTTCACCGCTGGTTTATGGAGAGAGGATCGTAGGACTAGTGTCGAAAATGCGTGTAGAAAGCATTTATTTCAGCTACTTCGTAAACGTCGTAAAATTTATAAAATTCATTAAAAAATTCATAGGTGAGGACACGTTGTTAAACTCAGAACTTGAAATGTCCACCGGCAATTCCATGGGCGCCGAAACGTCGTCTGTTGCACCCCGGCTTTGGCGTCCTTTTATTCCTTCCCCATGAAACTATCGATACAAACATTCACGATACCGGCACCTTCATTTATCGATAGAACTTTATATTTTGTAAAACTTACGCATTCGACAGTCGAAATAAACCATAATACCCAAATGGGAATGCAGCGCGCGTAGTGTTCCCACACGTAAATATAGTCAACAGTAAATCAAGTTTACGAGCGAACATACTTGCAGTCCCGAAAGAGAAACTCCACTTACGGAACACTCGAATAGAAAAAAAACGTACGACCCAAGCAAAGATAATCCCTTATCCTAAGATTCAAAACAGATCTGCAAAGAAAACCCTCTCGTGACTTCACATAGAGCAGCGATTGCGCCTATCTCAGCCGCGACCCAATAAGAAATATAGAATCATTCTTCCCTACTCTGCCAACCAATCACGGAAATTAACGTAGCTTTTATGACCGATCACCAAATCCCTAAAAATGCATCATGGGAAATGCACTTTCCCAAAAACCTCCGTCCCCTCATAAAACCGAACTCTCTTCGTTTTTGTAATACGAAGGAGCGCCACTCTGTTGCCGAACTCCGAATCGAATAGTCGACTTACTTAATCAAACACTTTGCCTACGTTTTCGTCTAAGTTCGTTTTCGTTGTATCTAAGTTCGTATCGGATCACAAGTTTGCAAGAGTGAAAGCTTAATAAAGTTAATCGTGTAATTTAAGACCAAATCTACGTGTCTCAACATTAATTCGATCGATTAACTATCAATCGGGCGAAACCAACTCTCACAAACCAGAATCACGCATCTCAAACTCATCTTAATCCAAATTGTTATTGAACTGTGTTCGGAACTCTCGCGGAAGCCAAACAAAGACTTACTGCGCAATTTAAATCAATTCAAACTTCGCGCTTTAACCCGTCGGCCTCGCGAGTCCTACTCATGCCCCCGACACTGCAGACCTTTCCCATGGTAAGGAAGTGGTCACTTTCTGTCCCCAGCGTTGTCGATCGAGTATAACTACAGGGTGCGGCAGCATAACTTCCTTTTTTCAAAACTTACTAAAACCCATTTTATGAATCAGAACATTTTTATTTGTTTGACCGATGCTTGACCGTAAAACAGCAGTTTGTTTGTATTTCCATTTGAGCTTCGCCTCAACAGCACAATGTAGCGCGCAACGTTAGTAGCATCGATATTTTACAGTAAGGTTAAGTTTTGATGTTTTGCAGTATTTCGGTGTGAAAAGAATTTTGACAATTGCTGGAATTAATTAAAAATCGATGAGAGTAATAATACTGAATATTCAAATTGAGAAAACGAGTGAACAATACGATAGAGCGTTCTGGGTCTGACTTTGACAAAACGTGTATTTTTTGTTAATTCTTAAAAAAATGTATGCCGTCACCTTTCTTCATTAAAAGCTAGACAACAAAGAAAAAACTTCTTTTAAAATAAATAATAATCAATGAATTTGAAAAATGCTCTTTAAATCATATATGAATCTATTGAAGTGTGCTTCTAATGCTTGAAAATTACAATGTTTTACTTCGCGCCAATTTAAATTTTCGCGCGTTCAAGTCACTGACAGAAAAATTCTTTTGATATTAATTTACCGCGTCTATTTGATTTTTGTTCATTTGAATTAACTCGATTTTTCGTGGAATCAAATTTTTCCTATTGCATTCCATTATTGGAATGATTTATTTCCAATATATTCATTTATTCAAATCAAAATATATTTAATATAGTCCAATAAATGAATATTTTATTTAATCCTAATAAATCTGTGATTCGGTTTCATCTGTTCATAAAACATTTAGTTGAATCCACAAAATCTATTTTATTTCTCTGTTATGTATTTTATTTGTTCTTAATTTTAGCTAAATATAATTTTTGCAGAGTCAACCATTTTTCTATTTGATTGAGCTAATGGCCTGTCAAAGGGGTGTGTGCGTAGAGAGGATGGAGAGAGAGGAATCGTATATATATCCGTGCTCATGTAGAACTTGTCGGTAATGAACTGGCAGATGAAACGGCCAAAGAGGCCTGTACTATGGGGCGTGATTCTCAGCTTGGTCAGTCGATAGCGGATTTTACTAGTCTATGGAAATCTAAGTTAGAAGTAAGGTTTCATGAATGGTGCTTAGAAGGTCGCAGGGATAAGGGAGTTTTTTATTTTAACAACTTTTATAATCCTGGTCGTCGGCCCTGGTTTTATAATAGCAAGCTCACGAGAAGGACTATTGTTTCCATCAGTCGCTTGAGAAGTAATCATACCTCTTTGAGATCCAGTCTCAGCCGTTTCAAGATAGTTCCCTCACCAAGATGCGATTGCGGCAATGCCGATGAAACCCTCAACCATGTTCTTTGGGAGTGCGGCTTGTATAATCGGGAAAGATCAGAAATGTTGAAAAATTGGGAAAAAGTATCTGGTTTCTTACCGCGCACCGTAGAGTCCCTTCTACAATCCACGGAGCCAAGTTCCCTACAAGCTATTCGAAAGTTTTTTGCAAAGATCAACATCTTAGTGTAATATTGTTATTGATCTGCGAGTTTCCTGCTTTTGTTAACTGCCTCTCGCAGTTTCGTTAGAATTTATTCTCTTTATCAATAAGTGTGTATGTTTAAAAGAGTATTTTTTACTATATGCTATATATTTTCATTAATGGATATGTAAGTCTACACCGTCGCGTTGAAGTTAACCTCAATGTCCAATGTCCAATCTGTCCAAAGTCAAAACATATTTCATCGATTGTTATATTATTTTTCCCTTTCCCAATCTTCACAACATTTGCAGGTATAAAAAGGAACGTTTATTTTATATGACGGTTCTCCCATGCTGATTTTATGTATAGATGCGTTGTATAGGTACATGTTGCCAGAAAAATTGAGATGCCTTTGCTGTACGTGAAAGAACTTCAAGTAAATATCGACGAAAGACCCTTTATAATCCATTAAAAAATGTACGGCTTCGCACAATCATATTTTTAATTCGCGTTGAAAATATCCGATAGACGAATCAAATTTGCGCGGGTATCCGGCGTTGCCGCACGTCGAGCAAGATGGCTGCTGTGACGTCACGGCAAGTCTCGCTCTCCGAAAACGTCGGTTTTTGCGACTTTATTTCTAAATGTATTGCTTATTTCTGCGGTGAGCTTTCCAATTCAAGGTGCCTTATTGATCACAAACATTCAACGAACGCAACCATCAGTTTTTGTACGTGTCTCTTGGCTCCAAGTAGCACAAGAAAATCGATATATGAGAGGACAGGCACATTTTGTCGTCTACGTGTGATTAATTCACCAACTTTAACAATTAATAACTCGGAAAGTGTACGGTAAATCTCGTGGAAACTCCGCATACGCATGGACGAAGGTTCGACAATGCTATACAAAAAATTCAGGCTTTTATCTTGAACTCGCTCCCATCACCGTACCTCCTTAAGTCATAGGATCTCACTTGTATGACTGTACCTCGTTGGTCATTCTCATAGAGTAACAACTATGAATGTTTTGCAAACGACCAGTTACTTTTGTACCAGTGGCTAGATGGGACATGTGTCCTAAGCCTTTACTTAATTTCTGTATCTAACGTTGTGTACGTTGGACACTCTTAATTAAAAAAAAATATATAGACTATATTGACACTGTATTCAGAGCACGGTCTTACATACAGGTCTCGAAACTCGCTCAAAATTTCAGTGGTGGGGGATGACCTCTTATTGAATTACCGACTGTTTCACCTCGTTATCACGAGGATCGCTGCTATAGAGTGATGCAGGCAGTGGGAGAGAGACGGAAATAGATTTCAAAAGTAAACAAAATGCAAACATAACCGCTGATTCACGCGACCACACGCGACGTGCTCTGCTTGTATATTCTCATGGTGTAGTTTTGTTTAAATAAAAAAAGGTGATATTGGAAAATGACTAAGTGGTGTATTGTGTCAACGTGCAAAACAGGCTCTCGGAATGATAAATCGAAATGCTCAGTGTTTCGGGTGCCGAAAGACTTGGCGCAATTAAAAAAAATGGGAGGCCGCGATACCGGACATTGCGAAATTAGAGCCGAGACACGTTGTGTGCGAAAATCATTTCGAACCGAAATATATTCATCGAGAATGGGTGAACAATTGCGTGTACAATTTGTGTGACTATGTTTGTTATTGTCTTCGAAGTATTCCGCCTTCCCGGGTATTATCGCTTGCGCGTTTGTCAGCCGCTACCTGCCATGGGGACCCGACGCCCCTTCACTAATTGTGCGATATCCCGGAAACTATTCATCGGGTTGACTTGAAATTTTCAGGGAATATTTTCAAAACATCGTACGTCAAGAAAATGTAAAAAAATCCATTTTTTTTAAATTCTGACTGCGTCTCACCCCTTAATTTTCAAGATTTTGTCATAAAAATTGGTATTAAACTAGATAAACACATACTTCCTAAAATGAGTATAAACCGGATCCTTTCATAATTAGTTGTCTATGAAAAAAATCGCAATTATTGACGACAAAGCACCCGTTACGTAACGGAATAGGGGGAGGGGGGTTCTGGCCAAGCGTTTGGGTCCCATTACGTGGG
The DNA here is from genome assembly GCA_944452715.1 of Ophion slaviceki. Classification (NCBI taxonomy): domain Eukaryota; kingdom Metazoa; phylum Arthropoda; class Insecta; order Hymenoptera; family Ichneumonidae; genus Ophion; species Ophion slaviceki. The sequence goes on from OX101784.1 coordinate 38,197,156, forward strand.
GGGAGGGGGGTCAAACATTGGGAAATTTTGCGTTGCGTAATTTGTGTACGCCCCCTAAACGCGATGAGAATAACCATAACCTCAACGATCAGCAACAAAAATTCGCTGTCGAAGGACGTCGGATCGTGGATTTACACCATTTTGACGACAGTTTAAATTGTATTCGCTCGAAAGGAAGGACAGACGAAAGCAGCTACAGCGAGAGGAAGTTCGACATTTTGTAAATATAAATTGTAGAAAAAAAATGGATAAGAAATCGATTCAGCGGGGGATCGAACCTGGACCGCAAGCATCGTTAATCCGTCATGCTGCCAACTCAGCTACGACGCTCATTGAGGATGAAGAAACATTTATGATACACGCTTATCCATAACGTTTACTGTTGAAAAAAACGCCGAAACGACCGCGGCAAAGGCTCAAGATTTCTTTTTGAGCCTTCCACGGTCGTTTCGGCGTCTTATTTTTCAACGCGTTTCGTCGTTGATTTTTTTAACCCGCATTCTCGGCATAAACAGGCAACCGAGAGAAAAAAAAACAGTGATCTAGATACATGTTTTTCTCTTTGAAATTCATTTAATGCATATTCCAATCCGCAGTACGGCCACACATATATATCGAGCTCGATCGGACGGAAAACCTCGCTCCGTTCGCCTGTCGAGTGAGCACGACTTGCGAGGGGCATAGACTTTTCCCCCACCGAGCTACCCATTCGTGTTCACGCTTACTGCGATGCTGACTTGAACGGCGATTACGCTCGCGCGGCTACAAGGGCAGAGATTAGTAGGAAGATGCACAACGCTCCCCTTTTCGGCGTGCCTCGTAAATGGCGCTAAATCGCGGCGGCGAGTTCGGGAGTGTGATTTCGTGATCATCGCCTTTGTCGAGGTTGCAGATTCCCTTGTAGCCGCACGAGTCTGTGATCACCGCTCAAGTCGGTATCGCAGTCAGCGAGAACACGAATGGGTAGCTCGGAGGGGGAAAAGTCTCTGCCCCTCGCAAATCGCGTTCGCTCGACAGGCGAACGAAGCGACGTTTTCCGTCCGATCGAGCTCGACATATATTGGTGGCCGTACTGCGGATTGGAATAGGCATTAAATGAATTTCAAAGTGAAAAACATGTATCGAGATCATTGTTTTCTCTCGGTTGCCCGTTTATGCCGAAAATGCGGGTTAAAAAAATTGACGACGAACCGCGTTGAAAAATAAGATGCCTAAACGACCTTGGAAGGTTCAAAACAAATCTTGAGCCTTTGCCGCGGTCGTTTCGACATTTTTTTTTAACAGTAAACATTATGGATAAGGGTGTATCATAAATGTTTCTTTATCTGCAATAAGCGTCGTGGCTGAGTTGGCAGCGTGACGGATTAACGATGCTTACGGTCCGGGTTCAATCCCCGGTGAACCAACTTTTTTTTCTTTTTAAATTCAGAAAATTTCGAACTTACTCTCGCTTTAGCTATTTTCGCCTATTCAGGCATTATTTGTGATATTTAATTCGTATATGCTTAATAAAAAAACAAGACATTGCTACCGGGGATCACTGCAGCCAGATCGCGCGTAAAAGGTACCCCCTCTCTAGTCTCTTACGCGCCCATCACACAATCATAGTAGCGCGTGTCCGTGAGCGAGCGACGCTTGCAAGAAGACTAGAGCTACCCAGCTAACCACGTGCCGTAAATGTACCCCTCATGTGGAGTGCGCCGTACCGGTACTGTTGCCACCTCGTACGTGCGTACGGCACTGGTACATTACCGGTACGCCGTACGGTACGCTGTATCGCCAATGTACTAGTACAGTACCGGTACACTATCGCCACCGTGGAGCCACCGTAGACTGCAGTACGGTGTAACTCCACGGTAGCGATACCGTGGAGGTACGAGTACGCTGGTATCCCGTAGCCGTACATTATCGGTACTGTAGGGTACGGCGTACTCCACATTTGCGATACGCTGTACTAATGGTACGCTTGGTTAACTGGGTAAGGAGTCCGAACGCTTACGGCGATCACGATCCAAAAGCGTCCACGGAAATCCAGTTATTAGTGGTTGGTGGTTTCACCGCGTGCGTCGCTGCTCATCACCGAACCGAAATGAACTGAGCGACAAGAACGCAACCGACGCCATCCCCCATCGATGATTCCCGCTTGTCATCCATGTTGGAATAAAGCGTGTGCGGACCGTGCGGACTAACGAATTTCGCGATTAATAAAAAATAATTGTGTCTCGGTGTAAAATATATTTATCGTGATCTGCGGCGAAAACTATCGAAGGAGTGTTATGTATTGTCTGATGTTTATAAATAAATTTTGTTTGCTACTGCTTCCGCAACGATAAGAAAACATATCGACTGAATTTCGGTATTTCGTTATTATTTTTTATCTGTGCAACGTATAGTATCATAATATGGGAAAATGATGTGTGATCATTTGTAAAACTTTTATCTGGATTAAAAAATTCTTATGAATGTCTTGTGTCTATAAATAAATTCTGTTACAGCATCCACAACGAAGAAAAAATATTGTCTCAATTTCTTTATTTCGTTATTATTCTCTATCTGTACAGCGTATCATCAGTGTGAATATGATGTGATTCAAAATTCGTATCAATTTTCTTGTGTCTATAAATGCATTTTGTAAGTTACTGGTTCTGCAATGAAAAAAACATATATTGTCTTAATTTCTGTACTTCGTCATTATTCTCTATCTATACAGCGTATCATCGGTGGGAATATGATGTGTGAGAATTTGCAAAACCTCAGTCGAGATTGAAAATTCTTATCAATTTTTCTTGTGTCTATAAATGCATTTTGTTAGTAACTGCTTCCGCAACGAAAACAAAAATATATTGACTTCATTTCTGTATTGCGTTATTATTATTTATCTGTACAGCGTATTATAATGTATGAACATGATGTGCGATCATTTGTGAGTTTTGTCTGGATTCAAAATTCTCATGAATTTTCGTGTATCTAGAAATAAATTTTGTTTGTTACTACTTCTGCAACGGAAAAAAAACATATTGACTTAATTTGTGTATTTCATTATTATTCTTTATCTGTATAGCGTATCAAAATGAGTGATAATTTATAGAAGTTTTGTCTAGATTCAAAATTATTATGAATTTTCTTATGTCTATAAATGAATTTTGTTTGTTACTGCTTCCTCAGCGAAAAAAAAACTTGACTTAATTTCTGTATTTCATTATTATTCTTTATCTGTACAGCGTATCATGATGTCTGGTCATTTGTAAAAGTTTTGTCTGGATTCAAAATTTTCATGAATTTTCTTGAGTCTATAAATAAATTTTGTTTTTTACTGCTTCTGCAATGAAAAGAAACATATTGACTAAATTTTCACATTTCGTTATTATTCTCCAAAACAATCTATATTATCTATATAAGACTTCTATCTATCTAATATATAGAAATTTCCTGCACCAACTGGTTTCACAATTAATTTGATCAAATTACCGTTCCATATGAAGAAGCAAAGGGTGCTTTTTGCATATCGTACGGCACTGTTTTTACAATTACTTTGATCAAATTATCGCTGCATATGAAGTAGCAAAGGGTGCTTTCTGCATATTGTACGGCACTGGTTCGTTTCTGATTTCAATTCGGTTTGGTGGAGAGCAGCGCCACCCTTCTCATCTGGATTTCTATGGACGTTTCTTCAACACTGCGTTCGTACTCCTTACCTCTAGTCTTCTTGGACGCTTGGACATCTTCGGAAAGAGCCGAGCACGGTCGAAGTTTCCCGACAGCGCCTTCGGCAGCTACACCAATACATGGATGCTTAGCACATTCATGTGCGGCCAAGCCGAAACAAATTAAGGCTTCGAGGGAAAAGGCAATCTGAGCACGACTCGCGCGTGACGTTATTTTTTTTGTTTGTACGTTAATTTAAATATAATAATAGATCTAAATTACAACTTGTTTATCTTATATAAAATTGTTTACGCTTTACTCACACCCGTCCTTATGCCAAATAAATTAAAATTCATAAAAGTAAGCGGAAATATATTTATATTCGTATTATTGTATTAATTCTCATACTTTCATCAAACGATAAAGCATTTTCCCCAAAAACAAGCCAATCATCCATCCGGCCGTGAATCGTAAGTACCAGAAAGTGCACATATTCTACAAGCGATGAGATGGTCCCGTTGGTAGCGTTCCTGGCTTCGGTCCGCAGGGGCCCCTAGTGCAAATTATCCTCCAAATTGTTCATACTTTCTCATATTTTAGTCATATTTGAGATTTTCTGAGAAAAAATGATTTAAAACAGATTCAAGTTCTGGACTATTTCCCAAAAACATATTTTTTTCACTGAAAATTCATGATTTCTCATTTCTTTCCCGGAAATTTCTCTTTTTCCTATTACCTGAGTGAACGGCTGCGAAGATATTCGGAGAAAATTTAAAGATGAAAAAAATGAGATTTTCGTAAAAAAAACTTGTTCTTATTTTTTTCCGGAACTTTTTCGTTTTCCTATTGAGTGGAAGGCTGCCGAGATATTCGGAGAAAAGTTATAGATGAAAAAAATTAGATTTTCGTAAAAAAAACTTATTACATTTTTTTTATCCCTCATAATTCTGAGAAATAATGAATTTCCGAAATTTTTGCAAACATTATTTTCCTTAAGGGGTAACACCACTGTAACGGAGTGCCACAAAGCGTTTTAGACAAATAATACTCGAGGTAGTTATTAAGCATATATTGAAGTATATTGCGAAAAAAATGTACGGGAAAATATTACAAAATGGCGACACTGCAGCAAATTCTTCCGAGGCATGTTGAACTTAAGGTGCTCTGCGGCACGTAGTATAACTTGTGCCAATTTTAATCTGGACAAAATAATTTTTTTTAATTAAATCTAGATGAGTGTAGCTAGTGAATCACGTAGGGGATTTTAGAAATATTGATTTTTGAGTAATTGCTGAGTATTTGACTAAAAATGTTCATTTAGACTTAATAAAACAAATTTCTTTTTTTTAGATTAAAATTGGCACAGTTATACTGCGTGCCGCAGAGGTTCGACATGCTTCGGAAGAATTGTTGCAGTGTCGCCATTTTGTAATATTTTCGAATAAAAATTTCTAGCAATATACTTAAGTATATGCTCAATAAATACCGCAAGTATTATTTGTTTATCACATTTTCTTCAGCCAAAAAAATATTTAAAAATACGCTTCCTGTAAGGCCGTTACAGTGGTGTTACCCCTTACAGTCTTCACATAATTTCCGAGATTTTCCGGTGATCGTAATTAAAATGATGAAATATTCGGAAAAATTCGGAGAAATTCGGAGAAACTCGGATGTTTGCGTAAAAATAATTGTCCGCAAAACTCAGAATTCTTCATATTTGTTCCAATTCATAGAAAAATTCGGAAACATTTTTCGGAAAAAATCGGAGTTTTTCGGAAAAAAATTGAACTAGGGGCGCGGGATCGTTCCCCGCGCTCAGTGCTTTTTTTAAAAAATTATTATTACTATTAATTCTTATTTGATTAGTTATTTTTATTAGTTATCATCATTATTTTAATTAGTTATTTTTTAGTGTCGAAAAATTTATCGCGCACTCTAACCGCTTATTTTATTAGTTTGTACGTTAATTTAAATATAATAATAAATCTAAATTACAACTTATTTATCTTCTAAAAAATTGTTTGCGCTTTACTCACACCCGTCCCTATGCCAAATAAATTGTATTTCACAAAAGTAAGCGGAAATTTATTTATATTCGTATTATTATATTCATTCTCATATATACTTTCATCAAGCGATAAAGCATTATGATAATGCTTTATCGCTTAAAAGTATATGAGAATGAATATAATAATACGAATATATTTCCGCTTACTTTTATGAATTACAATTTATTTGGCATAGGGACGGGTGTGAGTAAAGCGGAAATTTTTTTTTCAGAAGTAAAATAAGTTGTAATTTAGATTTATTATTATATTTAAAATAACAAATAAACTAATAAAATAAGCGGTCAGAGTGCGCGATAAATTTTTCGACCCTGAAAGATAACTAATTAAAATAATAATGATAACTACTCAAAATAACTAATCAAATAAGAATTAATAGTAATAATAATTTTAACAAAAGCACTAAGCGCGGGGAACGATTCCGCGCCCCTAGTGCATTTTTTTCCGAAAAACTCCGACTTTTCCGGAAAATTTTTCCGAATTTTTCTATGAATTGGAAGAAATATGAAGAATTCGGAGTTTTGCGGACAATTATTTTAACACAAACATCCGAGTTTCTCCTTATTTTTCCAATTTTTTTTCGAATTTTTCCGAATAGTTCATCATTTTAATTACAATCACGGGAAAATCTCGGAAATTATATGAAGACTTTAAGGGGTAATACCAATGTAACGGCCTTACAGGAAGCGTGTTTTTTGATATATTTTTTGGCGGAAGAAAATGTGATAAACAAATAATACTTGCGGTATTTATTGAGCATATATTTAAGTATATTGCTATAAATTTTTCATCCGAAAATATTACAACATGGCGACACTGCACCAATTCTTCCGAAGCATGTCGAACCTCTGCGGCACGCAGTATAACTGTGCCAATTTTAATCTAAAAAAAAAGAATTTTGTTTTATTAAGTCTACATGAGTGTAGCTACTGAACCTCGTAGGGGATTTTCGATAAGTTAATGAAAACAATATTTATTAACAAATAACTGTCTTAAAAAAAATTGAGCATTTTTAGTCAAATACCCGGCAATTACTCAAAAATCAGTATTTCTAAAACCCTCTACGTGGTTCACTAGCTACACTCATCTAGATTTAATTTTAAAAAAATTATTTTATCCAGATTAAAATTGGCACAAGTTATACTGCGTGCCGCGGAGCACCTTAAGTTCAACATGCCTCGGAAGAATTTGCTGCAGTGTCGCCATTTTGTCATATTTTCCCATACATTTTTTTTGCAATGTACTTCAATATATGCTTAATAATTACCCCAAGTATTATTGGTCTAAAACGCTTCGTGGCAGGCCGTTACAGTGGTGTTACCCCTTAAGGAAAATAATGTTTGCAAAAATTGCGGAAATTCATTATTTCTCAGAATTATGAGGAATAAAAAAATGTAATAAGTTTTTTTTACAAAAATCTCATTTTTTTCATCTATAACTTTTCTCTGAATATCTCCGCAGCCCTTCACTCAATAGGAAAACGAAAAAGTTCCGGAAAAAAAATAAGAACAAGTTTTTTTTACGCAAATCTGATTTTTTTCATCTTTAAATTTTCTCCAAATATCTTCGCAGCCGTTCACTCAGGTAATAGGAAAAAGGAAAATTTCCGGAAAAAAATAATAATAACATCAGTTTTTTACGAAAATCTCATTTCTTTTCGTCTTTAACTTTTCTCCGAATATCTCCGCAGCCGTTCACTCAGGTCATAGGAAAAAGAGAAATTTCCGGGAAAAAAATGAGAAATCATGAATTTTCAGTGAAAAAAATGTGTTTTTGGGAAATAGACCAGAACTTGAATCTGTTTTAAATCATTTTTTCTCCGAAAATCTCAAACATGACTAAAATATGTGAAATTATTAAAAATTTGGAGAAAAATTTTCACTACGGGCTCCTGCGGACGGAAGCCAGGAACGCTACCAACTGTGCACTTTCTGGTATAACACTTTCTGGAATATGTGCACGTTCTGGTACTTACTGCTACTTCTTCTGGGCTTACTTTTATGAATTATAATTTATTTGGCATAAGGACGGGTGCGAGTAAAGCGTAAACAATTTCATATAAGATAAATAAGTTGTAATTTAGATTTATTATTATATTTAAATTAACGTATAAACTAAAAAAATAAGCGATCAGAGTGCGCGATACATTTTTTTGTATACATTAATAACGCAGAGAATCAAGAGCTAAATGAGCATTGAAATCATCTAAAAGCCTCGCGCGTTCCATCAGGTAACGTCACGCGCGAGTCGTGCTCAGATTGCTTTTTCCCTCGAAGCCTTCGTTGCGGCTTGGCCGCACATGAACGTGCTCAGCGTCCATGTATTGGTGTAGCTGCCAAAGGCGCGGTCGGGAAACTTCGACCGTGCTCGACTCTTTCCGAAGTGTCCAAGCGTCGCTCGTTCACGGACACGCGCTACTATGATTGTGTAATGGGCGCGTAAGAGACTACAGAGGGGGTAACTTTGACGCGCGACTGGCTGCAGTGATCCCCGGTAGCAATGTCTTGTCTTTTTATTAAGCATATACGAATTAAATATCATAAATAATGTCTGAACAGGCGAGAATAGCTAAAGCGAGAGTAAGTTCGAAATTTTCTGAATTTGAAAAGAAAAAAAAAGTTGGTTGACCGGGGATTGAACCCGGACCGTAAGCATTATTAATCCGTCACACTGCCAACTCAGCCACGACGCTCATTACAGATAAAGAAATATTTATGATACACGCTTATCCGTAATGTTTACTGTTGAAAAAAAAATGCCGAAAAGATCGCGGCAAAGGCTCAAGATTTCTTTTTGAACCTTCCACGGTCGTTTCGGCGTTTTATTTTTCAACGCGGGTCGTCGTTAATTTTTTAACCCGCATTTTCGGCATAAACGGAGAACCGAGAGAAAACAATGATCTCGATACATCTTTTTCACTTTGAAATTCATTTAATGCATATTCTAATCCGCAGTACGGCCACACATCTATGTCGAGTTCGATCGGACGAAAAACCTCGCTCCGTTCGCCTGTCGAGCGAGCGCGATTTGCGAGGGGCAGAGACTTTTCGACAGGCGAACGGTGCGAGGTTTTCCGCCCGATCGACCTCGACATATATGTGTGGCCGTACTGCGGATTGGAATATGCATTAAATGAATTTCAAAGTGAAAAACATGTATCGAGATCATTGTTTTCTCTCGGTTGTCCGTTTATGCCGAAAATGCGGGTTAAAAAAATTAACGACGAACCGTGTTGAAAAATAAAACGCCGAAACGACCGTGAAAGGTTCAAAAAGAAATCTTGAGCCTTTGCCGCGATCGTTTCGGCATTTTTTTCAACAGTAAACATTATGGAAAAGGGTGTATCATAAATGTTTCTTTATCTGCAATGAGCGTCGCGGCTGAGTTGGTATCGTGACGGATTACGATGCTGAAGGGCCGGGTTCAACCCCCGGTGAATCAACTTTTTTTTTCTTCATTTTATATTCAGAAAATGTCTAACTTACTCTCGCTTTATCTATTCTCGCCTGTCCAGGCATTATTTTTTACATTTAATTCATATATGTTTAACAAAAAAAAAATGTTGCTACGGGCATCGAAGCCGCGCCGTCCGTACTCAGAGCTCGGACGCAGTGCAGCCAGATCGCGCGTAAAAGTTACCCCCTCTCTAGTCTCGTACGCGCCCATCACACAATCGTAGTAGCGCGTGTCCGTGAGCGAGCGATGCTCGGACATCTTCGGAAAGAGCCGAGCAAGGCGAAGCGTCCCGACCGCGCCTTCGGCTGCTACACCAATACATGGACGCTGAGCACGTTCATGTGCGGCCAAGCCGAAACGAAGGCTTCGAGGGAAAAAGCAATCTGAGCACGACTCGCGCATGACGTCACCCGACGGCACGCGCGAGGCTTTTAGATGATTTCAACGCTAATTTAGTTCTTGATTCTCTGCGTTATTAATGTATACAAAAAAATGTATTGCGCACTCTGGTCGCTTATTTTTTTAGTTTATACGTTAATTTAAACATAATAATATATGTAAATTACAACTTATTTATCTTATGTAAAATTGTTTACGCTTTACTCACACCCGTCCCGATGACAAATAAATTATAATTCATAAAAGTAAGCGGAAATATATTTATATTCGTATTATTATATTAATTCTCATACTTTCATCAAGCGATAAAGCATTATCGCCAAAAACAAGCCAATCATCCATCCGGCCGCGAATTGTAAGTACCAGAAAGTGCACATATTCTACAAACGATGAGATGGTCCCGTTGGTAGCGTTCCTGGCTCTCTGATTTCTTATTTTTTTCCTGGAAATTTCTCCTTTTCCTATGACCTGAGTGAACGGCTGCGGAGATATTCGGAGAAAAGTTAAAGATGAAAAGAAATTAGATTTTCGTTAAAAAACTTTTTATTATTATTATTTTTTCCGGAAATTTCTTTTTTTCCTATTACCTGAGTGAACGGCTGCGGAGATATTCGGAGAAAATTTAAAGATGAAAAAAATGAGATTTTCGTACAAAAAACTTGATATTATTTTTTTTCCGGAACTTTTTCTTTTTCCTATTGAGTTTGTTTGTTTAGAGTTTGAGTCATACAAACACAGATTTAAACAATCTAGAACATTCACATTTCCGAAATAGAAAGACGTGAGTATCTAATATTGGTAATACCATCTATAGCAAAAAGCCAGATATCGAGGATACAAACTTCGAAAGTTTTGATCACAGATAGGCAAACGAGCGATGGTCCATAATAGCGAACACCGAAATAGCGAACATCAAAGAAGTGGACGAGTTGCTTCATAATTTTCTGCCGATTTTCGCTAACACGTACGAGATTCTTTTAAAGTCTTTAAGAGGGGATATACATTTACAATGATCAAAAAATCAATTTCTTTTCTTTAAGGGATTACACCATTCTAGGAATTTGGAAAAATCGTTTTCTTTTGGCTTCAAAAATACTTTGGGGTCATAAAAACAATATGCAGTTGGTCCTGCAGCGATTTTTTTAAGGTTGGATAAGTGTGTACAGTAGAACCGCGATTATCCGAACCTCGATCATCCGAACCCTCAATTATCCGAACGATGACTTAGTTTATCCGGAAGCTCAATTATCCGAACGTTGGCGCGAAATATACATGGTTGCTCGCTGCCACCGTCGTGAGCAACAATGAGCAACCCAACGCAACTTCTCCTTCTCAAACCGCTGCGAGACTTAGACGCTCAAAAACGCGTTGCAGCCGTTCGTCAATTAAAAATGGACGATTTTATTTTTAAAAAATATTTTAAAAGGCATTCGACTTTTTTCAGGTGTTTAAAACACACACACACACACACACACACACACACACACACACACACACACACACACACACACACATAAATATACAGGGTGAGCGGAACATTGACGTCCACAAATAAAATTTAGGTCCCTTGTATCCTGGGGTATCCGAATAACCCCCATGTATGTCCCGCGACTTTTCATAGTTTTCGAGTTATGAATTTTCGAGAATTTTCGACCTGACCAATTAAAAAAAAAGTAGAAGACTGTGGAGACTTTTTTTGCAACTGAATCTTCATGAGTAGTACTTTTATGCATAAAATAATCAGCTTCGTAACTGTGATGAAAGTTATTAAAATGTTGGTCTAAAGTGAAAAATTTACGTTCGGTAAATTATGACTTAAATTTTCAACTTTAAATTAAACATCTAAACAGGTGACTTCATGGTTCCTAATTAGGCCTCAAGAATGCGCCAGACTCTCAGCTTTCATAATCATTTTTAAAAAAAGCAGTACTTAATAGGGGTACTTTGGCTACAATTGACCTTCAAAGACAGCGAGGTGGAAAATTCTTAAAATTAGCCATTTGATTGAAAAAAAAATTGCCCATTTTAGCATTCCTAAGGTTATTTAGTTTGTTAACTAACCAAAAATGACTGCAGGGAAGCTAGGATTTAAACATTTAGAGGTATATTTTTTTGAGTCCAATTCAAGTTTAATGAATTTTGCGCCATCCGTTCTTGTAACGAGAACGGATCGCGTAAACGAGCTTTTACCTGATCCATGAGAACGGATCGCGCAAAATTCATTAAACTTAAATTAAACTAAAAAAAATAAACCTCCAAATGTTTCAATCTTAGCTTTCCCTGCAGTCATTTTTGGTTAGTTAACAAACTAAATAGCCTTAGGAATGATAAAATCGGCACATTTTTTTTTAATCAGATGGCTAATTATAAGAATTTTCCACCTCGCTGTCATTGAAGGTCAATTGTAGCCAAAGTAGCCCTATCAAGTACTACTCTTTTTAATATGATTATGAAAGCTGACAGTCTGGCGCATTCTTAGGGCCTAATTAGGAACCATGAAGTCACCTGTTTAGATTTTTAATTTAAAGTTGAAAATTTAAGTCATATTTTACCGAACGTAAATTTTTCACTTTAGACCAACATTTTCATAACTTTCATCACAGTTACGAAGCTGATTATTTTATGCATAAAAGTACTACTCATAAAGATTCAGTTGCAAAAAAAAATCTCGATAGTCTTCTACTTTTTATAAAGATTTTTTTTTTTCAATTGGTCAGGTCGAAAATTCTCAAAAATGCAGTCAAAAATTCATAACTCGAAAACTATGAAAAGTCGCGCGAAATACATGGGGCTTATTCGGATAAACCACGATACAAGGGACCTAAATTTTATTTTTAGACGTCAATGTTCCGGCCACCGTGTTTGTATATATATATATATATATATATATATATATATATTGAGACGTACAGGTCCGTCTCACAAATAAATATCCCCCACCAGGTAGTCCGAAAGTAACCGACTCCATGATAGGAGTAGGGGAAGGGGGAATAACGGACTACCGAAACAGAAAAATAAACAAAACTATAGGCGAACCGAAAGACAGTTAATAGAAAAACAAGGAACCTAATTTAATTAAAGGAGGTTAACAATAACAAAGAGTAAAGGAAGGGGAAAGTCGAAGGCAGAACCGCAAGCAAGGAGGAAGACAGAGAGAAGAAAACAAAGGAAACCACACAAAAACAAGAGAGAAGCAAAATTTATTTAAGGAAGCAGAAAAAGTTAACAATAAAGCCAATTAGGGAATTATGGGTAAGAAGCTGGAGAAGGGGTAAGAGAAGACGGCAAAATATGGGTATATAAGGACGGGAATTTTGGAGGAAAAGGGTCTTCACCTCCTGCTTTTTCTGGCAAATCGAGAAGTACTGGACACGAATACTAACTCCTGAAAGGGGGTAAAGGAAAGTGACCGTGGAAACCGAAAGAAAGGAAAGAGTGGAGGCACCCGCTCACCTGAGCACTCTCAGATTCCGAGGATTGGACGAGTACATTGGAACGCAAATACTAACTCCTGAAAGGGGGTAAAGGAAAGCGGTACCAAGGGAAAGAAAAAGAAAGGGAATCTGAAAGGAGCCAAAATTATCAAATCAGAGGAAGCGCTAAAAAGAAAAGAAATAATTCATTTATAAAACTTCGCATGATTATTGGTTTAAGGGAGAGGGAGCACGAGAGGGATAGTAGGGAAAACATACAAAAAGATAATTAGTTAGGTAAAAATAGGGAACCTCTCGCGAATACCGACCCGCGGATCAAGAAAAACGAAGTAGACTAAAAGGAATTATTATATAATTAATTAGTGGTGAAAGGGAGCGATTTATTAAAAGTTTAATCGACAAATAGTATCAGGAGAAGATAAAGGGACAGGAGGTAACAGGAGGTGCGAAATCATACACACACACCCACACACACACACACACACCCGGACACACCGATATTACAATTATTATAAACCAATTATAAAAGGCAAGAAATACACAAAAAAAACGGACTCGGGCGAGCGACGTCAGAAGGCACGCGTACGCCGAACTGTAAACAAACCGCGGGTAGCGACCGTGACGAGTCAGCGCGCCGCGATCTACCGCGTCACGATCCATCGCGCCTCGAGCGTCGGTAAGGAAGGGGTTACGGTTACCGACGCATGGTAATAGATACCGGCCGCGCTCGAAAACGTTACCACTCGGGTAACTCCGCGAATCTTTACCGACCGACGCTTTAGTTAAGGGACGAATTACACGAAAACAATACAAACAACACATTACACTCATACACGGCGCTGAATAATATTGTATCGCATCTACAAAATTGAATAAACCATTTTTTATTGTAAATTACCACCAAAATACCTGAGTCTCAATTAATTTATTCCCTGATCGAGTCTCGAACAAATAAAAATATTGTAACGATATTCCGACACGTTACATTTGGCGCCCGAACAGGGACTCGAACCCTGGACCCTCAGCTAGCCCGGCTAGCTCAGTCGGTAGAGCATGAGACTCTTAATCTCAGGGTCGTGGGTTCGAGCCCCACGTTGGGCGCCAGAGCGACGTCAGAAGGCACGCGTACGCCGAACTGTAAACAAACCGCGGGTAGCGACCGTGACGAGTCAGCGCGCCGCGATCTACCGCGTCACGATCCATCGCGCCTCGAGCGTCGGTAAGGAAGGGGTTACGGTTACCGACGCATGGTAATAGATACCGGCCGCGCTCGAAAACGTTACCACTCGGGTAACTCCGCGAATCTTTACCGACCGACGCTTTAGTTAAGGGACGAATTACACGAAAACAATACAAACAACACATTACACTCATACACGGCGCTGAATAATATTGTATCGCATCTACAAAATTGAATAAACCATTTTTTATTGTAAATTACCACCAAAATACCTGAGTCTCAATTAATTTATTCCCTGATCGAGTCTCGAACAAATAAAAATATTGTAACGATATTCCGACCCGTTACAATATATATATATATATATATATATATATATATATATATATATATATATATATATATATATATATATATATATATATATATATATATATATATATATATAACTTCAACGTTAATATGTATGTGTAATTTTAATATATATTTATGTATTTTTTTATGTAAAAAGGTGTTGTTGATGATCTCGTCCCAAAAATCCCACGTTTCGATTATCCGAACTTTTGATTGTCCGAACTAGTCTCGGTCCCAATTGGTTCGGATAATCGAGGTTCTACTGTATACGTAAGGCAGGTTTGCAGTCACAAGAACCTCGCGGTTGAGATATGAGCGTGCGGGCTCTGAGTGTAGACGACGCGGGTTCGATCTCCGGTAGCAATGTCTTGTTTTTTTTATTAAGCATATACGAATTAAATATCATAAATAATGCCTGAACAGGCGAGAATAGCTAAAGCGAGAGTAAGTTCGAAATTTTCTGAATATAAAATGAAGAAAAAAAAGTTGATTCACCGGGGATCGAACCCGGACCTTCAGCATCGTAATCCGTCACGATACCAACTCGGCCACAACGCTCATTGCAAATGAAGCAACATTTATGATACACCCTTTTCCATAATGTTTACTGTTGAAAAAAAATGCCGAAACGATCGCGGCAAAGGCTCAAGATTTCTTTTTGAACCTTTCACGGTCGTTTCGGCGTTTTATTTTTCAACGCGGTTCGTCGTTAATTTTTTTAACCCGCATTTTCGGCATAAACGGGCAACCGAGAGAAAACAATGATCTCGATATATGTTTTTCACTTTGAAATTCATTTAATGCATATTCCAATCCGCAGTACGGCCACACATATATGTCGAGCTCGATCGGACGGAAAACCTCGCTCCGTTCGCCTGTCGAGCGAGGGAGGGGCAGAGACTTTTCCCCCACCGAGCTGCCCATTCGTGTTCACGCTGACTGCGATACCGACTTGAGCGGTGATCACGGGCTCGCGCGGCTACAAGGGAATCTGCAACCTCGACAGAGGCGATGATCACGAAATCATACTCCCGAACTCGCCGCCGCGATTTAGCGCCATTTACGAGGCACCCCGAAAAGGGCCGCGTTGTGCATCTCCCCCAAGAAGACTAGAGCTAAGGAGTACGAACGCAGTGTTGAAGAAACGTCCATGGAAATCCAGATGAGAAGGGTGGCGCTGCTCTTCACCGAACCGAATTGAAATCAGGAACGAACCAGTGCCGTACGATATGCAAGAAGCACCCTTTTTTTCTTCATATGGAACGGTAATTGGATCAAATTAATTGTGAAAGCAGTTGGTGCAGGAAATTTCTTTATATTAGATAGATAGAAGTCTTATATAGATAATATAGATTGTTTTGGAGAATAATAACGAAATGTGAAAATTTAGTCAATATGTTTCTTTTCATTGCAGAAGCAGCAATAAACAAAATTTATTTATAGACCCCAGAAAATTCATGCGAATTTTGAATGCAGACAAAATTTTACAAATGACCAGACATCATGATACGTGGTACAGATAAAGAATAATAATGAAATAAAGAAATTAAGTCAATGTTTTCTTTTTCGCTGAGGAAGCAGTAACAAACAAAATTCATTTATAGACATAAGAAAATTCATAAGAATTTTGAATCTAGACAAAACTTCTAAAATTATCACTCATTATGATATCATATTCACACATTATAATATGCTGTACAGATAAATAATAATAACGCAATACAGAAATGAAGTCAATATATTTTTGTTTTCGTTGCGGAAGCACTAACAAACAAAATTCATTTATAAACACAAGAAAATTCACAAGAATTTTGAATCAAGACAAAACTTTTACAAATTATCACACATCACATTCACATGTTATGATACACTGTACAGATAAATCGATCTCACAGATTTGATTTTTTTCCGCTAGATCGCACTAGAAAGGATCCTCCCATGACATGATAATAGTTTATGACTCTGACAAAATTCATAATAATTCTGAATCTGGACAAAACCTCTACAAATTATCACACATTATGATACGCTGTACAGACAAAGAATAACAACTAAATACAGAAATTAAGTCAATATGTTTTTTTTCGTTGCGGAAGCAGTAACAAACAAAATTTATTTCTAGATACAAGAAAATTCATGAGAATTTTGAATTCAGATAAAGCTTTTGCAAATGATCACACATCATATTCACATATTATATACGTTGTACAGATAAATAATAAAAACGAAATACAGAAATTAAGTCAATATGGTTTTTTTGTTGTGGAAGCAGTAACTAACAAAATGCATTCATAGACACAAGAAAAATTTATAAGAATTTTCAATCACGACTGAGGTTTTGCAAATTATCACACATCATATTCCCATCGATGATACGCTGTACAGATAGAGAATAATAACGAAGTACAGAAATTAAGACAATATATTTTTTTTTCATTGCGGAACCAGTAACTAAGAAAATACATTTATAGACACAAGAAAATTGATATAAATTTTGAATCACATCATATTCACACTGATGATACGCTGTACAGATAGAGAATAATAACGAAATAAAGAAATTAAGACAATATTTTTTCTTCGTTGTGGATGCAGTAACAGAATTTATTTATAAACACAAGAACATTCATAAGAACTTTTTAATCCAGATAAAAGTTTTACAAATTATCACACATCATATTCCCATATTATGATACTATACGTTGCATAGATAAAAAATAATAACGAAATACCGAAATTCAGTCGATATGTTTTCTTATCGTTGCGGAAGCAGTAACAAACAAAATTTATTTATAAACATCAGACAATACATAACACTCCTTCGATAGTTTTCACCGCAGATCACGATAAATATATTTTACACCGAGACACAATTATTTTTTATTAAACGCGAAATTCGTTAGTCCGCACGGTCCGCACACGCTTTATTTCAACATGGATGACAAGCAGGAATCATGTTTGGCGGATGGCGTCGGTTGCGTTCTTGTCGCTCAGTTCATTTCGGTTCGGTGATGAGCAGCGACGCACGCGGTGAAACCGCCAACCACTAATAACTGGATTTCCGTGGACGCTTTTGGATCGTGATCGCCGTAAGCGTTCGGACTCCTTAGCTCTAGTCTTCTTGATCTCCCCACTAATCTCTGTTGTGCATCTCCCCAGCTAACCAAGTATCGGAAATGTACCGCTCATGTGGAGAGCGCCGTACCGCTACTGTTGCCACCTCGTACGTGCAGACGGTACTGGTACATGACCAGTACGCCGTACGGTTCGCTGTACCGCCAATGTGCTAGTACGGTACAGGTACAGTATCGCCACCGTGGAGCCACCGTGCACTGCAGTACGGTGTAACTCCTCGGTAGCGATACCGTGGAGGTACGACTACGCTGGTATCCTGTACCCGTACATTACCGGTACTGTGGGGTACAGCGTACTCCACATTTGCGATACGCTGTACTAAAGGTACGCTTGGTTAACTGGGTCCCTACTAATCTCTGACAAGGGAATCTGCAAACTCGACAGAGGCGATGATCACAAAATTATATTCCCGAACTCGCCGCCGCGATTTAGCGCCATTTCCGAGGCACGCCGAAAAGGGGAGCATTGTACATCTCCCTAATTCCCTACTAATCTCTGATCTGGCAACACTGATTTGTCCTCAAGGTGCTCAGACCAATCAGAGCTACGCAACTCTGAATACGTACGTGACGTATTTAACAGTGAAAAATAAACCTTTCGGCCATAAAATTAAATAAATACTCACGCCGTCGACGCGTTTGGTCGATTGTTTTCGCCGTTATTTTTCTGTCCCGCGTCTGCTCGCCCGAGTTGGCGGAACAATTGAATTTCCGTTTCGGCAGTCGGCGAACGCGGAGAAAGAACTCCAATGCCGAAAGTACGTAGGAGCAAGAAATCGCCTCCCGATGGCTGGGAATTGATCGAACCGACCCTCGAAGAATTGGAGCAAAAAATGCGCGAAGGTAACTCATCGCGACGATATAATTTGGCGTGCACACATTTTTCGAATTGTTCTCGCCTTACTGTGGTGAAATTTACGCGGTTGCGTTTCTGAGGTTATGTTTTTGCATGTACGAGTATAACACGGGGTTCTTTCGCAGCCGAGACCGAGCCGCACGAAGGAAAACGTAAGCAGGAATCACTCTGGCCCATCTTCAAGATTCACCATCAAAAGTCCCGATACATCTACGATCTATTCTACAGGAGGAAAGCCATCAGCAGAGGTACCCTTCTTGTCTGTGTACCAATCGATTTTATCTGAAATTTTCGTGAATTAAGTAGGTTGGACCGATAGCCACAATCCAGGATTGAATATATATATATATATATATATCGTATTGTGTAGATTATACCAAAACTGCTTACAAAAAGTAGCACGATTTAAAGTTCTTACGAAAACTGTCATGATTGTGCTTTTGACACGGAAACTAGCATGTTTTGCCTTTTACAGCGAAAACCAGCATGTTTCGGCCGTCACCGCGAAAATTAGCTTGTTTGATTTTTACCGTAAAAACTAGTGTAAAATTAGTAAGTTTCGAACCTTAAACGAAGGGTAGGGGTTTCAACGTGAAAAAGAAAACACTTTTTTGCGAATTTTTTTCATCTATATGGATAGAGTAAATTTATTGAAACCTTTTGTACATTGTTAAGTGTCATTTCAAGAGAATTCCGTGAAATTTGTTCGCTAAAATATTCACAAACAAGCCGGTGACAAAGCTTTTCCAAGAACGCCTTTGGAAAAACACGATTTGCGGTGTTCACTATATCTCAGCTAGAAATTATCTGAGATCAAGTACCATTAAAATTTAGTCGAAGTATCATCAAATCCTCCCTCCAACGGTCTTGGATAATTTATTTTTTCATTTCTAAATTTTTGGTGGTCATGTAAAGTGAAAAGTTCTATTTTTCACAAAAAACTCCACCATTTTGGGGGTGAAAAACCCCCTCAATGTAAAAAAAAATCTCAAACTAACCGTTGGGGGGAGGTATTTTACATGTAAAAAGTGTATACCAAGTTTGAAATAAATCGGTCATGTAGTTTTCAAATGGCAGTGAACACGGACTTTGAAAAAGTGGTTTCGAGAAAAACGTGTTTGAAGTTTAGAGAAGTCGGAGCTACAGTGTTAGAGGAACCGGACTAAGTAGTCAATAACTTCGAGAGTTTTGTTCTGATTGACTTGAAATTTTGGGATTCTGTTCTTGAAATGTTTAACTATAAGAAAAGACAAACAAAAAAAATCGATTTTTCAAAAGTGCAAACCCCTACCCTCTCCTTAAGGATCTCATCGCTCATAGAATCTAACCAAAAAGAGTTTTGGTGAGAATTTGAAGTCCTTCATGCTCAGGTAAAAATCTGGAAAAATAAACCATTAGTATTTTTTTTTTAAATATGACAGTTTTTTGCGTAATGACATTTTAATTGTATGCTCGTTGCTTTTATTAACATTTTAATAATAATTATCAATTACAATCGATAGTAGTAATTTTTATTAAAAAATAATATTAAAATTGTAAATATAATGAAATATTTATTGTGATTTTCCATTTAAAAAATAACGTTATTGACAATATCAACAAATTTACTGTAATTTTACAGATGATTAATGTCGAATATGTTTGGAAAATCTTGCTGATGTTCGATTGAAATTAAACCTCTGTCAAGCATGGCCTGTAAATCTTTATTTTTCTTGGTGCAAGAGGCAATTTTTTATCTGATGTCTGTTTTAATTGGAACATTCGTACATGATCCGTATTTTTGTTTTTTTTTATTAAGATTTTCATCTCTCGTCTTTGGTCAAAATCATATTTAACGTGGATTGTATCGACGTAAGGTTGAATGGGTATTTCCCGAATACTTGCAATTTTAATTGATGTCCAATACATTTTTTTTGAGAGGTGTAAAAAATCGTAAATTTCCGATTGCGGTCAAAGGAATTGGAGTAAAAAAATAGAGGCAAGGCGTAAAAAAGCATGGAAGAAAAGTCGGAAACGATTCCAGTGCTACTCAAACACGTTAATTTTCGCGGTGAATATCGAAATCTGCTTCTTTTCGTGGTGAAAGCCGAAACGTGCTAGTTTTCGCGTTAAATATCGAAAGGTGCCAGTTTTCGTGGCGAAAACCGAAACTTGCTACTTTTCGTATCGGAAGTCAAAGCATGCTAGTTTTCGCAGTGATATCAAACGTGCTTGTTTTCGTGAGAATTCTGAAACATGCTACTTTTCGTAAGCAGCGTCGATACTGTCTACGACATTTTTGCAATTTTTTTACCCCTAAACGCCAGTGATAAAAAATAGTTGAATGTATTCAATTTTACGTGCGGTTGGATGGGCAAGACGTTCAGGCTACGGGTAATGTACTTTTATTGGCCATTTAGCACAAAGATAAACCATTTCTAACAACAGATTAACGTGAACTAAACCTTTGTGAACATTTCGAAAGAAAACCCCCCATCTTGCCCATCGTAAACCATATACAGGGTGTCCTGTTATGAATGGATAATCCTGTAACTGTCGATAGGTCAGAGCATGTCCTACTAAATACTGGAATTTCAGTTTAGTAAAAGTCCCACGGTTTTCGAGATAAAAATCATCTGCCTTCGATTTTTCGCATGCCATTTCTACAAGTGATAACTTTTTTTGAGCCGGTTTTTTTTAAATACTCTTAGTTATTTGTTTTATCTAGAGAAATCTTTTCAACCTTAAATGTTAAAGAAACTTTATGAAAAAAGATCTTACGCAGAATTTTTATACAAACCAATTCGAACATCTGACTGCGGTGTAAAAAAAAATGTACTACGCATATCGTGCCAATTACTTTTAAAACTTGCTTAGTTATCGTCGATTTATATCAATTGTAAAAATGGCATGCGAAAAACCAAAAGCAGATGATTTTTTTAAAAAAATAACATAAAGCCCAAAATCTCGAAAACCGCGGGACTTTTACTAAACTGAAATTCCAGCATATAGTAGGATATGATCTGACCAATCGACAGTTGCGGGATTATCCATTCATAACAGGACACCCTGTATATTCAATATTGAACCATCAACGTTTGATGAAAAATTACGAACCCTGGCTGGCGAATGAAGAGCATCGCTGCCAATCTCGCTGTCCGCGGACTTGCCGTATTTCGGCAACACTTAATATTAATAATTGGTAATAAAAAATAATCTCGTGGCATCAATACATATAGTCATAATTATAAATGACTCAAAATTTCATTCTGAGTCGTATAAAACATTTACTGACGCAGTTTTTTTTTCATAATAATCATCGATAATGTTATACTTTTTCATGCTGGTGGCAACACAAAAGTTTATCTTATTTACTTAGTGAAAATATAAAAACAAATAGTTTCGCCCTTCTATTATATAGTTTATGGAAAATTAGGATCATCAGAATAAATCTATACCTCGTATGCATTTTTTGATGTTCATTGCTCCAACCTCCTTAAGGTAGTACAAGCGTGTACTCGATTATTGGATCGCTGCCGAATAAAAAAAAACACTGATCTCAATAGGCAGCTGCCTAGGGCCGGCAGATTTTAGAGGGCAGCTTTTTAGTAACACCTAAAAAGGCCATGGTGTTGAAGTTTGCATCGTTGGAACGCAACGAAAATTCTGTTTTACATTTTATTTTCAATGTTTTTATTATTATAGGCAATCTCTTTTTATATCATGTAGATCGCTAAATAGATATCTTAACAAATGGTTGGAGGACTTTTGTAGGCGAAATCTGCCAAAAAATTAAATTCGTTGCAGTCCAACGAAGCAAACTTCAGCATCGTAAAAGGCCTAGGTAAATACAAGTGATTAAGACAGGATTAAAAAGTTTAAGACAGCACAAAGTCAAGTAGCCTATACTTAAGAAAAGTATAAATCCGGCACTGCAACAATTATACATTCTCGTTTGTCATAGTTAAGGGGAGATATACACCTAGCAGCCGGAAAAAGGTCATTTTTGTGAATTTTTTCAAGGGAAACTATTTGAAATTTCGGATTGGAGTTTTAATTATCTAAAAGTATATACATTCAAAAATATGTTTAATTTTCTTTATTTAAAAATATCAAAAATGTACAAGGATATTGTATGATCCTTGGAGCGTCGTCAAAAAATCTGCGTATACGGTACCCACTGGCGTTTCTTCAAAAATCATCTGAAAAAAAAACCAAAAAGATTATTAAATTAGATACTATAATCTAGTACTTGTCGTAGCCGATTTTTAAAATATCGATTTATGTGATTTAAAATATCGAGTTATTATTTTGCCTATAAAACAAAAACTAAGTAACCGAAAAAAATCCTATGACAAGTACTAGATAATGGTGTATAGAATAACCACAAAAAACCTCAAGGCAATCGATTCATTGGTTTTCGAGAAATTTTGAGTACCGATTTGAAAAAACGTGGTTTTGAGAAAAACGCGTTTGAAAATTTGGGAATGAATAAATCATGAAATTTGTCAACTTACATGTAATCATCGATACCAGGCCCATAGTGTAGGTCTTCTACGGTCGACGGAAAGTTCACAGCTTCTAAATCCTCGACCTCGACCATCTAGGTGTACATTTCCCCTTAAGGTAGTCCTATCGCCAGGCTTCAATCCATAGGATTTTCATAATTTTTTTTTGAGATTCACTAAATATATTAATAATCGTCCCGTAAAATTTCAAGGTCGTTTATCGACCTAATTACAGAGAAAAGAAATATTAAAATTGCGCATTTTTGTGAAGAAATTCCGAGATGACATACAAAAACCCAATCTCTTGTTGCTACAAAAGTGCATATAATAGTGGGAATCCGTCAAATTTTTAAAAATAATCAGATTTACATACTTAACACTTGTAGTAATCCAGTGCTCTCAGAAAAAATTACGCTTATTGTCCTAATTTCTATGTAATATCAAGTTTAATTTGAACTTCCGGTATTGGATTTATTACCACTTGCTACGATAAAGAGACGTGACAGCAAGGCAACAGCTGACTAGTCCTAACCTCATCTCACTCATTCGAATTTCCACACATATTTCATTTTTAACCGACGTATTTCGCCGACACGAATTTACCACGCTTTTTACCGGTCGTGGTGCGAATACAATGCTTTATATTTCCCGCACCTGACATTGTTTTGACAGATCGACGTTGAAAAGCATGAAGCTTAAACTCGCCTGGTTGAGTAAAAAGAGACGGAGATAGAACCAATATTGCCAAATATCAAACCTAGAAATACTGCGCGAATCGTTGGAATAACTATTTTTTCATCTTTCTAATTAAATGTGAACGTTCATTAAACAGTTTACACATGGAAAATTTAATTACAATTTTTTTCTTGCATATGTTAAAAATATAAATTGTACAAGTCTCGAGTATGATCAGTGGTCTGACTGGTGTGAAGCGATAGGACTACCTCAATTGCACATTTTCAACTAGTCATCTGTACTTCCCATAAGTACAGATGAGTTTTTTTGGACAATGACTTTGGATCTCTTCTCGCAAGTTTTAACCGAGTCTTCCTCATATTCATATCACTTGGCATTTTAATCCACAACTTTCCCGCTATTTTTACACTGGTATTCTTACATTTAAGAACACACCAATGGTAAGGATTGTAACTCGTTTCGAATATAACAAATTTACGTATTCACAATTAACGCAGCGATTTCGTAAATTTCATAAATCGTTTTCATGAAAAGGAAGCAAAAATTCTAGTAGTTTATTACCACCAAAGGATCGAATTGGCACACCGTTTAAAAAAGGGTGTAATACCCTACTGTAGCGATAAACTTGCCGTTTATTTTTCCGCAGAACTCTACGACTACTGCCTGAACGAGAACATAGCCGACAAGAATCTGATAGCCAAGTGGAAGAAAGTAGGCTACGAGAATTTGTGCTGTCTGCGTTGCATACAGACGAGAGACACGAATTTCGGCACGAATTGTATATGCAGAGTGCCGAAGGGGAAACTCGAGGAGGGCCGTATAGTGGAGTGCATACATTGCGGTTGCCGAGGATGCTCGGGTTGACGATTAACGAAACTTAGGAATTTTCTCATAAGGCACGTGACTCTGATTTTTATTTTCTTTTTCTTCGTTTAGTTATTATCATTACAAATTTAAATAAGAATGGCGTAATTATAGCGTAAATACGTAATTTGTAAATAAAGAGCGAATTTTCGCAACGTGTCTTGTCTATTTGACCATCAAGTTCCATTTGTTGAAGTCTCGGAATCTCGCAGCGAAGTACAAGGGCGTGTGTACCGGCCAGTCGTAGGTAACAGCTTTGTCCCGCGACTCGATGCTTATTCTCAACGTCTCGTCGTCCCTTCGTTGTATCGTGAATATTATGCGGCTGCCCAAGCGTATCCTTGGCAATCTCATGAGCTTCTCGTCCCCGTCCATGAATATTTTTCCCAGCGGTGTTATCACCAAACTGCCCCATCTTCGCAGATCCTCGTTGTCGGACGGTCTCTCGCACAGCAACGCTATGCCCTCGTTGTCCCTGACGTTCGGTGATACTTCCAAAAACTAGAAGATAAAATTACCCTTGCCGTTTTTGTTTCTTCGGGTTGTGTGTTCAAAGAAATCTTACCTTAAATTCGATTATTTGATTTGCGTCGACTTGAGGACCCGAGGAAAATAAAGTGCTTGTACGCTCGGTTATCTTTGCCGCTACTTTTCCACCGTTCGTTACCATGTAGTCCTTGTTGTTCGGGGCCCAACCTGCGCGGACGATTTTCGTCAGTTTTGCCGTCGAGGGCATTTTTTTCGGGATTTCAAGGATTCGATTACGATTACTAATGTCGTAGACTTGAAAACGAATCCTTTAGCGTGGATATTTTTGTCGACTCTGTCGAAGGCTCTGTGAGTGTCGTTATATTGTGATAAATTATACAAATTTAAATCGCGCCACAATTGCATTTGTGAGAATTTTTCTTTGAACCTTAACATTAATTTTTAAAAAGTACACGAAATGACTTTTTATGGTTTTTCAGTAAATCTACCACTACTTTGCGAATATTGATGGAGAGACTAATGTTTCCAGGTTTTTTTCAGCTTAATGTGCCCTCAATAGCCCTGTATATTTTCAAATTGATCCATCGAACCGTTTTTTTCGGACCTATTGATCAAAGTTTTACAAAACGATATAAGGCTTTTTTTTAATTAGGCCACTCTAGAGGCCGAAAAATAGGCTTTCTGGGGATTTTTTTATTCAGGAATTAGGCCATTCTAGAGGCCGAAAAACAGGCTTTTTGGGGACTTTTTTATTCAGAAAAACTACAAAATAAATCGAGATTACAAAAAGGGTGTTTATCATACATATCAGTGACTGTATACAATAATTTTTTTGAAGCGACTAATTTAAAAATGGTGTCTGTGCAGCGTTCATCTCAAAACTGCATGTTCTAAGTTGGCCGGAAACATAACCCAGACAATTTTCAACCGATTCACTCGAAATGTTGAATATATCTTGAAAAATACATTGTCTATGGAAGTACGTATGATTTTTTTTTATATTGCAAAGTTTATTTGTTATTAACGATTTTTTGGGCAAATTTTTGGGATGTGAAAAATTTGCCTAAAAAATCGTCAGATAATTGTTAATAACAAATGAACTATGCAATATAAAAAAAATCCTACGTACTTCTATAGACAATGTATTTTTCAAGATATATTCAACATTTCAATCGGTTGAAAATTGTTTGAGTTATGTTTCCGGCCAACGTAAAAAATGCAGTTTTGAGATAAACGCTGCACAGCCGCCATTTTGAAATTAATCGCTTCAAAAAAATTGTTGTATACAGTGACTGATATGTATGATAAACACCCTTTTTTGTAATCTCCACTTATTTTGTAGTTTTTCTGAAAAAAAAAAATCCCCAAAGCCTATTTTTTCGGTTTCTAGAGTGGCCTAATTTCTTAAAGAATAAGTATTGTTCCTAAACATCGTGTAATCATCATCGAAATGAAAACAGCTATTTTTTCCCACTTTTTTCAAAACTTTGCACTAGTTACTTGTCAAATTTGAGAGAAAAAAATTGAATTTTTTGTTTGCAATTTTTTTGAAAATGTGTATGAAAATTTTTTGAATTTTTTTTGTTTGAATTTTTTGAATTTTTTTTGAAAGTTTTTTTTGAAATTTTTGAAAAGCACGAAAAAAATGCATAGACCGTCATTTAACGGTTTGAAAAATGTTTTTTCCGAACTCAACCATATTACCGTGCCCATAATACTTTAGTTGCAAGTGCAATAGCGCAATTTCCATGAACTATTCGAGATTTTTAAACCAAGGGAAGACAAGAATAAGACCTAATGGGGAGCGGCGAGGGATTTCTAGTGGTTACGGAACCTTAAAAAGGTCATTACTCACTGTACGGTGGTACTTTTGTTTTGGCAAAGCGATGAAAGCTCCAAGCGGTCTCCATGCTTTGCAGTCCTACTCTAAGGGTAACAGGCTCCTCGACTCGAAGATCTCTCACGAAGCACGAAGTTTCCGGGCCTTCGTAGACCGTCTCGAAAGCGTCCGAAGCTACGTCGTAAACTTCGCCGTTTGCCTTCTGCACGACAAAATTTTGTTCCTCGCTGGTGTACTCGGGATCGGTTATATGCCATTTGACGTACAGGGCGCCCGGTCTTTCCTCGATCTCGACGATCTGCGTTGGCCCCATTCGGAGAACATTTCCCAGCTCGGAAATTCCTTTGATCGCCGTGTCGACGGCACTCTTCGACGGTGGACTGAACGTTACGTATGGGAGCTCCTCCGGCTGAGGCACAGCGGGTATTCTTTGGAAATTGACACGAAGCGAACATGGAACTTCCCGTGAAATATTCCTCAGCTACTTCGGATTTTTAAATTCGTTTTTTTTTACATGGAAATAAACAGGAAAGTCGCGGGTTTTTCTTACATTCGAGCATGCCTGTTACGCATATGGAAAACAGGGAAAATCGAGAAAACTCAGGGAATTTCTTTCCTCCTGGAATAATCAGGGAAAACTTAAGGAATTTTGAAAATTCTCTGGAATTTTTCCAGTATTCACTTTTCGCAAGAATTACGGAAAATCAAACCGACTTAAAAGAAACTGAAAGGTATTAAAAAATATATTTTTGTATATTAATACGGATCGAAAAATGATCCAGACAAAATCGATAGGAAAAAATCACATTATATTGGTAAAATGTCATTAGATTTTTGATTTGTTGCCGCGATTTCGCGTAATGTCGATTCAAAGTTAAAAGTCGTCTGCCAAAAGTCCATTTTACTGTAAAAGAATCGCGGCGTGTTTGTCAGTTCATCAGTGGCGTCAAGGTCGGTGGCATCGATCAGTGGCGTTGAATTTTTTTTTATTACTTGGCGTCAAGACGCTGCCGGGTCTCAGGATTTATATTATTCTTCATTAAACACAAAAAAAAGTTATGACAGCGCCAAACGAAGAAAATTTCAAAAACTAAAAACTAATTTACTCTACAGCTCTGTACATTTGTATTCGATTTCTCAATACACAACCACACAATTGTCATTGTAGACAAGTGTTTATATTCATTTTTTATTTATTGGCACCGACATAAAAATTTCCGTTTCTAATAAAGAACAGGTGCTGCATTTGCTTTTAATGTATTTTTTTTACTTTAGTGTTTACATTTCTTTTTATTTCAGTTTCTTTTTCATTTTCGTTTTAATATTTAATATTTTCAATAAGATGGAAATGCAAAGAAAACAGAAATCATGATTTTTAGTAACGGAGGAAAAGCTCAGGAGAACAAAATGATAAATTAAAAGTGAAGAAGTACGAATAGTAAAGGAATTTAAATATCTGGGATATTGGTTCACGTGTAAAAACTCAATTTAGGCACATGGAAAAAAGGTGACAGGGAAAACGCAAAAGGCAATGAATATGGTGTGGGGAATTTGGAAGAGGGCGGGGAGAGATATGATGGAGGAGAGACTCTGTTTATTAGATTCAATCGTAAAAGCAGGAGCAATTTATGGAGTGGAGATATGGGGAATGGGAGAAATAATACAGAGCAGGTATTGTAAGATGGCGTTAGTTAGTGGTGGACAGAACGACGCCAAATTATATATGGAGGAGAGAACTAGGAGTGCTTACTATGGAATATGTGATAAGGAAAAAAGCGTCGAGATATATTAGAGAAGTCATGAGAATGGAGGAGACACGGTGGCCAAAAATTTGCTTACTAGACGAAGTTAGAGCGATAACAAACGGTGACCCGTCAAAATGGGGGAAAAACCTGGTGAAGGTATTGAGAGATCTGGAGATAGAAGATATAATAACAATGATGAGGGAGCGAAAAGAAGTGAAAAATAGACGAAAGGATAAAAGAGGGACTGGAAAACTTGAAAACAGAATTTTAAGGAGGGAAGAGGAAAAAATTAGAAAATCGACGTATAACGATAAGTATAAATATATTATAGAAAATGACGAGATGCCATGGAAATATTGGTCAGATGAGGGAATAAGGGGTAGGGACAAGGAAATATGGGCGAGGCTAAGATGTGGCAACATAAAAAGGGCGGGAAAAAAAGGGGGAAAGAATTGGAGGTGCAGGATATGTAAAGAAAAAAATGAGACATTGGAGCACCTAATAAATGTAAAAAAAAGGTAGGGAGTTAGTATCAGAGAAAGCAAGGAAGTAAGCAGAGGAGTGAATGGAAGGAATGGATGATTTGGCAGTAAAGGGGGAAATCATAAATATCCTGGGAGAAAAAATACAAATAGGGATATGCGAGTGTTTTAGGGAGATAGAGGAAATATGTAGAAAGATGAGTAAGGAGCATGGGGAAGGAGAGATCGACGAAGTGGACGAATAAATGAAGAAAGGGAGAATGGAATTCTCATATTTTGTAAAAAAGCTTTGCAAAAAAGTTGTGCACATAAAACTCGATACTACTATTTACTAG
Organism: Ophion slaviceki; assembly: GCA_944452715.1. NCBI lineage: Eukaryota > Metazoa > Arthropoda > Insecta > Hymenoptera > Ichneumonidae > Ophion > Ophion slaviceki. The sequence goes on from OX101784.1 coordinate 38,226,618, forward strand.
GTGCGCAACTAAGTTGCCGGGTTTCACACATGGATGGCGCTAGCGACAGATGTAGTCGGCATACAGGTCTGAAATTGGGTGTCTTTATAGCATGGACATCTGTTAAGAATACCCAGTCGTAATATAAACAAATATCGCAACCCAACGACCTTTTCTCTAACCTCGAAAAGGTCAAAGATTGTGCCAAATAAACAGCATTTGCGGGAAACATTGCTTTTCTGCTTCAACCTAAAAAAAAACAGCAGCTGAAGTACGTCGGTTATTTGAGGAGGCCTACGGCGAACATATACCAACAAAAGCAACGTGTGAAGATTGGTTCAAGCGGTTCAGACGTGGCGGTTTTGAGACTGGGGACAAGGACCGCTCGGGAAGACAGCAAACATTTGCGGACACCGATCTGCAAGCGTTAAATGTGACTCGGCAATGTATTTCGAAACGTTTGCACGCCATGGGAAAAATTCATAAGGATGGAAAGTGGGTGCCGCATGAGATGACTGAGAGACAAATGGAAAATCGAAGAGCCGCTTCCGAAGTTTTGCTTTGCGGCAGAACAGAAAGAGTTTCCTGCATCGAATTGTTACTGGCGATGAAAAATGGATATACTTCGAGAATCCCAAACGCAGAATATCGTGGCTTTCACTTGGCGAAGCGTCAACATCGACGGCACGGCCAACTCGCTTCGGAAAAACGACAATGCTCCGCGTTTGGAGGGACCAGAAAGGAATCGTGTACTATGAGCTGCTGAAACCGGGCGTAACTGTCAATGGGCATCGCTACCGACAACAACTAATCAATTTGAACCACGCATTGCTCGAAAAACGGCCAGAATGGGACACGAGACACGAACGTGTGATATTGCAGCACGACAATGCTCCGTGCCATCGCAGTTCCATCGTCCAGGACACCATAAAAACACTGAAATGGGATCTGCTACCGCGCCCGCCGTATTCGCTAGACCTGGCCCCTTCAGACTATCACTTGTTCCGGTCGATGGCGCATGGCTTGGGTGGGCTACACTTGGCCAATTACGATGCAGTACTGAATTGGTCGGACGAATGGTTTCAGTCCAAAGACGCGTCTTTTTATCGTCGCGGTATTTATGTATTGCCAGAGAGATGGCAAAAATGTGTAAATAGCGAGAGATAATACTTCGAATGAACCATTTTTTGTATTTGTCTTGAAATTTTCGATTTTTTATTGGTAAAAAAAACCCGGAAACTTAGTTGCGCACCATCTTAAAAAAAATTATGTTCTTTATTTGACCGCAATCTCCCTGGAATATTTGCAAAACGAGGAAATGACACATAAAGGAACGCTGAAAACAAAAAACAAACCCAAACTCACCGCCCCAGTTGACTGCTGGCTTCAATGATTTTACACTCCTGAGGCTTTGCCGTGTCAGCCTCGACGAGCGCGCGGCTGAGTTCGCTTATCAAATTGCGACTACTTTTTATCTGAGCGTTCACTTGTTGCCTGCATGCTTTCAACGGGCCTAGACTCTCCGTCATGTACACTTCCGCCTCGAGCCTCATGAGATCGCGCCTCTTATTTATTTCCCGGCAAACTCTGTTCAGCAAATCCTGATAAGCGTCGTCGATTTCTTGCATTACCCTATTTGCGCTCTTGACAATCTGTAATTGGAAAATATATTTCTAATACTTTCCTCTGGTTTTTATTCATTCGTCGCGTTTGCAGCAGAGGAACGTTCACAGGCTACAGCACCAACGGAGGGTAGTACGCATGTAATAGTGATGGTGAATTAAAAGTCAGTTGATTGCAAACAAAAATTGCATTTGTCCTATATTAAGGGATTAGGCTACTGCGAAATATAAGAAACACTCGTTCGCCGCTTGAGGCAACTCGAATCGAAGAGGAAAGTCCAACACATGGTGCAGGAATCGCAGAACAAAGGTAAACTTATTATTACGATAGAACTGCTGGTAAAACTTTAAGGGGTCTTCTCACTTTAGACGCTGAAAAAGGCTACTTTCATGAATTTTTTTGATAGGTTTATATTACAGATATTGATATAAAAGTTGTTGCACTTAATAAATACACTTTCGAAATACACAAAAAAATGTTTTTAATGTATTTATGTAACCCAAACAAACTTTAAACGCGTTTTTCTCGAAACAACATTTTTCGACGGCTTGTTAGTAAAATCTTCGGAACTACTGAAACGATCCTTATGAAATGTTAACCACATATTCTTTTTGTTTTGCCAAAAACAGTGAAAAAACGCCTTTTTGACGAAAAATGTTCGCCATTTTGTTATTTTTGCATATATGAAAAATCGTATGATATGCGCTATAGCCACTAACATACTGAATCTAAAACCGTTTGATTTCTTTGTTTCGGATGATCCATCTCCGAGATTCCATCAACAGCGCAACCCACAATTTTTTTATCTACCATTTTTGTCTATAAATAGTGACTCAAATAAATAAATAGATTTTTTAAAATGTATTTCGAAAGTGTATTTCTTAAGGGTAACAATTTTTATATCAATATCTATAGTATAAACCTATTAAAAAATACATGAAAATAGCATTTTTAGCGTCTAAAGTGAGAAGAAGAGCTTAAACGCGTTTTTTTCGAAACTATGTTTTTCAAAACGGTGTACACGATTTTTTGACATCTAATGAACGGATTGACTTCAAATTTGGTACGCTTATTCAGTGTAATAGTAGTTTAGTCTTGGCCGACGTTTTTCTTAACATTTTTTTTCATCAGTTATTAACAATAAGGATCAAACTCGAAAAAAATCCGAACATTATTTGATGGTGGAAACACAATACCAAAAAAGAGCTCGATCAAGTTTTAGCCGATATTATCTATTTTTTAAAAACTCGTTTTTTTGCTACAGATTAATCGAGTGGCCAACATTAAGTACACCGTAGAGCCCCTCACGTTCAAAGGTCCTTCACGAGATTGTTTATAACTTCTTTCATTATTAATATTTTGTAATGAAATTTGGTACACAACTTTGTTAATGTACATGGGGCATTTCATACCAAATCGGCCACTTTTAGACTCGACCCCCTTCGTTTCGGTTGAATTTTTTTTATGTTATTGTACCCTATAAAAGAAGCTTGCTTGATTTTTTTGCAAATTCTTTTGTCGATTCATTTTTGAAAAGTTAATTTCTCTCAAACGTAACTTTTTTCATGCTCAAAACTTCGTCAAAAATGGACCGAAGATAATGATTTTTTATCTTCGAATTTTCCGTTTTCTGATCGCCTTTCGAGAATAAATACAATCAAAATTATCGTTTCCAATACTTTTTTCTCAGTTTGAAGCAAAATATATTTTTTCTCGAGCCGATTACCTATTTTGATTATTCGAAAAAAAGTCCGTCGCATCGAAAGGGATCGTGTCTAAAAGTGCCCGATTCGGTATAGAATGTCTCACATACAAATAAATGTCCAAACGATTTCGCAATCTTAATTTTGTCTTCAAAATGAACTTTTTTGAAGAACCCTGATTTTCGAATCGTCACAGTAGCCTACCCCCTTAAACATTGATTTTCTAATATCGATCAAGATGTGACAAGGGGGGCGCAGTCGTATCTCCTTTTTCGCATAAAGGGGGCGTTAGAAAAAAAACGTTTGCGATTCCCTGCCCTTAAAGAATGCTTTCTCACGAACGAGAAAAACTATGAATATTTTACGTTTAACATTTTTCGAACAGTTTTTCTCGTTGCTTTTCCAGGCTAATTGTTTTGCAATGACAGCAATAATTTTACTCGAAAATTCTCGCTAATTGTGAGTTTCATGAATTATTTAGGATGTTTAAGGGATAACACCACTCTCAGATTTTGCAAAAATCGTTTTTTGTGCTTAAAAAATACTTTGGAGTCATAAAAACAATATGAAATTGGCCCGGTAGCGATTTATGTTTTTTTAAGTTTCAATTATCGATTTTGCCGCAGCGCATCGGACTTTTTTGAGGCGCCTCGTACAACTTTAAACGCGTTTTTCTCGAAACCACTTTTTTCGAACTGGGAGGACGGATTACTCGAACACCTTTGCATGGATCGATTTGAAATGTTGATAGTAGCTTCACAATAACATTCTCTATGGGAGTACGTAGCCGTTTTTTGATTAAATGTAAACTATTTTTTTAACAATTTACTGCTTATTTTTTGTCAAAAAATCGATTTATTTCTTTCAAAGTGCGCCATTTGTTTAAAATTTAATAAAAAAATCCCTGCGTAGTTCCATAGCTAATAATATATACATTATAATTTTTTCGGTTTTTGTTCCAGGTCTTATACTTACGAGAAAACCGTCCTCCCGTAAAGCTATTTGTAAAAAACACGTTTGCCGAGATGGGCGCTGTCGCCGCCATTTTGCATGAAGATTATAATAAAATTTTGTTTTTATACTTTAATATGTGTTAAATAAACTCCCTCAAAAGAAATCCGATTCCTTTTTTCATACTCCCAAAATAAATGGTCAGTTAGGCCTTATTTTCTGCCGCTAGAGTGGTGTTATCCCTTAACCCTTTGGAGCATACATTTTTATTTACGTGCAATTGACTTGAGATTTTCTACTCGGGGGTTTTCGGGGTCGCTGATTACGAATCTGCACTAAAAATTCGGAAATTCAAGATGGCGGACCATAAATGCAAAACGTCGTTTGATGATAGCGAAAGTTGGTACTTGGGGGTTTTCGGGGTCGCTGATTACAAATCTGCACTCAAAATTCGAGAATTCAAGATGGCGGATCCAATATGGCGGACCATAAATGCAAAACGTCGTTTAATGATGGCGAAAGTTGGTACTCGCGGGTTTTCGGGGTCGCTGTGACATGAAATAAGCTCCCCAAAAAAAATAATAGACCAAATTTGGAAAAAATCCTATAGTTTTTGCCATTCACAGCCGTCATATTGGATCCGCTATTTTGAATTTGACGGTTTAGACTTCGGATTTGTATTCAGTGTATCGAAAACCAAGTTTTTACCTATTTTTTGGTTACGGTTTACCTGCTAGATTAGTCGTAATCAGATTTATGATGTAAAAAAATCTTTTTTTTTTGCACTTTCGTTATTGATGACACCCGCTACGTGATATACAAAAATGTAATAGGTATAGTTCCCAGGACTTCAATAACTTAGTGGTTATTGAAGTCCTAGGAACCTTGAAACGCATTTACAACCGCCACATTGAATTAAAAAACACTTTTGAATCGTCAAAATCTGAATTGAATTGGGTGTTACAATATGCCGCAAAGGGTCAAGGCCTTAGGTCACAGTAACGGGTATAAAATCATGTGCGAATTTAACAATTTTTTTCGTATGAAAAAGTGATTCATTCATAAAATTAATTACACATCTATTTAGTACGAATATCAAGCTGTTGGAAAAAATATATATATTTTTATAGCACAGTGTGACCTAAACCCGCACTTTACGCACGCTTTTCCGTAACCTAAGTAGCCCTTTTTTACACTGTACGAAAATCGATCGCCTAACTTCACAGATGTATGAAAAACAAAAGAAAATCCTTTTAAATGTCATTTCAAGCTTGAAAATTCATAGCGGACAAGTAACGAGACAGGGATAGGTTAGCGATTCTCCTAAAAACATTTTCATGTTGTAGAAAAAATTACAGCGAAATCAAAACGAAACGCTGACCCATAGTTTGTTGTATGGAAATTATAACTTTCATTCAGAAATGGACAGTTCGGGAAGTGAATTTAGTGAAGATGAGATAAACGAAATTGTTCCAGACGCTATAAAAGAAATAGCGAAATCGGTGACTCTAAATTTGTTGCCCAGTAAATCGAAAACATTATATACAGCAGCGTATAACGCATTCAATGGCCCTAGCAGCAATCTAACATTGAATAATTGCAATGTCACACGAACATGCGGGACTGACAATAAGATGGTGCAAACCGACAAAAGCGGTTAAAAAAAATCGTTACAGTTTGTAAAATTGGTGTTTTAATTACATGCGTTGAAAAAATTAAAGTTATTCCTCTTGTTTCACCTACTTTTGTGTACATTATTTAATAAACGTACATGGATTATCGAAATTATTATTCTGGTGTGACAGTTTTTCAATTTTTTTTCTTCCGTGCTTGACTTGCCGTTAACGTTGAGATTATATGATATTTTAACGCAAGTTTAAAAATGATAATTTCATCCCTCGGGGGGGCTGCGCCCCCCCGAACCGCCCTCTACGCCCCCCGAACCCCCCTCTACACCCCCTCACCGCGTCCGAGGCGGGTTTATGTCACATGTGCTATAAAATAGTATACGATACTCGTGACTTGAGTAGCCTATTATTGCACGGCGGTTAGCACCCTCGCTGCGCTCGGGCGCTAACTTCGCGCCGTGCAATAATAGGCTACTTAGGTCACACGTATCGTAATATACTATTTTCGATGTACAAAATCGCCGACTTCTCGAAACTTCTCGAAACACCTTTTTTTCAATTGGCGTGACAAATAACCAACAAATTTCACTCGATTTACTTCAAATTCAAAAGTTATGTTCCTAATTGCATTTCGCAGAGAAGTACGTACGAAATTTCTGATTAATCGAAAACTTTTCATTTTATGAGCAGTTTATGAGCAGTTAAAACGAAATTTTTCACTGAAAATTCATTTCTTAAGTTCAAATACCTACAACTTTTGAATAAAAGAATATTTTTTAAATTCCGTACGTAATTCTCTAGTTATTCTAATGTAGATTGACGAGAATTTTTGTTTTTTGTTCCAGGTAAAAAATTGTGACTGCTAAATGTCACGCCGCGGAGCGCCTAAAATAAGATAACAAAAGAAAATGTTAGTAGTCGTCCATTTTGTACATAAAAAAAATTTCTAACAGTTTGATATTCATACTAAATAGATGTGTAAATAATTTTATGAGTGAATCACTTTTTCATATGCAAAAAAAATTGTTAAATTCGCACATGATTTTATACCCGTTACTGTGGCCTAACCCCTTAAAGGAATGGATTTGAAGCTCGGAAGAAGAGATGAGGCTTCGAGTGGCTATGAAATCCAAACCCAAACTCACCTGTTGATCAGCAATGTCGAGATCTCCCAGCTGATCCTCCAACTTCACGATGTAATCTTCGGCCGACAATATTATACCCTTGACGTCGTCCGCCACGTGGCTCGGTAATGTTTTCGTCGTTGCGGCAAAGTCATCCTTCGTACGAATTATGGAATTGTCAAGGCTCGTGCTCCCATCAGACGACTTGTCGAACTGGTCCAACTTCTGGAGAGCACTCGTCAATCGAAACTTCAATTCTTCCTTGCGCAAATCCTTGTCACCGTTGGTGCAGTCAATTGATTCCAGGGATGGCATGAGGGGTGCTGTTTCTTCAGTGAACGAGGCGCTCAGTGTCTTGTCGTGAATGTCCTCGTCTGAACCATCCAGAGCTGACGCGTAAACTTCCGGGTCCATGGCGATCAAGTGTTCTTCTCCTCAATTTTTTTTTCCCTCGCTAAACGTCAGTTATCCGCAAATCTTCCTTCGCCATCGGCACGAAATTTCGTTCGTTTTTCCTGGTGCAAAATGAACTTTTTTCTCAAATTGTCCACGTTGTTATCAGCCAAGTTGGATTTATTGGAGAGATTCAAAAGCTACGACCAACTCGCGAGCATGCACGCAACGCATATATGTATGTAGTTTTTCCTTCAGGGGTAACACCATCGTTGAGCCGAAAACTCAAATGGGGCTTTTAAAGTTGATTTTTTTGAGAATTTGCTAACTTTGTTGCGATTTCACAATTGGTTTTGCAATTATACGTAAGAAAATTTGTTTACAGACTTTTCGATCTACATTTGCGGCATACTAGCAGTCTGTCCAAAGTTATCTTCTTTGAAGAGATACTCCGTGATGGAAATTTTCCAATTTTCGGAATTCAAATTATCGAAATATAGATTTTTAAAGAAATTAGGCACACGTGAATTTTTTTGTACAAATTTTTACATGTCAAATGTTTATTTTCAAAGAAATTAAGCGTCCGTGCATTTTATTTACAATTCTTTTTTCACCGAAATGTTGAGTGTAGTAAGATTTTCCATGTCGCAAAAATTCTTTGCTATTCGTCGATAAAATGTATCGAAGAATGCTGCGTAAACATTTCGAGTAAAACGAATAATGGAAAAATTACAGAAATTCCACCGCAAGAGCATATTTGAAAAAACGCTGTCGAGAAAAATGCGTTTGACGTTTCGCCTTCAGATTCTTTACGGGCTCACACCTTGTGGACATTTTTGAAAATATCGATTTTTGTTTTTCGACGGATTTTCAAAATATAACATTTCAAAAATATTCTCTGACAATTTTAGTAGTGTAATATAATTGAAAATGATAAAAAAATCGAAAAAGTAATTTTGTTCAAAATTACTTTTTCAAAATCGGGGATTACGATATCTCAAAAAATCACTGCACCGCTCAACTTGAAGTGGTTGAAACGGGGCATTTTTTTCCGTCTTTTTTTTAAAATATCGGCTCCGAAATTTATCTACACGCCTCTCATTTCGGTCTAAATCCAAATGGGCGTTGATCTCGAGACTATAAACTGAAGATAAACGCAACGACAAAAAAATGATATTTTCGACCCAACGTGACGTTACCCCTAAAGAGGGAGGATACCTTCAAGGATATTTAGTGTTCTTCAAGTAAGCTTTTGTTAGATTTTGCCATGAATATTTAATCCGACAATCCGAAGTATCGGTTTGAAGAACTTTGTCCGCCGTAGTCTGAGTTGTTTCGTTGTACGATATTTTGGATTTGCCGAAGCTTTCGACTCCCATGGTCCGTCGATGCGTCGACCTCTCGCTCGCCTCCAACATCTTTCCATCCCAATAATTCGTTTCGGTCCTCGCTGGATGTTTCCCAGTCTCGCGAAACGACACTTGGGTGCCGGTGCCGATAATTTGCCAGGAATATTTCACCGTGCATGGATAATTCGTGGCTGCTGCTCGTCGAGAGAGCTCGTCTTCTCTCCTCAAATATTCCATCAGAGTCCTCGAGGTCTGGACGGTCTTTCCAATGATTTGCCAAGAATACTTTATCCCGCAATCCAAACGTTCGCGCTCCTGGCGCGCCGGCTCCTCGGTCTTCTCGTCGCTCTCCGTGATTTTCCTCTTCTCCGAGGGTGGCACCCAGTTCTCCAAATCCTCCCAAGAGTACTTTATTCTGCAGCCGCCACCTCCGTCAGGTTGATTCTCCGGAGTATACGAGAACTTGCCATTCACGTTGCTCGAAGAGCAGCATCGAATTTCCGTCGCGCTGCTCTCTCGAGAAGCGACGTCCCTCCTGAAAAGCAGCCAATTGCTTTTCTCCCGCCGCGCCTTTTCCGACGCGCTTTCCGCATCGGGCTCAACCTCCGACGGCCCGGCAGAGTTCGAAGGATTCGTCGCGCAGCCCGAGCTTGGAATTTCTCTCTCTGCTTCGGCGACCGGAAGGCTCAGGGAAGAAATGCCCCGCTTGTTCTCATCGTCGCTTGGAATACAAGGATCCACGAATTTGCAGTTGGAATTCTCGTGAGTCTCCTCCAACGGGTTCGGAATGTTTTTTCCCCTTTCCGGAGCCACTCGTCTCGCGTCATCTGGGCAGAAGGACGAAGTTTGCTTGGCTGGGACTCTGTTTCTTCGGGGCCTGGCGACCTTGGTCTTCTTTCTCGGAACGCAACCACCAAGGATCGTCTTGCTCCGAGAAGCGGGCAGAGCCAATGGAACCATGACGTTCTTCCTCACTAACACTAAGACGGGTTTCGCTAAATTCTCTTCGGCGCCATCCATTTTTCAACTAGTCTTGCGCCCAGTCGCTCAGATACGGCGGAGCGTGCACATTCGTAATTCCATACCGACGGACGCTATTTCTTTCGTGCGAAACGACGAGACCTTCGTCGTACGGAAAAACACATAGTTACGGAAAAGCTCGAGGGTTTGGGTTAGTGCTGAATTTTTTTTCATCTCTACAAATTAGTACAGAGTACGCTCGGCGATGCTACGTAATGTCAGTGCGTTAGTCGATAGCGAGCAAAGGCGAGAGTCGTGTTCGTGCATCGAGCGTGTTAATCTTACAGCCGCGGTTTACATTTTTCAAGATTGCATCCACCCATTACGGAAAATTACAATTTGGAAAAAAATAACTGTAGACGTTTTTGATAGAAGATAAATATGAATAATCAAAGCTCGTGTGGCGAAAAATTTCTTTATTGTAAAATCAAATTTACTGAATAAATTAATCCTTATTTTTCGATCCTTCCCATGCGGGACTTCGGCAAAGATCCCGAGAAATTAAAAAACCTCTATCCGGGCGTGCGTGTTCGAGCCCGAGGAAAATGAAGAATACTCACGGGGAATGTTCATTCTACATTAGTACATATAAATAGGAAAGTCGGGTGTGGCGGCAACAAAAAAAAACGCACTCTTTTGAAACTGAATTTTTAAGTAAAAAAATTAAACTTGTAAACGACGATTTTCAGAGTGAGAGTATTTGTGTCCAGGGATTCCTTCAAATGTGTCGAACGAAATTGTCGAAAGCGTGATTTGGAGAGGGCCGGAGATTGGGAAGCGTTGGTGAAAATGACGGGACGGATAAACAAAAATAAATATAGCGGTTAAAGCCGCGACGTATGTGTATACATGTGTACGGGAAACGCCTAGCGGCGATTGATGCAACTTTTCTGACAAAATTTTCCGTCGGTAAGTTATCATGGGAACAGCTTCGCGGCATAGTTCCTCGGTGACAGTTCAGATGGCGCGTGAGCTTCGATCAAAGCGTACTGAACATAGCACACTTCGGAATGGATTTCCTAAAATAAATAAAAGTGAGTTTCATCAAGAATTTCATTGTACAGTATTTGACTGTACTTCCGATTCAGCTCACATTTTGTACAAATCTTTTTGATAATATAAGTCACGGCCCAAATGAATTTTAGGCGCAGCGTTAACCCCTTCGTTGGCAGAGAGAATTCCACAAAAAGTGCCCAAAATGGCAGGAAAATTTTGGTAATTATGCAATATGAGGACTTTTCCGAAAACGACGGGAATTTTTTTTTCGCCATGATGTTTATTCCATTATAGTACGTGATATTCCGTCGGGGGATGCTGACATTTCCCATTAATACCACACGTTATGGGGGTTTTGAAGTTTCAAGAAACATGTAATATTTCGACACCTTGCTAAACAGCTACGTGTTTCCTTATAGATAGTGTATTATGAAGGTAACGATGTATATGTTTTGATTTCGGGACCACAGCTGTGCTGTTTCCGGAAACAGGTAATATTTCGACGTCTCTTGTTTGTTGTCGCTAAGCAGCTACGTGTTTCCTAAGGGCCAACCCAAACAAACTCCCCAATATAGGCGTCGAAATATTTAAAAATTCCTTATTTTATCTGGTGTTTTCGCGAACTTCAAAACCTTATGGAATTGATGGAATTATGGAATTAATGGAAAATGTCAGCCTCCCCCGACGGAATATCACTTAATATAATGGAATAAACAAGTTGACGGTGAAAAAAAATGTTCTCGTCATTTTTCGGAAAAGTCCTCATACTGCATAATTACCACATTTTCCATTAATTCCATAAGCTATGGGGTTTTGAAGTTTGCAGAAAAACACGTGATAAAATAAGAAATTTTTAAATACTTCGACGCCTATGTTGGGGAGTTTGTTTGGGTTGGCCCTTAGGAAACACGTAGCTGCTTAGCGACAACAAACAAGAGGCGTCGAAATATTCCCTGTTTCCGGAAACTTCAAAACCCCATAACGTATGGAATTAATGGGAAATGTCAGCCTCCCCCGACGGAATGTCACTTACTATAATAGAATAAACAACATCATGGCGAGAAAACAAATTTCCGTGGTTTTTTGGAAAAGGCCTCATACTGCTCAATTACCCAAAAGTTGTAGGTATTTGAACTTAAGAAATGAATTTCAGTGAAAAATTTCGTTATAACAGCTCATAAAATGAAAATTTTTCGATTAACCGAAAATTCCGTACGTACTTCTCTGCGAAATGCAATTAGCAACATAACTTTTAAATTTGAAGTAAATCGAGTGAAAATTGTTCAAGTTATTTGTCACGCCAATTGGGAAAAAAATGTTTCGAGAAGTTTCGAGTAGTCGCCCATTTTTTACATCGAAAAAAAATATATATTTTCCAACAGCTTGATATTCATACTAAATAGATGTGTAATTAAATTTATGAGTGAATCACTTTTGCATACAATAAAAATTGTTAAATGATTTTATACCCGTTACTGTGGCCTAAGGCCTTAAGGAATTGACGCGAGGTTTCGTTACTGAGGATATAATTCGACAGACTTGTGTACGATTGACACTATATTATTTATTATAAGATACTAGGCGGGTTAATGCGATCAGGGCTACGAAAGATACAAGAAGAAAAGGTATAGTCAGCTTACATTGGTTGTGTGTTTGACGCTCGCTCGCTCGCTTGGTCGCGTGGATGTTTGTTGTCGCTCGCGTTACAAGAGCCTTCGCTCTTGGCCAGGTGCGCTCGCTGATACAATCCCTGGTAAGGCGCTCGCAGGATTTTACCTCGGTCGTGTGTATACTTGATGTGTTTACTACGACGGTCACTACGCGTGGATAGAAATATAAACTGAGGACGAGGTCGATGAATTGGAACTGGTCTTTCCAGACCGATGATGAAAATTATACAAGTGTAAAATAAAAACTTCTGTGACCCGAAAAATGAAGACTGTTCGTATGGAGGTTAATTGGAGATATTCGTTAGGCTGCTGGATTAAGACTCAATAGAAGAACTTGCTTCGATGGTAGTTGACGGGAGATGAAGCTCTGAATTTGATGAAGATTGTCGGGAGACTGCTTCGACTTTTCGCACGCTGACCCTTCTTGGTTCGCATGCGAATTTATTGAGTGAGTGGGAGGCAATCCTTGGTTTCTCTTCTTAGAAATAATGGCACTGGTGGAAGGGCAAATTCGCTTTGTTAACGGAACGCGCATGAGGTGTGTAGTCGAAAATTCGCGCTGAGTCGTTCGCGTTAACGCGGCGACCGTTTGATTCGGACAGCCCGGATGTTTTGATGCTCCGCTCTGGTTACCGGGTCGAATCATGCAGACTTCTTTTTGTCTCCATGCGGATGGCCAGTGTAAAGTTTTTGGAGTGAGTGCCTGTTTGATTTTTTGAGCTGCGCCCTTTCGTGGAATATTTGCCCTGGACCATGTTCTTGTTGTAATTGATATCCCGAGTAGAAATTTTGGTACGGGGCAGACTAGGGCCGTATCCGGCACGCCGTATTCCGTACCACGGCCCTTTACAGGCCGCCGTATCAGGGCTTTAACAGGCGTCAAACGCGTTTGCATCCAGCCCTGATGCGGATGCCGGTTACGGATCTGATCAGTATACCTTTGCAGGCTCCGATCCGGGCGCCGTATTTATGCCTGAAATGACAAATAAAAGCAACCTAAAAATTATGAATAAAAAAATTCTGTTAGTATTTTTTGTTTCCATATACCTTATTTATGTTCCTGCCTATATGATAATTGAATTAAAACGTATTCTGCCTGGTTAAAGTTTTTACCTACCCTCGGGATTGAACCCACGCCTTCTCATTCTAGAGCTGAGCGCGCTACCTATTTCGCCGTCCTAACACTTGTGTAAACTTTCTTATTTTCTTTCCTATCTTTATCAATCTAAATCTATTCTGCAGAATGTCAATAATTTTATGTATGATGTTCAAGATTGCATCATTGCAATGCAACAATAATTATATTTTTGGCGCTGAATTTTTTTTCCCACTTAGGGCCTTTGCACACGGCGTATTTTCTATACGCAGACTACGCGATACAACCGCGATACACACTTGCTCTATATGCTTTTTTCAGTCCAAAATGCGTGTGGATCATGTGTGTATTGCGTTTGTATCGCGTCGTCTGCGCGTAGAAAATACGCCGTGTGCAAAGGGTTTTAGGCTGTGAAAAAACTCACACGCATGTAATTTCGACAAAAATTCACTTTTATTCTTATATATATATATATATATATATATATATATATATATATATATATATATATATATATATATATATATATATATATATATATATATATATATATATATATATATATATATATATATATATATATATATATATATCATTATAAGTCATTTTAAGGCGGTCCTCTAATTTCTCGGGTCGAAAAAATCGATTTTTTTTTTCATAAATCACATCTACAACATGTGCAGAAAATGTGTGCCAAAGGATTTTTCGATATTCGAAGTGGTTCACACGTAACGGCCCTGGAACGGAGCAGGTATACTTTCAAACGCGTTTTTCTCGAAACACTATTTTTCGAAACGGTGACCACGATATTTCAGAAACTACTGCACCGATCTTGTTCAAATTTATACAGCATCTTTAATATGTTATAAGCCAGCGATTGAAGTAGGATTATCATGATTGCTTCGATAGTTTTTTTTGTACGAGCGAATAACTTAAGAAAAAATGAGTAAAAAATAGAATGTAATTTTCAGAAGTGTATAAAACAGTCAATTTTTGTAATTTAGAATTCACTCTAGTTCAATCGCTAGTCTTAAATATAAAGATTAAAATGCCGTTTGGTTTTTTGATTTCAGATAAGCAGAACAGCCGCAATCTTGGTCACCGCCAAGCACCTCTTTTACTTGATGTCTTCCTGTCGGCCACTATAACTTTTATTCTATTTTATACTTTGACTTCAAAAAATTTGTAAAGCTTATTTAAATGTTAATAAAGATTATGCAAAAACAATGAGATTGATTATTTCGATTCTTTGCCCGTAAAAAATTATTGAAAAAGCCATAAAAAAACAGCCGAGAAACTAGAGGACCGCGTTAAGTGCTGCCATTAAGAATAGTTTGAATGATGTACCATTGAATAATATCGCTTCAGTTCGTATGCATATAACCAATTGGTTCATGTTTATTACCTGCTCGCAGAGTGTAGATTATTCGAATTCATGCGGTTTATATCGCAGACGTCAATGAAACCTAACCTCAAAATCTTGATTCGCCAACTACGTCTATGGACGCTATATTACGGCGACATACAGGCTACCGTACTTCGGCTTGTTTAGGGTGCCCCCTTGCGTCCGTACTAAGGTGGCACCGATCCGGTCCACCCAAGGCACAGATCAGGCCTGCAGTAACCTGGCGTCCATGGACGTCATATTACGGCGGAATACAGGCTACCGTAGTTGGCCCTGTTCACAGTGCCTACTCGCGCCCGGACTAAGTTTCGACTGCTTCTGGGGACATTCGGCACTGATCAGACGTGCCGTACTACGGTATTACGGACCGCAGCTTGATAGCGACCCGATCAGTCTTCAGGCTGCCGGATCAAAATTTCTAGTCCGGTTACGGTTTGTTTGGACTTCTTCAGGCTGCCGGATCAAAATTTCTAGTCGGGTTACGGTTTGTTTGGACTTCGTGTGTTTTTTTGGGTTTGTTTGGGTTTTGCTCGGAATTTATGAGGCTCGGTTGTGTTTGTATGGATTTTGTGGGTTTGTCGGGTCGATCATGTCGATAAAGTAGGGTTCGCAGTAGCGCGCATATGACAGATATTGATATACACGTGACTTAAGGCGTTATATACGCGAAAAATTTCAAAATTTTTCATTTTTTTATTTTTGATTCCATTAGCCTGAACGGTTAGGAATATTTTAAGCTTTACAGAATTGACTAATTTTGTCAAGCTATTAAATGAGGTAAGATTGCATTTATAATAGATACCGCGCGGCGCACCCGACCGCTAACTTCAAAGCCGTTTTTCCACGATTCACTTTTTGAAAACCTTGTGAAAGTTCTAACTCTTGAACGAAGGTTCAGATCCCTTTGAAATTTTCAAAATATATTCTTAGTATCATCAGCTATCGTGTGAACCACAGAAACAAACATTTCAATGACACAAAAAATATGAAAAATAAAATACCGACTGAAAATAGAATAAAAAATTTTAAGTTAGGAATTTTTATTATAATACTTGAAAAAAAAAATAATATTGTTGGTTCACACTGAAGATGCATTCATTATGCAATTATAAATACGTTCATGTTTTTTCAAACACCCACATCGATGCCGAGAACTTTCACCATCAACGCGCGTGCAAAAAAATACATTGCTTTATTATGTCATACCTCCGCCATTTGTTAATATTTCTGATTTTTTTACATATACTTAACCACGTGCACAAATGATCTGTAAAAAAATGTTGTCAACATATGCGTCATTTTTTTTAACCGCGTCTAGAAAAGTACCTTCGAAAATCGGCAAAATCGCGTATATAAGGCCTTAATCTATCAATTTTCAAAATTCGACATTTCGAAAACTATCGCGTTGTGCCAAAAATCATTTCGGGCAAATACTCATATTGTCAAAAGCAAGCGAAATTCAACCTGAATCGGAGGTAACACCGATTCGGAACTTTGTCTCAGTATCCTTGTCAAGAATCTAATAAATGAGAACAAAGCGAAATGCAAAAAGATATTTATTACAGCTAATTATATAACACACGAATGGACCAGTCGCAACGTAAACTAAGTCGTAACACTTCGGCAAAATGAAAATGAATATTTTCGAGTGCATGTTAGATATATTTTGATATGTATAGAAAGAGATCGAGAGACACGGAAAATCGAGCAAACATGAAAACCCCATTTATCCGGTACATCGGTGTATTGCGCACGCGTCAAAAGACTTTGTTCCCCATTACTTCCGGTCGAAGATCGCAAACGTTTCAACGCTCGTTGGACTCGAACAATTGCATCACAATATGCATTTGTCGCTAAGACAATTAGCAATTTCATTGACGAGCTCTCTGTACACGATGGGGTTAACGTTATGAGCGAGCTGATACAGGAGGAACCAGTCGCCGAAATGAAGCTTCTCGACGAGTCTGGCTGCCTTTCCTTGGGAAAGCACACGGACGACGGCGCGGAGCAAATAAATGCGGGCCCACGGTTGAGTGAACACGACGAGTCTGCGATTACGAAAAAAAAAAACACACAACATGAAATACAACCTCGCGACGTTGCGGAAAGTTTTGTTTCACTACAATGACCCAGTCGATGGGAAATGACATCGATCGGAACATCAGCCATTCGGGTGTGAATAGTTATGTACAATTTTTCATGGCAAAATTGGTGAAAAATGATAGTCGTCTCAGACGTTGATTGCGAATATTTCCGGCAAAACGGGATCCTTTGGCGTTAAGGGAAAGGTAGGGGTGTCAGCGTGAAAAAAAAAACACTTTTTCGCGATTTTTTTCATCTATACGGATAGAGTAAATTTATTGAAACCTTTTGTACATTGTTAAGTGTCATTTCAAGAACATTCCGTGAAATCTGTACGCGAAAATATCCACAAATAAGCCGGTAGCAAAGCTTTTCCAAGAACGCCTTTGGAAAAACACGATTTGCGGTGTTCACTGTATCTCATTGTCAGCTAGAAATTATCTGAAATCAAGTACCGTTGAAATTTAGTCAAAGTATCATCAAATCCTCCCCCCAACGGACCTTGATAAATTTTTTTCATTTCAAAATTTTTGGTGGTCATGTAAAGTGAAAAATGCTATTTTTCACGAAAAGTTCCGCCATTTTGGGGGTGGAAAACCCCCTCAATTAAAAAAAAAATCTCAAACTAACCGTTGGGGGGAGGTATTTTATATGTAGAAAGTGTGTACCAAGTTTGAAATAAATCGGTCATGTAGTTTTCAAATTGCAGGGAACACGGACTTTGAAAAAGTGGTTTCGAGAAAAAAACGTGGCACCGACTTGTTTGTGGACATTTTGGCGTACAAATTTCACGGAATATTCTTGAAATGACATTTAACAATTTACAAAAGGTTTCAATCAATTTCCTCTATCCATATAGATGAAAAAAAATCGCAAAAAAGTGTTTTTTCTCGCTGAAACCCCTACCCTTCCCTTAAGGAGGTTGGAGCGGTCCAGTTGAGTCAAATGACGGTTTATGTTTTTTTTCTCGATAAACCTCAAAAAATTGCATACGTGGTATAGATTTATCCTGTAGATGCAAATTTTTGATAAAATATATAATTAACTGGCGAGCTAAGGCATTTTTATATTTTTATTACGTGAAAGAGGAAAACTTTTGTGTTACTACCAACTTGAAAAAGTATAACATTATCGATGATTGGTATGAAAAACCTGCGTCAGTGAATGTTTTATATAAGTCAGAATGAAATTTTGAGTCATTTATGATTATGCCTCTTTATATTCATGTTGCGAGATTGTTTATTATTACCATTAATTAATATCAAGTGTTCTCGAAATACAGCAACATGGCGGACATTGAGGTTGGTAGCAATGCTTTTCATTCGCCGGCCAAGATTCGTAATCTTTTATTAAATCTTGATGGTTCAATAGTGAATATATATGGTTTCGATGGGCGAGATGGTTTTGTTTTTCTGAATATTTACAAAGCTTTAGGTTACGTTAATCCGTTGTTATAAATTGTTCATCTCGGTCCTAAATAGCCATAAAAATTACATCACCCGTAGCGTAAACGTCTTGCCCATCTAACCGCACGTAAAATTACATATAGGGTGTCTCAAAATGACCTCACATTTTAATGTATTAATAAAACGTATTGTTTATTTAAAAAGTACGAATATTTCCGTTTTGATGTAAGGGACACATATGGAGGTTATGTGTGGAACACACCGTGAAAAAAAAAACCAATTCAATCATAAAAATATATTGTTTGATCCAAATAAATATGCTGCTGCGGAGGGCCACCGATATATGAGATTGTTACAATACTATAAAATATTGGAAAATGTGATTGATTTAAATAACATATTATTTTATTTGAAAAAGCCTCTGTTCTCTGAATATCTACATTATCCTTCAAATAATATTATATTCTAGTGAAATAATTCTACATACAATCCGTAGCTGTGTGGATGAAATAATTAAGAGGTTGCTACAACATTTTTTATTTCGTACAAAAATATGATTAATATAGTTAATTATTTCTTTACTGCATCGAAACGAATATGCCATGGGACGTAAGTGTTTCAATTTGTTTTAAATCCTAAATAAAAAGTGAGCATTAGAATGATCATCCACGATAATAGTGGAGAGAATATAAGATATTCAATGGTATATCCATGGAGAGAATATCGAATATTCAACTGATTAGAACAGATACTACACTTTGATCTTAGCCACAGGCCAAGAAGCGATACTCTTTAGAGTTTCTCCGGCGTTTAAGTAGATTTTCGGTTCGCGCTACGCTTACGAGAAACGAGCGGGCGTGCGGCCTCTAGCGGTTACTCGGCCATCATTTGGTTGAATTTTTTCAACCAAATGTGCAAGAAACAAATTTTACTTTCGCATAATTTTTTAACCAATTCAGACATTTGCTTAATATTTTTCAACCAAAAGAAAATATTAATATTTTAACGAATAATGTACATAAAATTAATATTGGATATGGTGAACACAATAAAATAACATATTTACTCAATAGAAATTTTATTTGAATCAAACGAGCGAAATTCAATTTTTCTTGTGTACTCGAACAAACAATATTCATGTCATGAATTGAAACGCTTTTTTTCGTTCGTTGCAGAAATTGCGTTCAAAACTATACAATTTGTTCGTGATACTTTTTTAGATAGTTTCAATAATATATTGTTCTCGGCTAACAACATATCTTTTGAATGAAAAAAAACTTTCAATTTTATCATGTTATTGAAGTCAACAGCGTTTTGTTTGGACTAATAAATCCGATTATTTACACCAACAATTTTACAATTGAATCAACGAAATTTCATTCAATAACACCAATGATATTGGATCGATTATTTTTTTTTCTTAGTGCACAATATCCGATAAATGGCCGCCACGGTCCTGTTTGCAAACATTCACTCTCTTGACGAATCATTGGCATACACTTTTCCTTTCAGAAAATCCCAAGGAGAGAGTCTAATGGCGTCGAATCGCACAATCTTGGTGGTCAATTCACATTGCCGCGGCGCGAGATAACACGACCACGCAACTCGGTCTGCAATAACTTCATTGTCTTTGTGCATTTTCACAATTCCTATGCGTTGGTCGTTCAGGTAATTCTCCATAACTAAACCTCAATCGTTCTTGATGCCAGTTGTCAAAGATTATTACTCTATATTCGCCACAAAAAAATGGCGCGCAATTTAAAGTGTCAGGTCATTTTGAGACACCCCTTACATTAAACTATTTTTGATCTCTGGTATTTTGTAGTGATTTTTTTTATATTAATTTGTAAAGCGTCATGATAGTCTAGCCAATGACATATATTTTTTTAATCTTGAATTGTGGGTAACGCTCCAACTTCCTTAATCGGTAATACGCTTAAGGGAGGACACCACTATAAAATTTTCGAAAAATCGTTTTTTTTGGAAACACTTTGAAAAAATCCTTTAAACCTTAAAAAATATGATGCATATTCGTGGATAGTTGGAAAAACAGTTTTGAAGTGGGTGAGCTATTTTTGAGGGGAGTCTCCGAACGCTAAAAAGCGCCTTCGGCGATGCTACGCCGAACCGGCGCAGTTCTCAAGTCTTGTAAGTCTATTATCATTGGGGAAAAAGTTATGGACTGAAAATATTTTTATTTTCTACCAATAGGTATTACAATCGTGCTGTCGCTGAAAAACCCCGTAATCGGAAAAAATGAGAAGGCTAGTTTTTTGACATTTGATTCTGTAGGTGCCGCGGGTGCTAAATCCAAGTTTGCCTAAAAATCGGAGTGCAGGGTTTTTTGGGGGATGAAGGGGATGGGAGTGGATTGATGCCAAACTAAAACCCCCACGAGGTCGGCGCCGTGAGACAAAATGTTCAAAAAAATCTGGGCGTTAGTTTTGTCCACAGCGCCGAAGTCGTGGAAGTTCATTTTGGGAGTGAAAAAGTGGAGTGAAATTTTGAAAAATGAGTTTTAAGTAAATAACTCTTTCGGAAAAATTCGTACACTTTCTGTTCACATGGAAACGATGTAGCCGTTGAAAAGACGCATCGATCGAGGATTTTATCATCACTCTCCGTTAATATCTTCACCGCCCAAAAAAATGTTTAAATACAAAAAAAACTGTTTATTGAATAAGTAAAAAACAATCGATATTTCAGGTATGGTTTAAATGTGCGAAATGTAGAGAATAATTTTCTCGATGTTTTCGTTTCTATTGACCACCCTTGAATTTGGATTCTCCAACCCCTCTCGGGGGTTGAAAATTAAAAATGAAATTCTGGGAAAACTATTAACCGTACGAATTCACTGCCGTGGAACAATTTTTAGCTTGGACCCTCAGCTACACTTTTGTCCACAGCGCCAAACTCGTATCTATTTATTTTCGGTCAATAGTTTTCTCAGAATATCATTTTGAATTTTCAACCCCCGCAAGCGGTTCCAAAAAGCAAAATTCAAGGGTGGTCCATGGAAACGAAAATATATAGAAAATTATTCTCTACATTTCGTACATTTAAACCATCCCCGAAAAATCAATTGTTTTTGAGTTATTCAATAAACAATTTTTTTGATACTTCAACCATTTTTTTGGTGGTGAACATATTATCGGAGAGGGATGATCAAATATTCGACGCGTCTTTTCAAGGGTTAAAACGTTTCTATTTGAACGAAAATTCATGAACTTTTCCTACAGAGTTATCGAATTAAAACTGATTTTTCCAAATTTCACCCCACTTTTTCTCCCCCAAAATGAACTTTCACGACTTCGGCGCTGCGGACAAAAATAAAGCCCGGATTTTTCTGAACATTTTGTCTCTCGGCGCTGACCTCGTGGGTGTTATAGTTTGGCATCAATCCACCCCCGTCCCCCTTCATCCCCCAAAAAAGCCCTACAACCCGATTTTTAGGCAAACTTGGATTTAGCACCCTCGGCACCTACAAAATAACCTGTCAAAAAACTAGCCTTCTTCTGATTTTTTCCGATATCAATGTAGAGAACGACTGTACTAAGGTGGCATTAGATTACGGGAAAAAATGTCACCAGCTGTCGCGTCTATAAAACCATTGACTTTAAACACGATTTTCTGAAAACCATGTTTTTGAAATCGGCACGCAGCAGAACTCGAAAAATGTTCATTCAATCGACTTGAAATTTTAACTATAACTTTTTAGATTGCTTTAACGGTCAAGTAGAAGCGCTTTTTTGAGTAATTAAAAATGGTTAAAAATACATTACTTTTTACATGAAAATAATAGTCGAAAAAACGAAGTTTTTTTTTCAAACTGGTCTATGTATTTTTTTTCATTGTTTTCAAATTTCCCCGAGTACTTGACTGCTAAAGTGAATATAATTGACGAAAAGATTTCACTCTTAGTTCCAGGATTAAATTTGCGACAGTTCTACTGCGTGCCGCGGAAAGGGTTGGCTGAAAACCAGTAGTGCTATAGCAACTCGTACGCCGCCATTTTGTATTTTTTTACTAAATACATTTTGTTTACATACCGCAATATATACCTAATAAACCCTGAAAGTTCTTTTGACTATGTATTTTATTCCTGTCTTTAAACAAAAATCCAAAGAAAACGCTCAAAAATGGGCAGTTACAGTGTTGTCCTCCCTTAATCGACCGTAATACGAAGTCACCTATAGAAAAGCGCCAGGGCGCTTATCCCGGCCAATAGCACCAGCCAGAACCATACGAAGACGAAGATCTTCTCGTTGACGACGTTCAGCGGCAGAATACAGAGAGCGTCGAGGATCTGCGGCGAGCCGGCGGCGCCAAATGTGTGAATCGTGCATTTAGTGACTTTTGGAAACAGCCTCGCCATCGGATCGACACGTTCGAACGGTTTTGTCTCCAGCGCGAAAGACCACACCGCTGGCCCGTACGAACTGAATTTCCCTTCGAGAAAAATGTCCAGGAAATATATCTGTCCTGTCTGAGACAAAAAAAGTGACGATTTTACGGAAAACATTATTCGATTCATACGCGTTTGATAAAATCACTTTCATTTTGCACGCGTATTGGCATTAGGAAAAAGCTCCAACGGATTAGAATCGTTTTTTGACAATTAAAAAAAAACGTTTCTTTTTTAAAGGGAAGGCATTTTTTTGGTCGCTTAATAAATTCCACCATCGTTTTGCTATGTCGATAAGAATTTATTCATTTCCCTAAATTGACACGAAATCAATTTGGAACGCGCATAATAAGAAATTGAGGAATGTCGTTTTTTTTTGTTGAAAAAATTGTTTTTCAACAAGCAAAATTTGTCTTGTAACAAGGAAAAAACGTTTTTTCAGTTCAATTGCAAATATTATTTTTCAAACAAGACAAAACGAATGTTGTTTCAACGATATTTTTTTCCAATTAAATGTTTCGTTCTTGCAGCAATTTTTTCCCATGAAATATCTTGTCATCTCAACAATCTTCTTTCTCCATTAGAAATATTGTTTTTGCAACAAGATTTTTCAATAATTTTTCAATAATTTTGTCTCCAATTGGCAATACTTTGAATTTAAAAAAAAACGTCTTTTTCTCGATAAAACAATATTCTCCACTTAAACAAAAATTGGTGAAAAAAACAAAGTTTTAAATAAAAGAAAAAACTATTTCTTATTAAGTTTTTCTTCATTATTCAAAATATCAAAGAAAATACTATCTCGTAATACTTTTTTCTTAACTTTACAATATTAATGCTTCACCGATTTTTTTTTCAGTTGATAATAATGTTTTCGTCGACAAGAAAAAGTGTTTTTTTTTCCCTTTCAGAATATCGTTTGGAAACAACATAGTTTTTTTTACTTTCAAATTTGATATGTTTCTTCGACTTTTTATTGAACTTTGGTTGAAAAAAAATGACGAAACGAACGAAAAATCTTAGCTCGCAGTTTGCACGCGGCGCGGAAGAACTTTGAAGTTGGTTCCTCCGGTGCTCGCGCATGACGCGTTTCACTGGCAAAAAGCTGCGCGTTTACACTCACCACGTTGATAAAGTTGAGAAGTTCACAAACGAGAAACCGAAAGGCATAGAAATTGTGAGTGTGGTTGGCGGTCACGGCGAAATACTCGACGAGCTGACGTTTCCTCTCGTGCGTCCAAGCGGCGTCATGGGGAATAGGGGATGAGAGATCTCTCGCTAGATGCTCGACCGTGCCAGCCTCCCAGACTCCCCAGAGAGCACGGGGTGTGTAGAACAGAATCGCCTGGAGTATCAGGACGAAGCATACCTGTTGCACGATAGAGACAAACAGAGAGAAAGGGAGGGAGAGAGAGAGAGAGAGAGAGAGAGAGAGAGAGAGAGAGAGAGAGGCAGATGAGACAGTACTCAAAACCATTTATTGCTATTGCACATTAAGATGCGATATACATTTAGACGGGAGAAAATTAAGCAATTTTAAGGAATTTTAAAAATTAACAAATAATGATCCTACATTTATCAAACTACACTGATATACATTAACCCTTCCTTGACACACTGGTTCATTTTGACCCAGACGAATTTGAAACAAAATGCTCACTTTCCTAAAATTGAAAGTTTCCAATAATTTTTTACAACAATTCAATTTTACACCTTCCGAATTTTAATTGTACAGATATTTTCAATATTTAAAAATGATTAAAGTGAATCCCTGATTTATTTCAATAAAAACTGACCGAAGGGTTGTTAACCGTGGGTGGATGAATTGACTATCCGGGTCAAATTGACCCGGTGTGTCAAAATCGTAGCCAAATATAAATGTGTCAATGAAGTATTAATTCTAATGAGATTGAAGTTTGCATCGTTGGAATGCAATGAAAATTATCATTTTTCGGTTGCCCGAATTTCTTGCGGCTTGTCTTCAGTGCGAAATCCGTCCGTCGTTTTTTAGGTCGCTTATTTAGCGATCTAGAATGAAAATCTGAAAACAAATATTTTCTAAAATAAGGAAAATGAGGAAATTATATAAAAAAGAATTTCCGCTGCATTACAACGATGCATACTTCAAGGCCATTAAGGGGCGATACCAGTGTGACACTTTAAAAAAATCGATTTTTTTTGCCTTTTTCGACAGTTTATACTTTCAAGAATATCATTATCATTTATATCAATATCATTTTATCTTGCAAAAATCGATAGTTAAATCTTTAAACGCGTTTTTCTCGAAATGAGATGTTTCAAATTTGCTGACATTGTAACTCAAAGAGCAATTATCCGATTGACTTGAAATTTGAACTGAGTACTCTTGAATATATTTACTCTACAATGACGTAGGATATTTTTGATTGGATGAAAATTGACGATTTGGCATTGAAAAAAATGACCATTTTATAGGCAACAAAAGACTTTTTTTTCATAACTACGCCATTTTGTTAGATTTTGATATTTTTTCGAAAAACTTGTGTCATTGTACAGGAAATACCTTCCAGTTTAACGACATTTTTTCCTTTTTCGGTTTCAGCTACTCAATCGGCCGGAATCATGTCAGCAGTGGAGGAACTTTTTTTTGGTGCCTCCGAAGGCAGCGCATAAACCGCTAGGATCTCAATATTTTTCTATGAAAAAATTATGTCACATAGGTCAAATATAGCCAAATATATTCTTAATTTTCCGAAACATTTAATTTACTACTTTTTGTCCAAAAAATTCCCGAAAATCATCCAAATTTTCAGCGTTCACACTGGTATAGCCCCTTAATTCTACATGAATGAAATTTTATGTACATATATTACATCTTTTAATAGTCTGAAAAATTAATTTAGTTGTCTGATATTAAATATGAAATATTTGTAATTGTAAAATTAAATATTCAATTGTCTAAAAAAATATTTAAAAGTGACGGCTATACGACCTTGATTTAGAGACCGTTGCCACCCGAGGTAGTGCATGGCGTATAACCTAGCGTCTGGTGAATTCATCTGAAACATTAGAGTTAAGAAGTTTTAGATTTCGAAGACCCACATTCTCTATGTGAACCTAACTTTCTTTGAAAATTATTCTGCAAAACTACGCTTTTATTGACAAATACATACAAATTTCATGAAAAGCAAAACATTTTTTTCAAACACGTAATATTTTTCGAATTTTCACTTTCCATTGAATTTTTTAGGTTCACGTAGAGCGTGTGGGTCTTAGAAATCGAAAACTTCTTGACTCTGATATTTCAGATCAATGCATCAGACGTTTGGTTGTACGCCGTGGAACAACTCAGGCGGCAACCGTCTCTGAAGCAAGTATCGCTCAGCCGCCATTTTTATATATATATAAACAAAATTGGAAAATTGAAAGATATAATAATATGTACATAAAAATTTAATTATGTAGAATGAATAGTTTCGACCAAAACAAATCTTGCAAATTTGCTTATATTCGGCTACCTAGAAGGATCGCCCCTCTCAATTATTATTTCTTCATTTTCTTCGTCATCTGAAATCTTGTCCTACAGATTTGGCCTTTACATTTATGATATATATCCTAAAATAACGTTTCAGTGATTGTCGTAGCCCAAATTTGATTAAAAAAACTTTGGGCTACTGAATTTTAATATCTTATTTTTATTAATATACAAAACATTTTTTACAGCTTTATATTGTGGATCTCTAAATAAGTGTCTTAAAAATGGTATTTAAGTTTCCAACGAAAATATGTTATTCTCGTATTGCAGTATTTTGTTGGCACGTTTCCGCAACAAACCTCACGGAAATATTTTTGGGGATCCTTATTAAAAACCTATAACCGAAATCTACGAAAAATTGCAGGTAATAATAAAAATGACGAAGCAAAAAAATCAAAAAGAATTTTCGTTGCGTTCCAACGATGTAAACACCACCATAAGAAACGGTCAAGGAATTTCTATATGGAAATGAGAAGGAATTTGAAAATATTAATTTTCATTGCATTCCAACGATGCAAACTTCAACCTCATGCAAAATACTTCACTGTACGTAATTAAACAAAATTATTCAAGCAAATCGTATTATTTCATAGTCTTGAAGTTTGCATCGTTGGAATGCAAGGAAAATTCTTTTTTATTTTTTTATTTTTTTACTTTTATTATCATCCTACACTTTTTTTGTAGATTCAGATTATAGATCTCTGACAAGGTTCCTCAAAAACGTTTGAAGAATTTTTTTCTTGACTGTGCGAACAAAAATTGTCACCCGGAAGAAATAGATATTCGTTTCGTTCCAACGGTGCAAACTTCAACAGCATGTTCTTTTTTCTGCGTTGATTCGCGCTATTGCATTTTTTGTTGTTGTCGATTTAACATTCAGATAACAGACTTTTTTAATCTCGAATTGAACACTCGTGAAATTCAATTCTATTAGGGAAATTTTGCGGCGTTAAGTTTGCACCGTTGGAACACAAGGTAAAATTCATTAACTTTTTTAATCCTTTATTTTTGTTGTCATCTAAAATCTCATTTTGGCAATTTAGGTTGCGGCGATCTTTCATTGACAAATCATAAATCATTCCCGAAATTCCAATCAAACGTTCGAGTCAATTTCCATACCCCGAAAAGATCGAAAGAATAGCGGAAAAAACAATCGGTCGAACTTTAGGGATGCAAACTTCAACCCAGGTAGGAAATCAAAAGGCTGACGATGGAAACAAGCTTGTGCGAGCCTTGTTTCACCGAGTCTGAGTGAGACAGACCTGTCCCAGGTTTCATTGCATCGTTTGGAGCAGTCTGGAACCAAGACTGGCTGCTTAGCCTAAACTCAGGGTTATTTCAAGCTTCATTCAGTCGGTGAATTTTGAGGCTGAAAAATCAAGGCTGGATGCAGGCTTGTTTCAGGTTGTGATAAAATAAAATAAGTTTAAAATAATATTTTTTCTGTACTTTTATGAAAAAAAAATTTAGCAATAAATTTGTCGGGTGCGAAGGCACGAAAGCGAAGGAGGCAGCTCAGAACATTTAAACATATGCTCTTATGGATATTTATGAGGTACACAAAAAAGTATATACGAAAATAAAAGTACGCAATAAAACAAAGTATTGTTTTTTAAAATACTTTTTATATATATTTTGTAACAAATAATATAACAAATAATAAATATATATAATAAATCAAATAAATTCTTTACAAATTTATTAAATTTACCCCAATGTAGAATATAGAAAACTAAAAACAGGCCTCATATAGCCTCGGGAAGAGTTTGGGAAAAGCCTGGTCATAAATGCTCGTGAAGGCTTTATTAAGGCTCGTTTTGAGCTTTGTTGTTTCGTCGTTTCAGGCTTAGTACAGGCTTTTCTACCAGCCTTTGGTCAAGCCTGTGTGCAACAGCCTGAAACCGCGTTATCATTCAGAGGTTCAGCTAGGCCTGAAATCAGGCTGGTGCTCAGCCTGAATTAAAAAATGTGAGCCTTGTTTCAGAGCTTGGCGAGCTCTTTTTTCATCGTCAATTCCTACCTGGGAAGGGATCATCACAGGGTAAAATTTAAAAAAAAATCGATTTTTTTTGCATTATCCAATAGTATAGACGGTCATAAACATGCTTTTCATAAACGTACACAAACGTAAGTAGACAATTTATATCAAAATTCCGCACTCGAAACTTTAAACGCGTTTTTCTAGAAATGTTGTTTTTCAAAACAGTGTACACTCTCAAAGGAAGAGTTTTCAAGCTATCCGTCTCGAATTGTGACACAACATTCCTTACGCCAGACTTTATCTTGCTATGGAAGCTTTAAGGGGTTACCCCCACTTGCGATTTTGAAAAAATCGATTTTTTTTTATTGCATTTTTTTGAAGTATAAGTATTCGGGCCCATACTTCTGTATGGGCCCGGAATAGATGACTCTATGTAAGTTTACAAAAAAAAATTTTTTTCTTCGTGTAAACTGAAATTGAAACTTTAAACGCGTTTTTCTCAAAATGGCATTTCTGAAGTCGGTGACCAAGATTACTCGAACATTAATGAACCGATCTTCTTGAAATTTTGCAGGCTTATTTAATACATAAAAATGTAGTCTTTAATCGTTCGATTTTTTTTTTCGAAAAAAAATGGCCGTTTTATAGCAAAAAAACGGCCGTTTTTTTTCGTTAAAATCGAACCATTAACTTTGACTGTCCGCTATTTTGTGAAAAATGAATATTTTTTAAAATCCTTCGATTAAAGACTAGTTAATACTTATATTTGACTAAATCCATCCGCATTTTTTCTTCAGATGATCCACTTCGCCGCAATGTTGGTCACCGCAAACCGTGTATATAAAAACATTATTTCATTGACGGCCATTTGCCACTAAACAATGTAATATTTTTCAATAAAAAAATTACTGAAAGTTGTTCAAGATGTGTTCTTTAAGATGGTATATTGATCGATTAAAAAAGTTTTGTAGTTTTCTTTAAAAAAATTCATGAAGAGGCCTTTTTTGCGCTACAAGTGGGGGTAACGCCTTAAAAAAATTGTACCGCAAAACTGTCGACAAAATCGGCTAAATTCGATACTTCTTTTCAAATTGCCGCAATGTTGTCAATTTTGATTTTTAAAAACTTCCATAGCAAGATAGCGGCCTTTGAACTGATTAATAATTTGTTTACAAATTTTGTTCCAGATGATACTTACGGCCACAACCGTGTACACCCTGGGACTCCTTTTTTTCGAAGGTATTTTCGCCCGTTAAACAAAAATGTAAAAAAAAATAAAATTAAACGCTTAAAAAATTGTTTTCTCTTCTTCATGAGTGCTTGGATGTGACATAAAAAAATCAGGCTAATTAACGTATTTTATCCATTGAATAAAAAATCGCGAAAATCAGCTATTCTTCGACCCGTTACACTGTGATGATCCCTCAAAATAACGAATTTTTGGACCTGCGGATCAGCGAACCGCTTTTTCGTCACACTCTTTGGTAGACGAGTCTGGGGAAAATCGTTAGATCGCGGTGATTGTCGTGACGTCAAAGTTTGCATCGTTGAAACGCACCGATTTTTAAAATATAATTGTTTAATTTTTATGAATATTGAGAGATTTTTTTGCAAATTGAGGTCGTAAATCTCTAATTAGAATACGTAAAAAAACTTTGAGTGATGTTCACAGCTCAAATCAGCCACCCAAAATTTGAGCAATTGCAAAGGATTAATTTTCTTTGCATTCAAATGATGCAAACTTCAACGTTATTGATTCTCGCAATTGTGAGTGCAGTCGACAATTCGGTAGGTAAGTAATAATAATTGTAGCGGGCTTTGGAAAACGGACCCACTGATAGTAGCGATGATAATGTATCTCATCGTCTTCGAAGGCTTGACCGACGCCCGGGCTGGCGACTTCTTTACCCGGTACACCACGAAGATGTCGCGAAACTGTGAATGTACTGTAGATCCAACAGTACGCGTTCACCGGTTCCTTGTCTACGAAAATGACGAACGAACAAAAACGAAGAAACAAAGAGAAATGCGGAACTCCATGCGGTAACGAAGTTACTTTATTTTTCGCCGGTTCGCACAATAGTTACATTTTTTTAAATCCACATACACGCGGACATGTTTACTGCAAGATATTCGGAGAACAAATAAACCTCCTCCGTTTGACAAAAGATGCCCTTACCAGGAGGTTATGGTTGAAATTGTCAGATGTACAACGTCATATTGTAAGGTTGGACATCTGGCAAGACTATAACCTTGAAATATTAGCGATTTTGTAACAGCATCACATAATTTTTTTCGTGCGATAATATCGAGTTTTAAGGGGAGATATACACCTAGATGGTCGAGGTCGAGGATTTGGAAGCTATGAACATTCCGTTGACCGTAGAAGACCTACACTATGGGCCTGGTATCGATGATTTCATGTAAGTTGACAAATTTCATGATTTATTCATTCCCAAATTTTCCAACGCGTTTTTCTCAAAACCACGTTTTTCAAATCGATACCCGACGTTTTTCGAAAACCAATGAACCGATTGCCTGACGTTTTTGTGGTTATTCTGTACACCATTATCTAGTACTTATCATAGGATTTTTTTCCCGTTACTTAGTTTTTGTTTTATAGGCAAAATAATAACTAATTTTTGGCCCAAAAATTACTATTTACGTTCAAACGTTCGCCATTTTGTAATAAATCGATATTTTCAAAATCGGCTATGAAAAGTACTAGATTATAGTATCTAATTTAATAATCTTTTTGGTTTTTTTTCAGATGATTTTTGAAGAAACGCCAGTGGGTACCGCATACGCAGATTTTTTTACGACGCTCCAAGGATCGTACAATATTCTTGTAAATTTTTGATATTTTTAAATAAAGAAAATTAAACATATTTTTGAATGTATATACTTTTAGATAATTAAAACCCCAATCCGAAATTTCAGATAGTATTCCTTGAAAAAATTCACAAAAATGACCTCTTTGTCCGGCTCTTAGGTGTATATCTCCCCTTAAGCCGAATGAGCGTCATTTGCGGGAACTCTTGCGTTTGGCACGAATCTCCCTCCAATGATGCTTCCAATTCCGCGTCTTCGTTTCGGCCTTCCGCTATGTTCTTTGTCTTCGACGTCAAACTCACCGTTCTTCAACTTTTGAAACCACTCACGACAACTTTTCTCACTCAAAGCAGCCTCACCATATGGTTCTACAAGCAATCGATGCGCCTCAGCTGCATATTTCTTCAAATTAAAGAAGTAAAGAAGAGTTATAACGTTTCCGCAAATGACGCTTATTCGACTCAAAATTCGACATTTTCGCACGAAAAGAATTATGTGATGCTGATACAAAATCGCTAATATTTCTAGGTTATGGTCTTGCCAGATGTCTAACCTTACGATATGACGTTTTACATCTGACAATTTCAACCATAAACTCCTGGTGCGGCCATCTTTTGTCAAATTGCGGAGACTTATTTGTACTTCCAATATATAAATATATACAGGGTGTCCCGCTTATCTCTGCCACCCGAAATAACTCGGTAATTATCGACGTCACAAAAAAATGTTCCAGACAGAAGTTTACGGTGTAATGGGGACCATCAAACGCGACCATTTTTTTTTATTTCGGTTGTGGCGCTGACGCACAGTGAAGGTCACCTCTACTGTTTCAAATGAAATGGTACATTTTTTTCAACCATCTTGTGAACCACCTCAAGCCGCATAAAAAACATTCGGGGGTCAAAGTCGTTACAGGTCATTCAAGGTCACCTACGAAAATGAAATACAAAACTAAACTGATTAGCAAGTTATTTCCGGTGGCAGAGATAAGAGGGACACCCTGTATATATATGGGTCATTCCATGTCAAATCGACAAATTTTTTACCTGACCCCCTTTGATTTCGCTGAACATTTTCTATCTTTTTCTACCCCCCGAAAGTTATTTTCCAGAATTTTTTCAAATTTTTTTTCCCGACTCAAAAAAAGTTATGAATTTTTGAAAAAAACCGCTCTTTTATTTTTAAATTGCCAGAACTTTTTCAAAAATTGACCGTTTGGGAACTTTTTTTTTTCAAAATTTTTGTTTTTAAATGTAGTTTTCGAAAAAAAATATGAAAAAATTTTCAGAATCCCAGATATATGAAATATTTTAGTTTTTTTGAAAAAACCGTAGTTTTCTCAAAGTCCGACCGTTTTTTTTTTTTTTAATTTTGCTCTAAAAATACTTCAACTAATTCTGCAATGATCCCCGTTAATCAAAAGATGTGACGACAATCGCTTCTAATTTTTTTTCTTGATTATAAAAAAATTTTTGTTGAATTTTTGCTGATTTTATATAACTTTGTTATGAAATTTTTTTTATTTCCTCGTGAAACCTCAAAAGTTAAAAAATAAAATTTTATTGGAGAATTTCAAGTGATTATCGTCCAAGAAATTGTTATTTAAAAAAAAAAATAATTTTTTTCTCTCATTGACGTTATTTTTTTACTCTTATGGACGTTTTTTTTGGTACTGAAATATGACAACTTAACGTCATTTTGGTACTGAAACATGACAAAATAACGTCAATGAGAGAAAAAAATTATTTTTTTTTTTAAAATAACAATTTCTTGGACGATAATCACTTGAAATTCTCCAATAAAATTTTATTTTTCAACTTTTGAGGTTTCACGAGGAAATAAAAAAAATTTCATAACAAAGTTATATAAAATCAGCAAAAATTCAACAAAAATTTTTTTATAATCAAGAAAAAAAATTAGAAGCGGTTGTCGTCACATCTTTTGATTAACGGGGATCATTGCAGAATTAGTTGAAGTATTTTTAGAGCAAAATAAAAAAAAAACAAAACGGTCGGACTTTGAGAAAATTACGGTTTTTTCAAAAAAACTAAAATATTTCATATATCTGGGATTCTGAAAATTTTTTCATATTTTTTTTCGAAAACTACATTTAAAAACAAAAATTTTGAAAAAAAAAAAGTTCCCAAACGGTCAATTTTTGAAAAAGTTATGGCAATTTAAAAATAAAAGAGCGGTTTTTTTCAAAAATTCATAACTTTTTTTGCGTCGGGAAAAAAAATTTGAAAAAATTCTGAAAAATAACTTTCGGGGGGTAGAAAAAGATAGAAAATTTTCAGCGAAATCAAAGGGGGTCAGGTAAAAAATTTGTCGATTTGACATGGAATGACCCATATATATACACTGCTGGGGAAAAGTTTGAGTACACCAGGCGAAATTTCTTGCCGCACTAAAAGTGAGATGGCGGACTTAAAAATAAATATAATTAAATTTCCCAAGCGGCGTTATAAAGAGGACAAATTTACCTTCATTTTGAACTTTTTAGAAAAAGTTTTACATTTTTTTTGGGCCCGGTACGGCTTTTTGAAAATGGCTATTTTTCAGCTTTTTTGGCACGTCTAAAACTACCCGCATAACGTCTGGCGGATTTCTTCGCTCGTTCTTTCGCAACAACTCAACCGAGGATGATTCTCCGAGTTCCAGTCGAAAAAATTGTTAAAATAATATTTAAAAAAAAACTGAAAAAAATGTTAAAATAATTTATTAAATAATTCTGAAAAATTGTAGTTAATTAAAAATGAAAAAGTGAATAAATTTTCTTTCTTGATAGATTGTCCTAGACCCCATAATTCCCAAATGGAGCCCCTCCACTCATCAGAGTCCCGACCAAAGATTGTAAAAAAAAATTGCAAAAATATCCTGGAAAAATTCTGGCTCCTCCAGTGTGAACCTATGCAACTTTTTACCCTCTTGACATTTTCTCTGAAACCCCCTAGTGATAACTAGGGGATTTTAGAGAATAGACTACGCCTATTTTTTTAAAACATGTTTTTTTTACCTAAAAATGCAATACTGGGGCGAAAAAAATCGTACGAAACTTTCTGAAAAACCAAAACGTAGGTTTTAATACCCTTTTCAAGTTTGTCATGGAAAAAACGAGCCAAGAAATTCGCCAGAAGTTATGCGGGCAGTTTTAGACGTGCCAAAAAGCTGAAAAATAGCCATTTTCAAAACGGCGTACGAGGCCGAAATTTAAAAAAAAAAATTTTTATAAAAAGCCACCGTGAATGTAAATTTGCCCTCTTTGAAACGCCGCTTGGGAAATTTGATTATCTTTATTTTTGAGTCCGCTATTTAACTTTTAGTGCGGCAAGAAATTTCGACTGTGTAGTCAAACTTTTGGCCGGCAGTGTATATATATATTAGGGTGATTCGTTTCAGGGCAACTGTTTTTTTCGACCCATCGTGGCCGAAAACCTTTAGTTGGTACCCAAAAACGAACTTTCGTGAAAGGGGGGTGTTGTCAAAAAATATTTAGAGGTCGCGAATCAAAATTGAAGGTTTCCCATTTGATTAACATTGAAAAAAATATTTTTCTCACTGTTAGTGTTACCATTCCGCGAATTTTGATGTCGCGATATCTTCCAAGTGGGTTCTCATAGGAAATATGATACTCCACAATAAAGTTCATTGAGCCATGGCCGTAAATTCAACCGTTTCAGCGGCATCATTATTTCAAGTGAATACTGTGAAAAATATCTATTCAAACGGCTGTAACGCCTAAGCTATTAGATATATCGAAAAAAATTCAGATGAGAACTTTGTAGAGAAAGTAATTTTCTACAAAAAAGTTTTATAAGCCGAGCCCGAAAATTCAACTCTTTCTCAGCTACAGGTGGATGAAGTAAAATAAATAGATTTTTTTTTAAACAAAAACAAATCTATTTATTTTACTTCATCCACCTATAGCTGAGAAAGAGTTGAATTTTCGGGCTCGGCTTATAAGACTTTTTTGTAGAAAATTACTTTCTCTACAAAGTTCTCATCTGAATTTTTTTCGATATATCTAATAGCTTAGGCGTTACAGCCGTTTGAATAGATATTTTTGTACAATATTCACTTGAAATAATGATACCGCTGAAACGGTTGAATTTACGGACATGGCTCAATGAACTTTATTGTAAAGTATCATATTTCCTATGAGAACCCACTTGGAAAATATCGCGATATCAAAATTCGCGGAATGGTAACACTAATAAAGAGAAAAACATTTTTTTCAATGTTAATCAAATGGGAAACCTTCAATTTTGATTCGCGACCTCTAAATATTTTTTGACAACACCCCCCTTTCACGAAACTTCGTTTTTGGGTGCCAACTAGAGGTTTTCGGGCACGATGGGTGAGAAAAAAAAAGTTACCCTGAAACGAATCACCCTAATATATATACACACATACACAGTATATATATATATATATATATATATATATATATATATATATAAATGTCTAGTGTTTGTGCATATTCGTTGCGTTTCGATGAAGAAATAAAGATCCACGAGAAAAAGAAGAGAAAAAACTCAGTTATGAATAGTTCAACTCTACTGGATTATTTTATCAGCCATCCATTCACCCATGGCTTGTTCTCTCTCTCTCTCTCTCTCTCTCTCTCTCTCTCTCTCTCTCTCGATATTCCTCCGCCCCCTCTCCCTTTTTCTACCTCGTCAAACTTTTGTCCGAGCAAGCTCCACCGCGAATCGCGGCGAGAAAATAAACTCATCCCGAGCTTAACTTCCTCCTTTGATATCGAACTTTCGCGGATCTCCGCTGGCGAGCGTAGGAAAGGTGGACCGCGAGGGAGAGCAAGAGAGAGCAAGCGGTAGAGACGAAGCCACAAGCGGAAGTGGAGGGTGACCATACAGGGCTCAGAAGTACTTCGCTGATAAATGGACAACTTTTGACAGCATCTATGAATTTAATCTCGTTTTTCCAGCTCGAGGAGCTTGCAAAAACGTCCTGCGTCTATGTACTTCCGGTAGTGATCGCGGGATCGACATTTTGTCGGTACGTGATATTTCTAGTCTATCGTAACGCGTGGATTTATGTGGGGGGCCGGGTTGAAATTCCGAACTTTGAATGATTAGAATGCCCAAAACTCCGAAAGAATACTACTCCGAAAGATCAAAACTCCGAAAGAATTTTACTCGAAAGACCAAAACTCCCAAAATCTGAACGGGGCCGGCTTGAAATTTCTAACCTTGAATGATAAGAACGTTCAAAACTCCGAAAAAATTCTACCCCGAAAGATAAAAAATCCGAAAGAATTTTACACGAAAGACCAAAACTCCGAAAATCTGTACACCGTCAAAATAATTCGAGTATGGAAGTTTTGATAGTTTCAAAATTTTCAATCAATCGACGAATTATTTCAAGAATTTGTTTTTTATTAAAAAGTGATTTTACGTCAATTTTGAAATTTGTCTAGACAATCTTATACGTTCTACATAATTTACAGTCAACCGTGTAGACTTTCGCTGGCATGATCTTGCCGAACCATGTAATTTCGAAACATTATAATTAGGAATTTTAAAACGTCAGCGCATTCAAAGTTCGGAATTTCAACCCGGCCCCCATGTCAAGATCATGCCAGCGAAAGTCTACACAATTGACTGTAAATGATGTAGAACGTGTAACATTGTCTAGACAAATTTCAAAAGTTACGCCTAATCACTTCTTGATAAAAAAAATTCGTGAAACAAGTCGTCGATTTATTGAAAATTTTGAAACTATTCAAACTTCCATAGCCGAATTATTTTCACCGAATTTTAGACCGACGGAGCATTCAAAGTTCGGAATTTCGCCCGCGCCCCTTGAGTGGGTATCGAAAGTTGTCGCTGGCGATAATTGAGGGGAGCACATAATCGGAGGTGGACGAGAGATGGGGCTGGGTCGAATTTCCTAAGTTTGAATGCTCCGACGGTTTAAAATTCCTAATTTTAATGTACCAAAGTTACGAGTTTCGTCAACATCATGCCAGCGAAAGTCTACACAGTTGACTGTAAATTATGTACAACGTTTGTCTGGACACATTTCAAAATTGACGTGAAATCACTTCTTAAGGCCTTAGGCCACTCTAGAGGCCGAAAAATACGCTTGTTGGGATTTTTTTTTCCAGAAAAACTACAAAATAAATCGAGATTACAAAAAACGGTGTTTATCATACATATCAGTGGCTGTATAACATAATTTTTTTGAAGCGATTAATTTCAAAATGGCGGCTGTGCAGCGTTTATCTCAAAATTGCATTTTTTAAGTTGGCCGGAAACATAACTCAGACAATTTTCAACCGATTCACTTGAAATGTTGAATATATCTTGAAAAATACATTGTCTATGGAAGTACGTAGGATTTTTTTTTTATATTGCATAGTTCATTTGTTATTAACAAGTATCTGACGATTTTTTAGGCAAATTTTTCACGTTTCAAAAATTTGCCTAAAAAATCGCCAACTTTCCAAAAATGCCAACTTAAAAAATGCAATTTTGAGATAAACGCTGCACAGCCGCCATTTTGACATTAGTCGCTTCAAAAAAAATTATTGTATACAGTCACTGATATGTATGATAAACACCCTTTTTTGTAATCTCGATTTATTTTGCAGTTTGTCTGAAAAAAAACCCAAAAAGCCTATTTTTTCGGCCTCTAGAGTGGCCTAACCCCTCAATAAAAATAATTCTTGAAATAATTGTTCGATTTATAAAAAATTTTGCAACTTTTTGCAAATTTTGCAACAAGTATCTGACGATTTTTTAGGCAAATTTTTCACGTTTCAAAAATTTGCCTAAAAAATCGCCAACTTTCCAAAAATGCCAACTTAAAAAATGCAATTTTGAGATAAACGCTGCACAGCCGCCATTTTGACATTAGTCGCTTCAAAAAAAATTATTGTATACAGTCACTGATATGTATGATAAACACCCTTTTTTGTAATCTCGATTTATTTTGCAGTTTGTCTGAAAAAAACCCCAAAAAGCCTATTTTTCGGCCTCTAGAGTGGCCTAACCCCTCAATAAAAATAATTCTTGAAATAATTGTTCGATTTATAAAAAATTTTGCAACTTTTAAAATTTCCATAGCCGAATTATTTTGACGGTGTTGAGATTTTCGGAGTTTTGGTCTTTCTTGTAAAATTCTTTCGGAGTTTTGATCTTTCGGGGTAGTATTCTTCCCGAGTTTTGAGCGTTCTGATCATTCAAAGTTCGGAATTTCAACCCGGCCCCCAAGAGATGAAGTACTTACCGATCGATTTGTCGGGTATGCAGGTTATGGGTTCGCCGAAATATTGCTTGGCCGTAACGAGAATGGCGCAAGCACTCAGCAGAACAACGGTCACCCGTGAGTGCAATCTAAAAACGACATTGTCGATTCTCACTGGCTCGCTGTGGAAAAGTTCCTGCACCGGCTTGAACAAATCCAACATGTTTGCGATCTCCTTGATGCGGAAGTAAAAACAAAAACGAGCGAATCAACGGTACAGGCTAACTTCGCCGAGTTTACGAAGGCCACTATGAGAGAGGAAGAGTTGTCGCGTATCCGGGAGAAAAGAAAAGCCAACTCTGGTCCCCTGTTTTCCTCGGACGGTTCATTTGTTTGGGCGAGTCGTAGAGAAGAATTCTCAATGGCGGCGCTGCAATCGTGCAAACGAGCTTTCGCGATACCGGAAGCGATCGCAAAAGTCCGCAAGCTCGGACGAAGGAACATTGGAAAAAGACTTTTTCCAACACATCCCGTGCAGAAATTTGTTGGGAAGTCCCTGGATTCTACTCTATATCTATAGGGATTTCACAGGGACGCCGCACGTAGGGAGTCCACTTTGGAATCCAAGGGAATTCCTAAGGTTGTTATGGGGTTAGAGCGAAATGTTACCACCGAGCTGAATTTTTTCTGTATGTTTATAATCCCTTTGCTCATCATCCTGTGCAGTTTTGATACGATACGCAGTATCGTTTTCAAGAAACAAAATCAGAAACACGACGTATTTTATGGGCTATGATTACGCTTATGGAAAACTCCCGATAATTTTTCAGTACATTAATATCTGCTTAGAAAATGCTACCACGGAGCTGAAAAAATAGGTACGGTTCGACTAACTATCGGACTAACCCTCGGTACCGTGAAAATGTGGTATTAATGTTTAGGTAAACTATTAATGTTTTCAAGGTTGTTATGGGGTTTAGGCGTCGCGGGTGAAGTACGAGGGGAGCGCCCTATGATAATGCACGGTGCCGAGTTACTGTTACCGACTGTTAGATTTCAAATAATCTATAATTCTACATCTATTTGTAAAAATATGCAATTTTGAACATTCGGTGATGACATTAAATATTTTTATTACTTTGTATAATTATTGTCTATAACTTTTTCGCGCTCAATTAACGCGAAACGAATTGGCAGCGTTGCAAATCGTGGTATATCGTAATGCCCAGGTTGGCAGAAGTGCCGCGAAGGTAGAGACATATGCGCCCCGTTCGTAACCTTAATATCGGCCTGAGGAGCTGTCAAAAATGAATATCGGTCCGAGTAAAAGAAAAATCCGCTGGAAAGAAAAAGTGTGTTTATCATCTTGAAGAAATACATTTTTTAAAATAATTTTCCGATATTCAAAAAAAAAATTATATATGAATAAAATCCGTGCTCTTTTGTCTTAGCCTAGAAATGTCTAGAAAGGTATAATTTCTGAAAATAGTTATCAAATTGATATTAAGTAATGATTACTAATTGAGAGAATAAGTACCAATAACTTTCGTTGTTAATCATCCTGACCGAGTAGTTTGAGGTTCCCGGGCATAATTCCCGAATACCGATAAGATAGGTAGCATTTGTGCCGTCTACGACGTTGCCATGATTGCACAGTCTAATATTTTGTGTGCTTTATTTTCGCACAAATTCCCTATCAAAAACATTCATATTTTTATAACGTGAACTTTTAATACTGTGAATCCTCTTTTTCACGGTACCAAGGGTTAGTCCGATAATTAGTCGACCGTACCTATTTTCTTACTTTCACAACAGAACATTCACTTAGCAGATATTAATAATGTACTCAAAAATGATCGGGTG
The DNA here is from genome assembly GCA_944452715.1 of Ophion slaviceki. NCBI lineage: Eukaryota > Metazoa > Arthropoda > Insecta > Hymenoptera > Ichneumonidae > Ophion > Ophion slaviceki. The sequence continues at coordinate 38,266,850 of OX101784.1, forward strand.
TTTCCCGTAAGCGTAATGTAATTAGTCCACGAAATACGTCGAGTTACTGATTGTTTTCTCTAAAAAACGGCACTGTTGATCGTATTTGAACTGCACAGGATGATCAGCCAAGAGGTTATAAAGGTCCAAAAAAATTTAGCTCCATGGTACCATATTGACTTAACCTCATAACAACCTTAATAGCGAATTTGTGTGAAAATCGAGTACACACGATATTAGGCTGTGCAATCATGGCAACGTCGTAGACGGTACAAATACTACCTATCTTATCCGTAATCGGTAATTATGCCCGGGAACCTCAAAGTACTCGGCCAGGATAATTAACAACGAATATTATTTGTTCTTATTCTCTTCACTAGTAATAAAAGCTTAACGCGTTCCTCTAGTTTCTCGGCTGTTTTTTTACGGCTTTTTCAATAATTTTTTACGGGCAAAGCATCGAAATAATCAATCTCATTGTTTTTGCATAATCTTTATTAACATTTAAATAAGCTTTACAAATTTTTTGAAGTCAAAATATATAATAGAATAAACGTTATAGTGGCCGACAGGAAGACATCGAGTAAAATAGGTGCTTGACGGTGACCAAGATTGCGGCTGTTCTGCTTATCTGAAATAAAAAAACCAAACGGCATTTTAATCTTCATATTTAAGACTAGCGATTGAACTAGAGTGAATTCTAAATTACAAAAATTGACTTTTTTATACACTTTTTTAAAATTACATTCTATTTTTTACTCATTTTTTCTTAAGTTTTTCGCTCGTACAAAAAAAAACTATCGAAGCAATCATGATAATCCTAGTTCAATCGCTGGCTTATAACATATTAAAGATGCTGTATAAATTTGAACAAGATCGGTGCAGTAGTTTCTGAAATATCGTGGTCACCGTTTCGAAAAATGGTGTTTCGAGAAAAATGCGTTTGAAAGTATACCTGCTCCGTATACCTGCTCCGTTCCAGGGCCGTAACTTGTGAACCACTTCGAATATCGAATAATCCTTTGGCACACATTTTCTACACATGTTGTGAATGTGATTTATGAAAAAAAAATCGATTTTTTCGACCCGAGAAACTCGAGGACTGCCTTAATATTCATTTGATGACTATATCCATAAATTATAATTTTCTAGAAATTTCTAGGCAGACAAAATAAAGCGGAATTTTTATCATACATACATTTTTTTTAGAATATTGGAAAATTATAAAAGTTTTTGTTTTCTTCCAGATTATAGACAGCTTTAGTACACACTTTTTCTTTCCCGCGAAATTTTTTTTACTCGGACACTTCTGCCAACCTGGGCATTATCATATACCACGATTTACGACGTTGCCAATTTCTCTCGCGTTAATTGAGCGAGAAAAAGTTATAGAAAATAATTATACAAAGTAATGAAAACATTTGATGTAAACGCCAAATGTTCAAAAATGCATATTTTTACAAATAGATGTTGAAAAACAGTTCGAAAACGTACATTTAATATGACGATTATTTGATAACTAACAGTTGGTAACAGTCAATCGTACTTCACCCTCGACGGCTAGACCCCATAATACCCTTAAGGGGGGGACCTTTGGGCGCGGAAAAAATTGCTGATTTTTGTTTTTTTTTTTCAAGAAAGATTTCTTCACCATCTTTGAGTCTTAGGGTATATTTTGTTACGACTTTTGGCTGTTACGTGGTATTTGAAATAAATTATCTTTACAAATGGCGGAAGCATAACATGCCATTACAACACTTACATAGTTGCGGTTGTCAGAAATACTCACAACTTTAAACGCGTTTTTCTCGAAACCACTTTTTTTAACCTGTTTGACATAAAAACTCGAATTCTATTCCATCGTTTGACTTCAAATTTGGTATGGAGTATGGACCTTTAGTATATATCTCGCTATCGTCCCTACCTCGGGCATCGCAAAATTGTTATTATTATTACTATTAAAAAATATAAAAAACTTCGAATAAATAGGGCAAAAGTGAACTTTTTTTCAGACAGTCGCCATTAAAAAATGTTTTCTCTTTGGTACCTGCCATGATAACATTCTTATTGAGCAAGGAAAATTGCTTCTATCTCTGTTTCAGATGAATGGGAGCTTTGGAATCATGTGAATTGCTTCAACCCTTTTTTTCACGGCCTTATTTAGAGGCCCATAACCTTTGCAATTTTAATTTTTTTCGTACCAAAATTCATTTGCAAGTTCCTGAAACGTTAATAAAAAGACTGTAGAAGAACGGATGGTAAAAATGTTTTTCGCTTTTTCTTATCAAGCCCAAAACTTTTCCGAAAGTTAGCCCTCCAGACTTGAATACCCCGCTAAGATAAGATTTATACTTTTTTATGATACACTCATTTTGTATATCTATATTAATATATAGATATACAATATGAGTTTGTTGGGGTATATACAAATGAGTATATCTATATTAAAAATAGATATTTGTAATATCTATATATTAATATATAGATATACAAAATGATTTTCTTCCGTACGTTAAGAAAATTTAACGTATGGAATGCGATGGGATCCATCAAGAATCAAATCGGATTTTGTTCGATAATGTAGGCATCTTTTAGAATCCAATGTACGAGCGTGACGTTTCAGCATAGGGATCCAATGAGATTGAATCCCCATCATCAGGAATTGGGGACCGGCATGGGAATCCAATTGGATCCCTACGACAATTTTGGATGATCAGAACGCTCAAAACTCCGAAACAGTACTACCTCGAAAGATAAAAACTCCGAAGGAACGTTACACGAAAAACCAAAACTCCGAAAATCTGAACACCGTCAAAATAATTCGGCTATGGAAGATTTAAATATTTAAAAATTTCAATAAATCAACGAATTATTTGAAGAATTTTTTTATTATAAAAAAATGATTTTACGTCAATTTTGAAATTTGTCTAGACAATGTTATACGTTCTACATCATTTACAGTCAACTGTGTAGACGTTTGGTGGCATGATCTTGACGAAACTTGTACTTTCGGAACATTAAAATTCGAATTTTAAACCGTCGAAGCATTCAAAGTTCGTAATTTCAACCCGGCCCCGTCGAGATCATGCAAGCGAAAGTCTACACAGTTGACTGTAAATTATGTAGAACGTATAACATTTTCTGGACAAATGTCAAAATTGACGTAAAATCACTTCTTAAGGCCTTAGGCCACAGTAACAGGTATAAAATCATGTGCGAATTTACCAATTTTTTTTCGTATGAAAAAGTGATTCACGCATTAAATTAATTGCACATCTATTTAACATGAATACCAAGCTGTTAGAAAATATATATATTTTTTTCGATGTACAAAATGTACATCGTACATGTACATGTACTGTAGTCGAAACTTCTCGAAACAGCTTTTTTCCAATTGGCGTGACAAATAACTTCAGCAATTTTCACTCGATTTACTTCAAATTCAAAAGTTATGTTCCTAATTGCATTTCGTAGAGAAGTACGTACGAAATTTCTGATTAATCGAAAACTTTTCATTTTATGAGCAGTTTATGAGCAGTTATAGAGAAATTTTTCACTGAAAATTCATTTATTAAGTTCAAATACCTACAACTTTTGAATAAAACAATTTTTTTTAATTCCGTACGTACTTCTTTAGGTATTCTAGTATAGATTGACGAGAACTTTTGTTTTTTGTTCTAGGTAAAAAATTGTGGATGCTAAATGCCCCGCCGTGGAGGGCCTGAAAAAAATATAACAAAAGAAAATATTAGTAGTCGGCCATTTTGTGCATTGAAAAAAAAATAATATTTTCTGACAGCTTGATATTCATACTAAATAGATGAGTAATTAATTTTACGAGTGAATCACTTTTCTTACGAAAAAAAATTGTTAAATTCGCACATGATTTAATACCCGTTACTGTGGCCTAAGGCCTTAAGGAATTTTTTAAAAAATAATTCGTCGATTTATCGAAAATTTTGTAACGTTTAAAAGCTCCATCGCCGAATTATTTTGACGGTGTTCAGATTTTCGGAGTTTTGGTCTTTCGTATAAAATTCTTCCGGAGTTTTGATCTTTCGGGGTAGTATTCTTTCGGAGTTTTGAGCGTTCTGATCATTCAAAGTTCGGAATTTCAACCCGGCCCCGGTGTCTCCAAGATTACCCATTCGAAACAGCATGATTTTGCATCCGGAACGCCCGAAGTTTTTATCTCTCGCATACTCGGATATTTCTCCCCTCACCAGGTGACGCTTTTTACTGCCGTTTTCTTCATTGCTCGATCGGACAATCAGGAACTGCCGTGTCGACTCGCTTCCTTCGCAGACTCGAGAATGGACTTGGAAAAAAAATTAAGGTTCAAAGAATTTTCGCATCAGGGCCAAGAACAAATTGCTTCAGTACATCGGCGATAATTTTTCTCTATTCGCATTTTGAAATCCACGCTTTTATTTTTCGAGCGAGAAAAGACACGATGGGCAAACGCCATTCAGATGATTGTTCGTGGTTGGTCGCATGCCCGCGAGTCCCGACGAATTTCCACCGTCTAATTTCTCGCTTGCAGGGGTGTCTCTGATAAAGTCACTCGTCGTTTCATTGTCACGCGGTTGTATCCCGGTTGTGCGATAAAATGAAGTACAAGGCTGGTAAAGCGTAGGTACGACGAAGAAGGATCAATTGTTAGAACTTGACAATCTCGCGTGAAATAGAATTGTTATCTTGTTCGTGCGCTCCTAAGATTGTGAGGGGGAGGAGAAGAGAGGCACCCTTTCACAGCCTCTTCAGAACAAGTTCGTAGATTTGCCTATATAGATGTGGGGAAAAGTAGTTTTGAACCCGTTACATCTTGCGATATTGACTTTCAACACGGTTGGCTGTTCTGATGAGAAGAGCTCTCTTTAGAACAGCCAGCCGTCCTATCAGAACCCCAAAATGATTAAATTTTTTCGGCATATCGTTTAACGACGCATCGCACGAAGATGAAACGTCAAAAATACCGAAGTCGTGCACGATATTTACGAAGTTTTTAAACGACCATGACTTTCTTGTTTTTTCGAAATAGAGATTTTTTTTCGGTGGATTCATCTTAAAATCCGCGACTTCATGGTGAAATTGAAACTACGCAATGCCATTTGAAAAACGGAAAAAAATGGGAAATCTCGTAAACGCGTGGTCAACATAAATGGATAAGGTTCCGAAAACCCCCAACCTTCGATCGAGCTGAAATTTTGCACAAACCTTCGTTTTAATATTTTAAGACAACGCCTGCAGGGATTTTTGGCGACTCGCAATGGTTTTCGAGATATTCAATTTTAAAGTTCTTTTCAAGGGTAAGGTTCCGAAACCCTCCCCCCTTTCCGAACGAGCAGAAATGTTGCACAAACCTTCCTTTTAATATTTGAAAACAACCCCTAAAGTGATTTTTGGCGACTCGCGATAGTTTTCGAGATATTGAATAAAAAAAATGTCTAACGCGCACTGCGTGTATCTATATCTGCTACGCCTCCGTTCATACCTATATATGTTATCGCGCTCTCCCTTTTGCCGAAACAAAAATACCCAAAGAAACCCAAACCCAAAAACTATTGCGCGTCGCCAAAAAACTCTTTAGGGGTTGTCTTAAAATATTAAACGGGTCTGTGTAAAATTTCAGCTCGATCGGATGTTGGGGGTTTTCGGAACCTTACTAAAAAAAATGATTTGGATTACCATTCAATTACGACATTTATATTATCAAATTTGTATACGAAACTTTTTTTTACGAAATATTCTAATGCTTCTTTTCAAATGGGACACCATATATATATATTCATTTGTATACAATATATATATAAGAGGGACACCCTGTGACACCCTGGAAAAATTGTTGTTATGCGTTATATATATATATATATATATATATAACGCATAACAACAATTTTTCTTGTAAGAATGAAGAGGAAGCGGAAATCCATTTTTTTCTGCATACTCGTTTCACCACGCATTGGACAAAGATGAAACGTCAAGGATATACCTAGAAGCCGCGTACGATATTTCTGAAAAATTCAAGCTACCACAACTTTCTTGTTTTTTAGGCTACACATTTTTTTCCATGGATTCATCTAAAATTAGCTATTTTATGGTAAATTAAAAATATTCACTGCCATTCGAAAATGGGAAGAAATTTGTAAAAATCATAAACATGTGGTCAGAAAAAATAATTTACATTGCTATTAAATTATGAGTTTTAAACCATAATACTTTTGTACGAAACTTTTTTTTGCACGATCTCATTTTGATGAGTTATTCTGATGCTTCTTTTTTAATGGGACGGCCTATATACATACTGCATAATAGAGACTATTATCGTCAGAATGAAGAGGAAGCACGACAATGATGCGAATAGATAGATGAGCAGGTTATTTGTGAGTTTCGCGTTCCGCAAGTTCGCTGCGTTGTCGGGGTTTTCCCTTCTTCAGAAGAGATACACTGCGAAATTCCCGGTGCTTTTCGTCGCCCGTCCCTCCCGGCAACTTACTCTGAATGCCTTTAATCGGAATAGTTCGAGTCCTATTGTAAGCTTTGGAACAGAGAGCAAGCTCTCCAAAGATGGATCTTCCCGAGGGGTGGGGAAGAAGCTCGAGAAACTATTGCTAATTGGTGTTGGACGAGGGGAAAATCACTGAATCGATTGAACTTAATGGATAGGAAGAAGACCGGCGGATAAATCATGAAGGGATGAATGTGAGAAAGATTCGAAAGATTCCTGTGGTCTTTTGTCGGTTGAAATGGTTCGATCGGTTGATATAGTCTTTGATGAAAATGAGCCGCGATTCTGGAGACCTTGTGCAGGGTGGGCCTTTCGATCTGTCTCGTGAATAAATCCCTTTTGGACACCATCAATCCAGTAGGCCAAAATTGCAATGTAAAATATTTTTATTGCAATATCAAGTTTTTTTTAATTAAAAAATATCTTTATTGCAATATTGAAAGTGTTTTTATTGCAACATTGGAAATATAATTTAATATTAACAATATTTTCATGGCAATATTGGAAACATTTTTATTTCAATATTAAAAATATTTTTGTAATGCAATTTTGTAGTAATAGTGCTCGGACGATGTCTTATTTAAATGGCCATTTTATTTTTAGGGTCCCGACGTCTGTAGGAACTATATCATCAAAAACATTATAACCTACTATCTATTCTCGGAACCCTCTGGTTTGAAAATCCGTAATAACTCATCTAGGTAGAATTTAGCGAGTATATACAAGTAAAATTATTATTAATATAAAATTATACATAGATTCAATTCTACATAAATAAATTACAATTATACGTAAAACGATCAGTTTGACACAAAAAAAACGCTTTTTAAAGTGACAAAAATAAATTTCCGATACTTTTGACACTATTCAAAATATTTTCGATGTCCAGTACTTACTATAAAATAAACAACCGCTTAATTGCGCTTAATCAAGTTTTAATTCGCTATTGAAATAACGCAAGTATCTAACGAACAGCGAAGAGCTTTTTCCACTTGCAAAAAGTTTGCCCGGCTTATTAGCGTGCCGTAGGGGGAAAAAATCGTCCTGCCGTACGAAAGCCCTACCGGAAGCTCCGTTGTTTTCAATTCCCCGCTCTTTTTTCATCCAGTTTTTTTTATTACCTACCTCCAATGTTTAATTCCCGACGGAACAGGTGCTCGCGCAAATACGCGAGGATTATACGAGCGAACGAGGCGAAAGAATGCGAATGCTCGAGAGAGAAAAAAAAGTGAGTCTTGCTCGCAATTTTTGTTCGTTAGCGGGAGGGGGCCAGCTTTTGGGACTACATGCGGTCGATATGACGAAGAAAATGAGGCAGGGATTTGCGCGGATTATGAGATTAGAGTCGCGCGGTGGCGTGTTGATAATAGTCCTCGTTTAAAAGTTCAGTGGGGTACGAAAAGACAGAGATACGACAGGTGAGGAATGAAGGAGTGGGGGGGGGGGAGAGAGAGAGAGAGAGAGAGAGAGAGAGAGAGAGAGAGAGAGAGAGGAGAGAGAGAGAGAGAGAGAGAGAGAGAGAGAGAGAGGCAAACGGTTCGAAGGGGTTTGGCGGCGGGGGGGGGGGGGGTCAGAGGCCGCAAGGTTGGTAGGTTAGGAGGTGGAACGTAGCTCCGCAAAGATAAAGACTATAAATCATTATGATAACCAAGCCTTATCCTGAATATATACATATATACATAGATCTATATCCAAATAGCTGCGAGAGACTGCGAAAACCGCTGGAATTAGCGGCCGGAGGCATTTCGGTGCTTCGCGACCGGAAACCCGTCCGGTAATCTTGCTCCTTCACGGTTTCTCATGGCAAAGAGGGAGAAGGAGAGAGAGAGAGAGAGAGAGAGAGAGAGAGAGAGAGAGAGAGAGAGAGAGAGAGAGAGAGAGAGAGAGAGAGAGAGAGAGAGAGAGAGAGAGAGAGAGAGAGAGAGAGAGAGAGAGAGAGAGAGAGAGAGAGAGAGAGAGAGAGAGAGAGAGAGAGAGAGAGAGAGAGAGAGAGAGAGAGAGAGAGAGAGAGAGAGAGAGAGAGAGAGAGAGAGAGAGAGAGAGAGAGAGAGAGAGAGAGAGAGAGAGAGAGAGCGAGAGAGAGAGAGAGAGAGAGAGAGAGAGAGAGAGAGAGGGAGCGAGCTTTGTCCGCGTTCTTCTCATTTCCCCACATTCGAATGCCCTCGCTCTCCCCTCTTCCCCCGAGAGAGAATTCTCTCGTAATTGCTGACGTTGAAATATCAGATGGACTCGAAGTAACGAAGCTTACGTGAAGTCTGAAATAAATGCCCGCCTTGCCCCAAAAGTTCTCGTGAGAAATTTTACCGCGACGAAATAAGCTGACGAGATGGATAAATTTTCGGTTCCGTTGTCACATTTCATACAGCCGAGGAAATCGTCTATGCTGTTTTTTTTGCCATCGAGGCACTTCTTTATTAGTAAAAAATATAATAATATCGAATCGTTACAATAATGTAATTACAATAATGCTGTTTATCAGTAAATGTACGATCGATTCAACGGTGTGGGCAGAGCTATGTTCAACGACGTATCGTTGGTTGTTACGGTACACATGAACATCGACCGTACTCCGGTGCGTGTCTCAATTTTTTTTTCTTCGTTCCATTCGCATTATGAAGACGAACTGTTATACGGAACAGTCCCTTTTCCCTTAAACTTTACTGCCCCGTTTCATTAAACAGTGGACATCTGATTCTCGTTTCTTAAGGCAGTATTGTTGTCTAAAAATTAAGCAAAAACGTTTTTTTTAATTTTATGTTATTCTACAGAGCTTGCTGAATTCGTCTGTGAAAACAGTTAAAGGCGGGACACCACTGTGACAAGTGAAAAAAACGTTTTTATTTCGCATTTTCTCAAAGTGTACATGTTCAAGAATACGTGAAAAAAAATAATTGAAAATATTCAAAATTGGCCAAGTTACAGATGTTTTAGTGAGAGCAGGTAGCGCAATGATTTCCGTATACTGAAACTTTCAATCGCAATTTTCCCGAAACGACTATTCTCGACTTGCCCGGAATCACAACTCGTGTTATAATTGTCGGATATTCTATTTTTTTAACCAAAATTTCCGTAATTGCCGTAGTTATCGCTGTACGTAGCTGTTTTGTTTTGAAATTTCGATTTTTTTCAGCCTCCAAGGATAAATAAATATTTCGCCAAAATTACATTTTTTTAACATCCGTTATTTGTGAACAAAACGTTATTTTTTCGACAAACGGCTACGTACAATGGGAACTACATTTATATGTATTATAAAACTCTTTTGTTTTCCTTTTTCAGACCAACTATTGTCAAGTTATCGACTCGGCCGTTGGGCCACTTTTTTATACCGAGGCCCTATTATGCCTCAATAATGTTGTTAATTATAAATTTAAAAAATATATTTGCACGAAATAAATTCAATGTATGGTGAATAACATACCTTCTTCCCCAGTCCCAAATAAATAATGCAAAGACCAAAAAAATTCGGAAATAACTAACTTTTTCGGCCCGTGTCCTCCCTTAATAATATTTAAAAAAAAGTTAGCCGAGTTATAGAAATGATAAGATGTACGCTTGGGGCACGTGGTCGAGACGCAGCAACTTTAAACGCGTTTTTATCGAAGTTATGCTTTTCAAATCGTCAACCACGATTTCTCGATAACCAATTGGCCGACGGAGTTTAGATTTGGCCTGCACCTTCGGTAGACTCTTTTTCAACGTTAGTAGCAGAATTGAGTCCAAATGATTTTATTTTATATATATCATAGAATGGTTAGATAAATAGGAAAAGTTGATAATTTAATTTAATAAAACGTTTAGCTTAGTTTAATTTAATAAAAAGTTTAGCTTAGTTTAGTTTAATAAAAAGTTTAGCATGCCGATGTTTTGTAACATTCTTTTTACTGAATCTGGTACCAAACATCACAAACTCATACAGTCTAAGAATATGTTTGGTTTTTCCGGATTCATGTAACGTCCCCAAGACTGGTCGCCAATTGAGAGCGTTTTCCGCGCACCGTTGCAAACAATCGTACAAAGTATATAATAATAATAATTCTTTTTCCATTTGTACATATTCTTGGAGGATCAATAAACAATTGTAGAACAATTCAGAAAGGAAACTCCAACAGTTAAAAGGTTATTCCATGCTAATAATAACCTCCAGAACAGCGCTCTAGCCAACAATACTGCCTTAAACTCTATCATCGTAATATTGAAGCTCGCATCGTTGCAGTGCAATGAAAATGAAGTTTCTTTTACTACCCCAACATTTTTTGAACGCATTTTAGCGACGAAAATCGCTCAACTGTTTTTGAAAATGCTTCTTTGGAGATCTGCACAAAAGTATTTGGTACAATGCTAAAAGCAAGGTAAGAAAAAAGAATAAAAAAGAATTTTCATTGCGTTCGAACGATGCAAACTTCAACATCGTCTATCATCGAGGTTTCTCAACGAAACTACTCAATCTCTCATCGAACAGTGAGACGAACTTCCGCCATTTACAAAGTGAAAAGTTGCAGTCCTGTCCTGCTGGCTCGCGCGTTGCCATTTTAAATTCCAACCAAGTGTCAACATGCTCCGTGAAACTTACGACGAAATTTCAACTCGCGAGCCGATGATAAAACCTTTGCCTGGAAGCTATTCGTATCGAGAGTGACAAAATTTCCTGGCAATCATCCTGGAACGTAGAAACAATAGGCAACTCCCCGATGAAGCTTGATTCGAAAGCTCTATGGAAGTCTTCCGACTGTGAATGCGTCGCGAACGGAATGGGCTGGCAGAATGAGAGGACGAAGTTTAATACCGAAGGACTCTCGTGGCGATGCTTCCATGCCTGTCAGAATATAACAATGTCATCTTCGATGTGCTTAACAAAGTAGCAGACTTCAATTCGTTTCGTCGAATCAGTGGCTTCGTTCCCATCGAGGGACGAGCCATATTGGTTGAGATAAAAAAAAAAGCTTAAACTTAAAGTTCTCGTGCGTTTGAGGAATTTTCGTGTTTTCAACATCATTCGTTGTTTCGTCATTCGAGGATTTTCGATCACAACGAGAAAACAGAAATATCTACGTAAACATGGCATATGTACAGGTGATGGCGTTTATGCATGCATCATCAGAATGTAACGAAAGTTCTTTTCTATCCTTCTCATTTCTTAATTTCTGCCACGATCTATCATTTTTCTTCGACACACCAAGTTCGTGGATCTCTATTGAAGATAAGAAAAACCGTTTGGGGAATCTTAGTACCCTGGGCGAAAAAAATGTCATCAATAGAAGGAAAACAATGAACTTTCCTTGCATTCCTACGACGCAAACTTTAACATCGTTACATGTGACAGTGATTCGCGAACTTGATATCTACTCGTGCCCCGTTAATTCCAGTGGAACGTGCCAATCCCGTCTCTCCCTTTTTGACTTCCTTGTGACCCGATTCGATCGAACCTCCGTTTTTATACTTAATTCGAACAGCCTTAACCTAAAATCCTACATCCTGATTACAAACACCATTTTGCCTTTTTTTAAAAATTATTCTCGTCTTTTTCTACGTGAGCACTGAGCGTGTGTCTAGTTTCCATCATCCAACTATGTACAGGCTTTCCATTGGTTCACGTGTATTTACAGATGTATCTTCCGATCATGGAAGACCTGTTGAACGATCGTTTTTTCTCCCGAGCTTAGACATCCCGCTTTTCCCCGGTGCTCTGTCACTTGAAAATTGTCCGTGTCGTTAGAGATCGAAGGAGCCAAGTTCGATTGAGCAAGGAACCTAGGATATTTGTGATAAGCCGTACTTGGTTTTGGTCTCTTTGTCGCTGAGAACGAGGCAAAGATAGTCTGCGGTATCGATATATTCGCCTAGTAGAATGTTAACAACGCGGAGTGATTTCCTCGATGGATCCTCGTCCCGGATTATTGTCGAAATCCCTCTTCGGTCGTGGTACAGACTTCGCTCAATCTCTCGGCAGCGTGGCTCGTAAATGCAAACGCAAATCCGTCCGTGGAGACTCGATATCCCAATGGTACGACGGTACATCGACCCTCTAACGTTATTACTGTACGTTGCCTGTATAGACGAACGTAAATCAATGCCACATAGCGGTATAACGTTTCGTTGAAGTCTCTGCGTCAGTCTTCATTCATTCGGATCACGTGTGTATCATCTATGTGTCTTTGATGCGCCTTATCGAATATCCTAGCGACAGAGAACTTTAATTACACCTGCAGTTCGTGTGTTTCAATCGGTTGGCCAAGCCCGCCTCGTCTGTTGCGTCCTAGTCGTTGTAATGACGATTGTATGGCACTACGGCAGGTTGGAAGACTCTATCGAGCCGTGAGTCAAATCGTAATGGCTCGGAGCTTTGATACCCCCGCACAGGCTGTAATAGACATTAGGGACTACAATGACGAGTTTCGAAGCCGTATCGTCCATTCGCTGGCTCATGGGAATCGGACAACGCACCGAAATCCTTTGATTACGACTGCCACGCACAATTGAGTGATTCGAGCATCAGTGATGGATCCTCGTTAAACGTTGAACCGGGCTAATAGCGTCAACGTCTTTGGCAGTTGTGCAAAGAGTTTAGCCACTTCTGATGTGCGAAAAAGGCGAGTGACTTTGGCAATTTGTAACAAACTCCTTCAGCGTATATTTGATGACTCCATAAGGCTCGGTTTACCTTCCTCTCTGTGACACGCTTGGAGCAGCGTACCCAATACATAACGCAAAGAATAATTTCCTTCGGATAGAGGTTTCTTCGTAGCCGGAGCTTATCGAGATTAGCACGAGGTTCGTTGAACAACGAGAGCAATTCCGGAAAACGATCCACCCCGGAGCGTTCTAATACCCGAAACACAGGCATATATCGTGTACTACAAAGAGACAACTACACGCGTGTTATACCATGTAGGTATATCGCAGTTAGTCGCCCGGTGAACCAGAATCACGCTCCATTATCGTGCAAACGATCGTTCCGCTTCCCCATACCCCAGTAGCCCCATTGCTAACCGCAGCTCGCAGGCGAAGGAGAAACGACGTGTCTCATCAAGATTTAGGGGCTGAGATAGCGAGACTGGTTCGGGTCATCCATCGATCCTCTCCTCGACTTCCCCCCTGCCCTTCTCTCTCTCTCTCTCGCTCTCTCTCTCTAGCTTGACGTACAACGAGCGCGCGTGTGTAGGGTTAACCACGAGGGTTACTCTTCTTAGCCCGTTTCGTCTGACAACCTCCCCGCCGTGGCTGGGTGAAGTTAGCGCGATAAACTTTGAAGCTAAAGCGGTTTAATCGATGAACCAGGCCCGTGTCATTCATCCCCCTTTTGTCTATCCTCCATCCTTCGCAGCAGGTGCCTTTCTCGCTTGTTCCATTTTTCCTCCAACCTCTTGCATTCTCCCCTGGCGGAGTATCGAGATACAGTTATACAGTTGTCGAGTGCGCCGCCAGCGATTCACGAGGTGAGCAGTATATTCCCAGCGAAATTGCCGGATGTGCCTTTGTTCGTGGGAAAAGAGGCGTGCAACGAGGTTCTCCACGGCTTTAAACTAGAGCCGGATCCTCGAGCGAGGAGTTGCCCGGCTGCACAGCGCTTCAATCTTCATTTGTTCGCCGCTTTCTTCGGCTTTTTTGGGAACCGTTTCTTCTTCCATTAGTCAATTAAGCGTGTCGAAGTGCCACACATGTTGGAGGATCTCGTTAGAGTGTTGTAATGCAATTATGGTGCTCGTGTATCGTCACTATCCATCCTGGGTGCAAGTGTCAAGGTCTCGCGTCACGTATGTATTGGGTATGGAAGGCCGAATGCAAATTGGACGACCGATAACGATTCGGATTAATTGCCACTAAACACATTTTCGGATAACAACACTTCGGAGATCATTAATGAACGCTTGGTCATACGCAAACGAGCTATTTGAACAACGGCACATTGCTTGGACCGATTGTTCGTTTTTGGACATCGGTACCGATCGGTAGGAGCATCTGCCGAATCTACTGTGAGTCCATTGGCGAATGATAGATGAGGCCCAAGGTACGTGCCACAATGGCAATGTGATCATTGGATTCGCATGTGTGAGAGAGTTTCGCGGCGTGTCTACTCGTGAAATCAGTAGGGCACATGGATGTCTCGAGATCGGCTTCTTCTCCGGCATATACGACAAGCGGCAACGAGACAAGCGAGACCGAAGATGACGGCGAGTCCGGCACCAAGTCCAGCACCGGCCCAACCAGCTGGACCAACGGCACTGCCGCTACCACCACCGATAGGTCCACCGCAGGTCTCGACTGCCTCGTCGTCAGGCTCCAGCAGGCTTATATTGAAAGTGCCAACCGGATAAGTAGGTGATGGGCAATTGACAACGCCGTTGCACAAGAGACGCACGGATATGCATCCGGTGTCGCCGGGGCACTGAAATCCGCAATCCTCCAACTTCTGCGTCTTGAGAGCACCCGAGCCATCCCTGGGCAAATGATAGAGCTCGGTCCATGCGATCTTGAAGGCTACCCTGGCGGGTGCCATCGATCCGGTGAATTGTATAACAACGGGGGGTGGCTCACCGTCAACGGTGCTGGGGGGGCCGAGTTTCGCAGCCTCGAATATCGGCATTTCACGAACGAAGCTCACGTTCTCGCCGCATATACCGAGATGGGGTTCCGCCGAGCCGGCCAGGAATATCTCGAGTTTACCGTCCTCGCAGGATCTCGAGGCAAATTTGATCTTGTCGAAGTGCAGCCAAACATCTTTCTCCGGGTTGACCCTCAGCTCCCAGATGCATTTGATGGATCTTGGCGGGGTGACGTAACCGAGTGCCTCGTAGTGGGGAAACTCGATCTCGCCGTCGGTGTTCGGTGGCAGAAGAGCAGGTCCGCACAGTGGGCTGTGAGCGAACTCGTATCTCGCCTCGAAGAGCGGTGACGGTTGCTTGAAGTAGCTCGCTGCCGCGTGTGCGCCATCCACGAGGAGCTTCAGGTCGAGTTTTTCGCCCCGTGAGACGATTCTCAATGGAGCTACCGATGTCGCGAGTTTGCACAGGCAGTGGCCCTTTTCCGCGTCGTATCCGGGCTCTCGTATTATGATCCTGTCGGCCCGACTGTCCCAGCAGTGTCCACATTGCGCGTAAGGATTGTTGTCTTTGAACGTAACCGATTCTACGGTTAGTATGACCCTGGCGTAGAGGCGTTTGTCGGTGACGAAGCTGTACGTGCAGGATAGATCGGCCGGTGGATCACCCGGTCGTTTGTATACAAGCGTGTTCAGGGGTGACCTCAAACGGCCGGACTTTGCCTTCCACGCGGCGAACGTCTCGTCGCACTCGGTATTCGGCACCGGCTCGCCGAATCTCGTCGCATTGAAGAAGTCGTAGTGTGCCCAATAATACAACGAGCTGCCGGAGTAACTGCCCGTTTTGCTCTCGAATCTAACGAACAGAGAATTCGAGGTCGAGACAAAGTCGTGCTTCTCCATCGGCTTGCTGAACGTGTCGCAGAAAGTTTTTATTATTTTCGCGTCGTCGGGCCAATTGGCGTCGTAGAGGGTCAGACTTTCGCCGCAATCGCCGTCGTACGGTAAAATCGGCGATTCGATGCGATTAACGCGAAAACTGGGAAAGTACAGGCGGGCTATTTCACCGGGTCTACCCTTGAGGCGATAGGTGCAACTGGTGTGGGGTGGATACCAGTGAGAAACGGACAAAAATATGCCCTCGCTGCCGCTCACGAGAGCCTCACTGCTCAACAGCCAGTCGCAGGTGCCGTTCTTGACACCGGCCGTCTTCATCTGGCCTGGCCAGTTGCCAACGTTGAAGTGAAAGCCCGTATTGAGAAGAGGACCAGCCGGCGATGATACGAACTCGACGTAGAGATCCTCACTGGTGCCGATTATGCTGTAAGGAAATTTGCCCATGCCGCAAAACGTCCCGATAACCGGCGCCGTCTCGTCCTTGCCGTCGTACAGCCTTATGTAATCGTAGGGACAGTGCTCGGAGCCCGAGCTTATCGGCCTCATGGGACACGTCATTATGTTCTCGCAGCGTTGACCGTCTATGTTGAATTCCTCGTTCTCTATGTAGAGCTTGATGAAGGGTTGCCTAGTGTTGAGACGATACTTGCAGTGAAGGGCACGCGGATAGATACCCGGATAAGCGGGACTCTGTACGTAACACGTCTGTAGCTTGCAATCCTTGAACACCCGCTCGCAATAACTACCGGGCACTATTTCGCCCCTTCTGTCCGGATACAGCTCCGGATGTTGACCGTAGCGGAGATACACCTCGAACTGTTGTTCCGCACGGGAATCAAAGCTGAAGTAGGTCTGGTCGGTGAAGTTGTCAGCGTGAAAGAGAACGCGTACGAAACTCGTCTCGGATATGAAGGTCTGGGGCTGTTCGGATTCCCCGCAAAATACACCAGGATCCTTCCGATTGTTTACCTCGGTCTTCGTGTTCCCATCGATTATCTGCAACAACAACGACATCGCACGGAACTGTTAACGTATCTAACTGTGATAGTTTGTCCGTGATTCCCATTCTCTCTGTCTCTCTTACTCTCTCTCTCGTGCTAACGCGTCCAATCAACCCGATGGTACAATTCACGTGAAAACGGCAAGATCGGAAGTGGAACGGGATGAATTAAAAGTCCCGCAGTCACGGAACGAAAATTATCGACGTGAAAACGATTTTAATCAGGATGAAATTTCGACTGTGTGATTGTCCGTGAAACCAGTTCCAACGACTGGATACCGGGGGAGGGACAGCCCGCCGTGAATAACGAAGCGCGAGATATCGTTAGTTTCGGGAGAATACAGGAACGGGCCAAATGAGGCGGAAGTTCCATCCCGATCAAGTCTCGACACTGCTCGACACTTTACGGCTTTGTGATTTCTCTGCGTTGCTCTTGCACATACTAGAGCAACCGGTGCCAGGATCAATTTTGGATTAGCGATGATAGGCTTCTACGTATCCTCGTCACTGCTAAACTCTAGAACCTGGATACATAGTGTAAGAGACATGACTGCATAATCAATTTGCATACAGATTATGCTGAAAACGACGACATTCTCTTCGACCCTTTGCGGTTTGACGCTCCCCCATAAACGCAGCGTGGTTTTTCAAGGACCTGAATCTTCCTGCGGAAATGAGCTATCGTGTAGTGAAAACCGCATGAAAATCCGTCCAGTGGTTCACGAGATTAGCTCGAACAAACGGACAGTCACCTGCCGGGGACTTTATTTTATACCGTGTACAGATAACTACATGTATACGTGTATAATGGCGAATCACAACGATCCGCTGACGGCGAGTCGCAGTTTAAACTTTGCGCATTGGGTCCCACGTACAGTAGTCACTGTCACAGGCCAGTTGCCTATGCACAGATGTATTCGAACCTACACAGACACTCATGGAGGGAATGGAGGGTACGACAACGTATCCAGGCACGCTCGTCCGATCCACCATGAAATTAATTCAGCCGGTACTTTGGAAGCCGTTACTCTCCCCGTCATTATACACGCTTGTTGCGGCAAATGCGTCCAACCGGTGGAGAGGGTGCCTGGTGAAGCTGTACTCCGTTGGGGAATATCTCCAAACGCGTTTCGAGCTGTTTAGGTCGAAATGGCATGGGCGTAGAGTCGGGACAGCCCCGCAGTAAATTAAACCTGGTGCCTGTCTAGTGTAGACGTTCCTTTGGCTTCCGGTCGAGGCTATCCAGACTCAATGCCACCAGAGGATGCGTCCTACAATCCACTTATATTTATACCAATGTATGTAGCATTATCACCGCGTATAAAAATATACGCGTATACGTGCATCTTCAATGCTTCGAGTGTTCCAACGATGAGCCCACGTATGGCTGTTGTTCCGCGTGTGTGCCACGAGGCACGAGCGTCTACACTTCCGTCGCCACATGGAAACTGTGTCTGGAACTCTCCCCGTAGGTGACAAGCGCTCACCGAGTGTCATTTAATATCCGGTGCCAGTTGACGCTTTGTTAACCCAAGTTTCTATGGACCGCGCCACACGAGCCGTGATGGCGTAGACTTGTGCTACATAGGTGCTTGATTCTTGTGGCGAATGATACAAAAGTTGGGGGATTCATACTATGTTTGGGCTTTTGCATCTACTGCGAAATCTTACAATTTCGCCATCAGATAACGAATGATGCGAAACCGGAATTCCTTTTTCAAAAGCCACCCTTGCTGCCCTTTAAGAGGGAGGTTCCTGCATAACGTAAGACGCTTATGGCCGAAAATGAACTCCGCGTGGAAGGTAAGGGACTACTAGTTTATGACCCCGCAAACGCAGATTAATTAGTAGGTCGTTTAGTCACAGAATTTTTCAGGCTTGAATGTTTAAGGGGTCTTCTCACTTTAGACGATAAAAAAGGCTATTCTCATACATTAAAAAAAATAAGTTTATATTATAGATATTGATATAAAAGTTGTTACACTTAATAAATACATTTAAAAAAAGTTTTACGTATTTATGTAACCCAAACAAACTTTAAACGCATTTTTTTCGAAACAACGTTTTTCGACGCCTTGTTGATAAAATCTTCGAAACTACTAAACTGATCCTTATGAAATGTTAACCACATATTCTTCACAACTATAGTTATAGCGCATATTAAGGATTTAAAAAAAATGATATTAACTATTTTTTGCCTAAAACGGTGAAAAAACACGTTTTTTTGTTTTTTTTTTTCGAAAAATGACCGCCATTTGGTTATTTTTGCATATATAAAAAATCGTATGATATGCGCTATAGCCATTAACATACTGAATCTAAAATCGTTTGATTTTTGTATTTCGGATAATCCATCTCCGAGATTTCATCAACAGCGCAGACCTACAATTTTTTAAGGGCATTTAATTAAGTACCATTTTCGTCTACAAATAGTGACTTTAATAAATATTTTTTAAAACATATTTTGAAAGTGTATTTATTAAGTGTAACAATTTTTATATCAATATCTATAATATAAACCTATCAAAAAAATTCATGAAAATATCCTTTTTGAGCGTCTGAAGTAAGAAAACCCCCTAAACGCCTTTTCCTGAAAAGCACTTTTTTAACCTCGTACAAGATAACGCAAAAACGATCTACTCAGTTAGTTTGAAATTTTGCACACACTTTTATTCAACATAACTACCGTCTAGGTAAACCTACTGTTCCTTGAAAATAATTCCAAAAAACTACTTTTTCATTGACGAATACTGTGGCAAAAATTTCATGAAAAATGGAACATTTTTTCGAGTTCGTACCACATATCGAATTTTCACTTTAATTGGATTTTTCATACCCTGATGTTTAAGATCAATGGACCAGACGCTAGGTTGTACGCTGTGGAAGAAATCAGGTGGTAACCGTCTCTGAAGACCAGTCCTGTACGGTCGCCATTTAGAATAATTAAAAAAACTGGAATATGAAAAATTCAATTACGTAGAATGAATAGTTTCAACGCGAGAAAAAAACTTGAAAATTTACTTATTTCTCGCGGCCTGAAGGGATTTTCCCTCTCAAACTAAGTTCCACTGCACTCCTCCTTTTGGTTCCAGTATAGTGTGTTCGCTGGTTAGGTTTTGAGGAAGAAGGGCTCGCGACCCAATTTCCTCGAGGTTTATGTTGCATTCCCTGCAAATACGTGCTCCACGGGGACGCAATATTCAGGTGACTGACGTCGAGAATACAAGCGCGCTCCCTTTCACCGTCAGCATCGCCGGCGTCCGGGGAGACAGGGGTGCCATTTAATATCCGGCACGTGTCTGCTCGTGTGACTTCATTAACACAACTTTCAGCACATTATCATATCTACCTTGGAATTCTCGTGCGTGTCAGGCTGCCTTCAGGGTGTCGACACTCGTTACACACTCATCAGTGTGTTTGAAATGTCACTCATTGCGCATGATATTCCAGGCGGCAATCGTGCCCAAGTACCTACCTGTCTCTGCCTGTACTTTGCTCCGATCGAAATTGATTCGGTCACGTACACAGACCCATCCAGCGCGGATTTGCCCCGTTGAGCAAAATCGTTTACCGACGGACAAAATCCCAATCTGAATTACGCCTCGGGTCAATTCGATATGGCGACATATTCGAAACAGGAAACGAGTCTACGATAGTAATTGAGTTTGCCGCGAATGCTCTTCCATCGCGCGTGTCTCAATAAACTTGCAAAATCATTCGAGCCGCAGCGGTACCGAACCTGCGCGAACATGTGAAGAACAAACAAACGCAACAGCACTTGTCAACGATTGCTGGTACGTGCCGCATTACGGGTCAGCGATATCCTACTTTCTTTCCTTTGGATCTTGGTAAAATTTGGTCAGCTGCTCTTGATTTATAAACTTTGGTCAGCTGCTCTTAATGGTCAACTTTCATCAGCTGCTCTTGATGCTCAACATTGTCCAGCTGCTCTTGATTGGTCAACGCTCGTCAAGTTGCACGTGAATTATTAAAAGCAGCAAGCTGTTCTTGAGTCGTCAACTGCATCAGGCTTCATCGTCTTCATTAAGTGTATGAAGCTGCCCTTGATTCGTCAACTGCATTAAGCTGCTCTTGATTCGCCAACTGCATCAAGCTGCTCTTGATTCGACAACTGCATCGAGCGGCCCTTCCTTCATGAAGTGCATCAAGCTGCTCTTAGTCAGTCAACTGCATCAAGCGCTTCTTCCTTCATGAAGTGCATCAAGCAGCTCTTGATTCGTTAACTGCATCAAGCTGCTATTGATTCGTTAACTGCATCAAGCTGCTCTTGATTCGTTAACTGCATCAAGCTGCTCTTGATTCGTTACCTGGAACAAGCTGCCCTTGATTCGTTAACTGCATCAAGCTGCTCTTGATTCATCAACTGCATCAAGCTGCTCTTGATCCATTAACTGCATCAAGCTGCTCTTATTCCGTCAACTGTATCAAGCTGCTCTTGATCCATGAACTCTGTGAAGGTGCTCTTGATTTTTCAATTCTCGCCAAGCTCTAGTGGATTCGGAATCGTCCCTTTTTCAACGAATCAAGAACGTGATGAATCTTTTCGAAAAGCCATAACAGGCATAACGTCAGTCCGTGGAGTAGTCACGAGTGATGACGTACACAGTTTTAATGGAATTGGCTGCATTGCTGGTCCGGAATATGAAATGGCATGTTTTTTATGTACGTGTATTTTGCGGCTAGAATGTGATTTTTCCGCGAGAGTTGTATTCGTTAATTTTAATAGGTTTTTAATAGCATTTTAATGGCGTTTTCCGTCGGAATTGGACGACCATGTTCCACCGAGGGTTGACAAAGCGCACCAGAATGAATATTCTCACACGCTGCTCAACGCGGCTCTCACTTTGTGACGCGATTCTCTCTCTCTCTCTCTTTCGCTCCTCCTCCTTCTCACCCCCGCCCTAGCAAATCACGCGGCATCGAAATTTTACCTCTATTTTGCTTTATCATGCCGTCGGCTCAATGCACCGCGCCATGCGTCGCCATACAGTGTATTCACGTTCATTCGTCAAAGAGCAATAACACCAAGCGAAGCATTATCAAAACAAATGAATCAACAAAGGAAGAAACTTCCACAACATTTTCGGGCATCAAAAAAATCGACAGGATGTTCACATCAACTGATTTTGAAAGTTAAGTTTCTAGCAATGTTTGATTCATACGAATATTCCAAAAATAAACCATTTGCCAATTATCCTAATTGATCACTGATGATTATCGCGATGTACATTAAAATGACTCACGTCGCTCGATCATTTTGAATTGTTTCCACCGTGCAATTTTCCAGACGTGGATAACCATATTCATAATATGCATATTTTATTCGCAATCAACTTGTTATAAGATCACGTAGTATTTTCTGACGGCATCGTTTATATGTAAATTTCCCTATTCGGCTACACATGCGTCGTCAAGTGAGACAAAAGCTTCGCATCGACCAAGTCCCGAGGAGCTTATTCGCGTGTAGGTAAACGTGTGTACACACGTACATCTAGGATGGGACCAAAGAACCCTCAAACTGCCCATTGTACCGTGAAAGTCATGATAAGACCGAGTTGTACGTGTGTGCAAACAGAATGTGCAACGTGTAAATTCTCGGTGCCATTCCAGTCTACCCTTCCGGAGCCACATCACGAGCGTCCACATGATGGCCAACTACTCTGCCCTTGCTTGCCCTGCGCTTTGACCCCCCTCCCCCTGCCTTACAACAGTGTATGAATAATGGGCTACAATTGTAACTGTGTTAACGAACTGTTATCTCGGTGCCAAGATTAATCCGAATTTCGTGCTTGAATAGGGAAATGGACCATATCTCGAGGACTGGAAATCGTCGCTACAGCCATTGGACCGTAACATTCTTGGATAAATGTCAAAAAATATTCATCTGTGTGTGTCGTTTTTCTGTCTTTCTTCGTTTGGGTTTGTTTTGGCAGCGAAAATCAGTGGAATCAAGGATTATCGTGAATTTCACAGGGCAATCAAATTCGCCGATAGTTGTCGGCACATCCGGTTCTATATTTCCCGCAATGAAAGCATGGACGCGTCCAATTCCATTTCCAATGGTATCGAATTCTTCGCGCGTTTATTCCGAAAGAACTTGACGCTTCGGCAAACATTGATCAAGCCGAATCCGGCGTCACAATAATTCACTCTCCGCTTCGTTGCTGCCTGAATGATTGCGCTGGCTGCTGTCTCCATTCGTAAACGAGAAACTACGAGCCAGCGGTATACGCTTTGAAAGCTGCCTAGTTCGATGGCCATTTGTGTCACGTGCTGAAGTACGGAAGAGAGAGACCGAGAGAGGGAGCAGGAGAATGGGTAGATGGCTATGCAGTGAAGATAAACGCAAACCATGACGTCGAGTATAAAACCTAGCAGATCGGATAAGCGGAGGAAAAAAAGTAGCATGGTCCATGTGGCATATTTGTTTCGATACAAGTTGGGTTACGACAGGAAAAGCCAATTGCCGGTGGATATAGAGAGACAAATAGCTGCAGCTGCGTCGTCGTAGATCGAGAAGCTGTCGGTCCTGTGCGTAGTTGGGGAATTAGCTAAGGGCTAGCCCTGGGCCCGGGGTTTGGTTGTTACGTTGAACAGAGGCAGAGTTACCCGTAATGCGGTCAAAGAAGGGGATTGGGTACAAGCGTCAGGTCCAGCGGCAATTTTCGACGCGTCAATAGCGTGGCTCACGTCCGATCTGCTCGCCAACACCGGCCCGTTGAACAAGCCTTTGTATAGACCACGTATACATATATGAATACCATATGTGTACGCGTGGGTGAGTATACACGAGTCAGGATACACATGGTACACAGTGTACGGCGCGTATTCCGACTCGTTCGTTAGTTGTTGAACGCTAATTAGCCGTTGCGAGCGACGCAGCCTGAGGCAAGTACACTCGGGTGGGCGGTCCTGACACGTGAAAGCTGCATTAAGGTACATGGCGGATCAATTTTTGGACAGACGAGCCCCCCTCCGCACTCATACACAACGGGAGCGAATCTTTTTTTCTCCCCCTAAATTCAGCTGCAATGCTGATACTCTTCGTCATTGATAAACGACCAATCCTCAACATCCATCAACCGAAAGGGCGCTGTTTTTCACGGTTGAGGCCTCGCCGAGAGCTGGACACTCCGAGGGATGGTGATGATTTCGGTAAATTTGCACTTTGTCTGGTCATTGTGCTTGTGTCGATCAAGGGGGTGGAAAAATGCACATAGTGACGATGAGAAGGGATGACGTGCGGTCATTTGAGGCAGAGAGGCTCGCGACGAGTACTCGAGGGCGTGGGTGACCGGGCAATGCACGCAGTGTTGGAGAACGCTTCCGGACACGACCCGGCATCGACGCTGCATTAATAGAGCCATTCATAATCTTGTTTCGGGAATCGGTAGAGCTCGCGTGCACGCACGCCAGAACGCCTAGCGTGTTCGAAACTCCAGCTTCGTCAGGCCATGTTGTCACGAAATTGGCGCCTGCCAGGCGAATTAGTACGCTCATTATTCACATGTGCGGAATACGCGAGCGGGACTCGTTGCGCACACCCGTACGGTAGTTAAAAATTAACGGGCTATTACGGATTGTCCTTTCTGATTCCGTTCTTCATCCTCTTTGTCGAAGGCCCGGTAGAAGTGTTCATTTTACGAGGCGGTGTTTATGGAGGACCTGAATAATACTTGTGTATTCCCTGATACTATCAAAAATTTACTTCCCGATGATTGTAATGGCGAGCTAAAGTATCTACGAGGGGGGACCCATAAGTTCCGGGAATTACGCTGTGGTAGGGAGGGAGAGTGGGGGGACCTATTCTTTGACCACATGTCCGTTAGTGTCACGCCACCTGCGTCAGTGTGCAAAGTTGTGTCGCTCTGAGTGCATCGGTTCGGCTGTAAGATTTTTTTTAGTAAAACAACTGTTTACATTTCGGCGAAAACGTAATGGCAGATTGTCGAGAACAACGCGCGGCTGTGAAATTTTGTTTCCTGTTGGGGAAATCGGCCGCGGAAACTATTGTAATGCTTAAGACTGCTTATGGGGATGCTGCCTTAAGTAAAACCAGAGTTTACGATTGGCTTTCACGTTTTAAAAATGGAGAAATGTCTATTGAAGACCAACCTCGTTCAGGACGCCCCTCAACGTCAAGAACTGATGAAAACGTCGACAAAATCAGTGCCCTCGTTCGTGAAGACCGTCGCCGAACCATTGATCAACTCTGTGAGATGTCGGGAATGTCATGGAGTTCAATTCAGAGAATTTTATCCGAAGATTTGCACATGAGAAGGGTTGCAGCCAAATTGGTTCTTCCATCATGACAACGCGCCGGCCCACACCGCTCTTTCCGTGAAGCAATTTTTTACCAAAAACGCCATGACACCGATTGTCCACCCCCCATACTCACCGGATCTAGCCCCCTGTGACTTCTTTTTGTTCCCCAGACTCAAAAGGAATATGAAAGGAAAGCGTTTTGCCACTGTGGAGGAGGTGAAACAAAAATCGCTGGAA
Source organism: Ophion slaviceki (assembly GCA_944452715.1). NCBI lineage: Eukaryota > Metazoa > Arthropoda > Insecta > Hymenoptera > Ichneumonidae > Ophion > Ophion slaviceki. The sequence goes on from OX101784.1 coordinate 38,292,296, forward strand.
GGCTTAAAGGACATCCGGATAAGTGAATTTAAAAACTGTTTTGAACAATGGAAGAATCGTTTGGAGAAGTGCGTTGTGGTCAATGGCGAATACTTTGAAAGTGATCAAAATTTGGTGTAAAAATATTGAGAAATAAAGAAGATATGACGAAATTCCCGTTTTTTTTGGGCCCCCCCTCGTATATACAGTGATTAAAAATGTTGCCTGTGATTTGCGACGATGTTTATAGTGAATGGTACCATATTATAAGATACGACCTGCTATATGCGTATTTGGCGTCTTATCCAAGTGTTGGTACAATGCATCAATGCCTATCTACTAAATGCATAGAATATTTCATAAATCCAAAATAAAGTAAAATACGCAACTGAGAGTTCCGCCTCGATTAATTTTTATTATAATTCGCCATTCCCTGACCCCCTGTAATGATTTATTTCGAAAAAAATATTTCGCTTAATTGGAATTGAACCTAGAACCTAACTGCCTACCTTCTGCCTAACTCACGCACGCTGCCACTATGCTACCGAGTATTTTTGGCATCTTTAGCACAGATATGGCATAAGAAACGAAAGTAATTCCGGCTGTACTTCCGAATAGGTGTTACCTGCAATTTAGGTGAAATGTTGCACAGATCTTTTTTTTTATAATCTAAGTCACTGTTTAAATGGATTTTTAGCGCTTCACAATAGTTTTGTACCATATAATAGTGATTTGTACCATAGTATATGATACGACCTGCTAAATACATAGTAAGATGTGTCCTACAAGAACAGCAGGTGAACTACAAGAAGAAGTGTTGAACTGAAATCCTATTTTTGCAATGCAACAAACATACAATGTAACAGTTTGTAAGATATGCGTAGTTCTTACAACTATTAAGCCGCGGTTGCTCGAACTGCAAATGATTTACGGAGTCGCTATAAGTGAACTGTACTTTAAAAAAATTCGCGTAGTCACCTTTCGTAAGGTCTTGTAACAAATTATACTCGAAAAACGTTTATGTTAACCATATGAACTGTACAAAGTTGAAAATAATGGTAGAAGTTTGACTGAACAAAACTTAACGTACAGTATACAACATTAGTATTTGTACGCCGGTTTTTGTAATAGCACTGAATTAACCATATCTATATTGTTGAGCCTTCTACAATGGTGAATAATAATTTCGGGAATAATAGATAGTCAAACACGCCACCCAAATCGCATGTTTAGGTATAGTTGTCGCTTATAGTCGTGTTAAGGGGCTATACCAGTGTGAATACTGAAAATTTGGGGCATTTTCGGGAATTTTTTCGAAGAAAAGTACTTAGTCAAATGTTTTGGAAAATTAAGAATATATTTGGCTATATTTGACCTATATTACACAATTTTTCCATAGAAAAATATAGAGATTCAAGCGACTTATGCGCTGCCGTCGAGGCGCCAAAAAAAAAGTTCCTCCACTCCTGACATGATTCCAGCCGGTTGAGTAGCTGAAACCGAAAAAGGAAAAAATGTCGTTAATCTGGAAGGTATTTCCTGTACAAAGACGTAGGATTTTCGAAAAATATCAAAATCTAACAAAATGGCGCAGTTATGAAAAAAGTCTGTTTTCTTGCCTTTAAAATGATCGTTTTTTTCAATGCCAAATCGTCAATTTTCATCCAATGAAAAACATTCTACGTCATTGTAGAGTAAATATATTCAAGAGGACTCAGTTCAAATTTCAAGTCAATCGGATAATTGCTCTTTGAGTTACAATGTCAACAAATTTAAAACATCCCATTTCATATTCTTGAAAGTACAAAAATCTCATCTCATATTCTTGAAAGTATAAACTGTCGAAAAAGGCAAAAAGATCGATTTTTTGAAAGTGCCACACTGGTATAGCCCCTCAACCATATTATGATTGCGGTGTCAATAAACTATGACGAATTTTACGATCCCCTCTTTTATCATGGGCGTTTGTAACAAATACCATGAACTTGTCTCTCAGTGCAGTTTTCAGTTTCGCACGTCGACTCGAACTGGCTGAAAACGCAGCTGCCTGTATTGACACAGGTTTTTAGTTTCCCTGTGCCCTCGAATGCGATACCGCGGGTGCGGTAGGAAAGTGTGGCAGCGGGGACCACTCCTGAGGGGGTTGAGGGCCATCATCTACCAAAGCGGAGATTAGCGGAACTAGAAAAGAGCAACCAATCAACCGCTGAATTCATATCCATCGAAGCTGAGCGAGCGATTCTATTGGTTGTCTATTCCTAGTTCCGCTCATCTCCGCTTTGATGAATGATGGCTCTGAAGGAACGGAAATGGTGAAGCAACAAGAGGAGGGTACAAGCAAAAGAGAGTCAATGCGAAATGTATGAAAATCAATACATATAGCTGCATAAGTGTGTGAGTATGATCCCAATTATCAAGATACGGATCACAATGGTTTGTATTCATTCATGCAGACGACAAATGGGATTCTCCATGAGTGGAAATTTTCACGTATCCGGTCGCTTGTTATCTTGGAGTATCTCCTGACATGTTCAATAATGATCAAGTCTACCTTCATGAAATTTCCTCCGAGCTTTAATCGTACATCCTCTTGAATCCCGAAGCGCCGATCGTCGGGACCCTTCAGCCGTCCGGGCCATCTTGACGTACAAGCACAGCTGGTAGGAGTTACCGCTTGACTTCTTGCCTGACTGATTGAGCTTTGGTTTTGGAGCCCGCGTTCTGCGGTTCCACGTTTCAAGTGTGTATACATATATAATGGCCGCAAGCGCGTCTATCGATAGCCAGAATGGTCGGAACCCTGCGGATATCGCTCTGGATGTCTGTCGAGACAGTTTGAAATGCGGGGTCCCGTCCTTTGAGCCCTCATTAACATGTGCATGTTTAAAAATGAGAATTCGATAATTCGAAGCGACTCGACATGAGACACGATGCCGGGCCGCGCAATTCTGAAATCTTATCGGTGGATGAACGTCCATTTCTGTCAATGCTCAACCGCTAGAATAATTCCCAGTCGAAATTAAAAATCTACATGAAGGAGCCTGCATAAGCTTGGAATTTCGGAAATAGGATTTTTTCATTGATTATCTTTATAGCCTAGGGTCTTAATTGTAATTTGCTATATGGATTTTGTAAACATTTAAAAAATTGAACGAATCATGACGATTTTTGGGAAGGAGCAGATGGCCCGGGGCTCGATTCGCCTCATGATTTATCCTTGTGTATTTTTTGCATTTCATAATCTATTCATCCACTTCAAATGCATACACAGCATCGTTCATCACATTTTCTCTCGCATGGCCAAATGATTGTACGATGTTTATTGATTTGTTAAAAAAAAATACTAAATTAAAAGTTGAAAGTTAATTATTAAATATGATTAAATAAATAAATAATTAAATTTGTTATCTTGTTAAAATTATTAAATAAATTGAAAGTAAAAAGTTAATAAAAAATTATTGAATTAGAAGATGTTTTTGGTCAAAAATCGATTATTCTTCGACAGCCCGTCATTTACGTAATTTCAGAAAGTACATTTTTTATTTTTTATTTCAGATCACCGTAGTTGCCCGAGCTATACTCATCGATTAGCCGTGCATCAACGGTGGCCCTTTGTTTAAATAATAATAATGTCATTGTTTGTCAATATTTGTCACTAAAAATAAAACTGAAACTTGGCAAGACTATTTGTTGATTGTGCATAAAATCCCGATCTCGTCATTCCGAATACTTCCATCAGAAAAAATATTGAATATCGTCCTGTTTTTGGAGCTCGATCAATATAGACCCCTAGAATTGAACGAGTATCGGCTTTAATTTCTCCATCGTCTTTACTCCTTCATACATATATGCCCAACCTAGAATGAACGTGTCCAAAAAAACCTGGACTTCTGATTTACGGGTTTCGCAGTTTGGATTCGTTTGGGCTCACTGGTCCGGAGTTTCTGCTGTAATGGCACGAAGAAACAAATTTCTTTGCGTCCGCTCTATGTCTATGTGTACCTCGGATATGTGTTTAAGGGGTAAATATTATATATGTATGTATACACATGTACTGCGTGTACGAGTGTAAAACAAAACAGAACAAGAGGTAGCTGGAGGAAGGGGAGGGAGGAAGGGTGGAAGTGATTCGTTATGACCGTCGAGCCGCAAGGAACAATCGCGAGAGTGCAGTCGACACAAAGGATGATTAACGAAGTAACATCAACTGCGGCCGGCGAACTTGTGCGGTCTACACACACCCATATATATATATATATATATATATACAAATATATATGAAACACGAGCAGTCCACATTGCGATATATATATATATATATATATATGCCGGGAACGGTAATTTTAAACCCGTTATATATATGTAATGATGGCTGCGAGCACTCATGGCTGTTTTGAAGACGGTTCCCACAATTGAATGTCTTCAGAATCACGTTGCCCTATATATATATATATATATATATATATATATATATATATACACACACACACACACACACACACACACACACACACACACACACACACACACACACACACACACACACACACACACACACACACACCTGATTTATGTCGACAAATACTGCCTCGATCTAGTATTGAGCATAATAACACGTTCAAACTTCAAAGGGGGACGGCCAAAATAAAAAAAAATTGGTACGAAATTAAAAATGGCGACGTTAAGATGGCTGTCATGTTTCTTTAAAATGGGATCATGAATTTTTTTCACCAAAACATTGATCGAGTCAAAACTGACGACTTTTGTAGGAAAAGTTTTTTGAAAACGTTCATAATTTTTAGGTTAGAATGCAATTTTTTACGATTCTAGCGCTAACGGGAATGTACCGCGAGGAGAGTCTTCAACATCCTTAGTGCAAGTGTGCGTGTATGTGTGGGTGTGAGTTTGGGTTTGTTCGATAACCCAAACAAGGATTAGGTTCCTGCGGCTCGTCGCTTCCGTTATCAAGCAAATCCAAGTAAGTGTGCGTGTACGTTTGATTAGGTTTGTGTGATAACGGAAGGGACGAGCCGCAAAGACGTAATCCTTGTTTGGGTTTGTTTGGGTTATCGAACAAACCCAAACAAACGCAATCAAATCCAAACAAATTCACACCCACACACACACGAACACTTACACTAGGGATATTGAAGACCTCCACGTGGTACATTATGGAGAGCACTAAAATAGTAAAAAAATGGTATCCTAACCTAAAAATTATGAACGTTGTCGAAAAACTTTTCCTACAAAAGTCGTCAGTTTGGGCCTGATAAATGTTTTGGTGAAAAAATTCATGTTCTTATTTTTTCAAAAACATGTCAGCCATCTTAACGTCGCCATTTTGAATGTTGGACCAAAAAAGATTTTTTTAACGTCCCCCTCCGAACTCTAAAAGTTTTATTATACTCAATTCTTGAGCGGAGCAGTATTTTTGGAGATAAATCAGGTGTAAGATTAAAATGGGACAGCCGGTATATATACCCACACACGCCCCCCCCCCCCCCCACACACACACAGAGAGAGAGAGAGAGACATGCATATATGCATGTTTGTATTTATTTGTTCAGCTATCTCGAAGCTTCGCATTTATATATATATATACATCGGAGTACCCACGGGGCGGGGGGGGGCAGGCTGTTGCCCCCCCGGAAGAAAAAATTAAGTCTATTATTTGTTGCCCCCCTCCCCGCTTCTGCGAAACTATTATGAGCTGCCCGCCCCCCCAGTTTAGAGCCTGGCTACGCCCTTGTTTATATATATACATATATATATATATATATATATATATATATATACATATTTAAGGTTCAGATATAAATACAGGGTGGCCTGAAAAGTAACGTCCAAGAGGAAAATCTAGATGCCTCATATCAATATCCATTCAAATCACCCCCATGTATGTTCTACGATCTCTTTTAGTTTTCGAAAAAAAAGCATTTTTGTCGAGTTTTTCTGTAACATAGGTTTTAATTTTTTTCCCTTTTGTGTATGTACTTTTCCCTTAGTTTTTAAAAGCAATTGGAAATCATTTAGACTAATATAAATATTTATTTTCATCATCTGAACGTACTTGATCCTCTCAAAACTATTTTTTTTTACTTTACTGAAAATCTAAGACATTTACGTTAGGGACGAGCTCTGGATTTGTTTATCGTTTAATAGTGAACTTTATGGCGACAACACAAGTAAGAGAAATCACAAAGAAAGTACATACACAAAGAATACCTAAAAAGAAAAAAAAGTTTTTTTTTTTCTGGAAAAGTGAAAATGCTTGTAGAACATATGGTACATGGGGGTGGTTCGGATAGATATTGATAAGAGGCATCGACATTTTCCTTTTGGACGTCACTTTTCAGGCTACCCTGTATATGCCTCCTGTGGGAAGCAAAGGAAGATGCGCAGGAAGATAGAGGATGTGAAAGCTAAAACTCGGGGCCCTCGGGACGAGAGGATCATTGACGTTGCATTGTAACTCTTCGCCTTGGTAACGTACACCTAAGTACTCGTGAGGGAGCAATTATGTTGAAAATGACAAGTAAAGAACATTTCCCGGCACTGTTTTTTTTCCCAAGACATTTTTACGAAGCTAAAAGGAAATCCAAAAAAATGGGGCATTAAAAAAGTGCTGTGTAGCCTTTAGGGGATGAGTGTGAAAAAAAACAGATACGCTGCGTGCACTTTGCAAAATTCGGAGGGCAAATGTTTAATCGGTGGAGATTCACCGTGTGCATTTTCTGTCGAAAATTTGCGCTCTCGGTTTTAGCGGTACACGGCGCACCGGATAAACAACATGTCGGGTAAATGAAAAAGCACGTCAATTACGCAAACGACCGATCGATTGCGGATCAACCGCGTGAAGTATTCATTTGTTTTTGGTTTTTGGAGTACAAATTGTGTTGCGCTTGTTTGGGTTTGTATGGTAATTTGTGCGATGCGAATTCATTTCACGGGTAACTGAAAGTCAATAAAATACAGCCTCTGGTGGTGCAGGTTTTCTTCGGTTTTCCCGTGCCCTCTTGTGCAAACGTGATGCGCCAGTGCATTATGGTGAAAGGGACATATTGAGGGATGTGCAAAGTTAATAAAAAATAAGCTATGGCTAAAAATAAGGCAGTTTGGATCTTAAGATTTTTTGTCATAAATGTTGCAATGGAACTTGGGGAGCATTACGGTTGTTATGGGGCTAAGTCAACATGATACCATGGAGCTGAAATTTTTCTGGACCTTCATAACCTCTTTGCTGATCATCCTGTGCGGTTTGAATACGACCCACAGTAATATTTTTTAGAAAAAAAAAATCGGCAACTCGCCGTATTTCGTGGGCTAATTACATTACGCTTATGGAAACCTCCCGATCGTTTTTCAGTACATAATTAAGGGGCTATACCAGTGTGACACTTTCAAAAAATCATTTTTTTGCCTTTTTCGACAGTTTATACTTTCAAGAATATGATTTTTCAAGAATGATACTTATATCATTTATAGCAACATCATTTTATCTTGCAAAAATCGATAGTTAAATCTTTGAACGCGTTTTCCTCGAAATGAGATTTTTCAAATTTGCGGACATTGTAACTGAAAGAGCAATTGTCCGATTGACTTGAAATTTGAACTGAGTACTCTTGAATATATTTACTCTACAATGACGTAGGATATTTTTGATTGGATGAAAATTGACCATTTGGCATTGAAAAAAAAACGACCATTTTTAAGGCAAGAAAACAGACTTTTTTCATAACTACGTCATTTTATTAGATTTTTCGATTTTCCGAAAATCCTACGTCATTGTACAGGAAATATCTTCCAGTTTAACGACATTTTTCCTTTTTCGGTTTCAGTTGCTCAATCGGTCGGAATGATGTCAGCAGTGTAGGAATTTTTCATTTTTTGGCGCCTCCGAAGGCAGCGCATACGTCGCTTGGATCTCAATATTTTTCTATAAAAAAATTATGTGATATAGGTCAAATATAGCCAAATATATTCTTAATTTTCTGAAACATTATTTGAGTACGTTTCTTCCAAAAAAATTCCCAAAAATCACCCAAATTTACAGCGTTCACACTGGTATAGCCCCTCAATATCTGCTAAATGAATGTTACCACGGAGTTGAAAAAATATGTATGGTTCGACTAATTATCGGACTAACCCTTGGTACCGTGAAAACGAGGATTCACGGTACCGTTATAAAATTAATAATGTTTTTGATAGCGAATTTGTGCGAAAATCAAGCACGCCAAATAATAAACAGTGCAATCATGGCAACGTCGTAGACGGCACAAATGCTACCTATCTTATCGGTATTCGGTAATTATGTCCGGGAACCTCAAACTACTCGGTCAGGATAATTAACAACGAATATTATTGGTACTTATTCTCTTAATTAGTAATAATTACTTCATATCAATTTGATAACTATGTTCAGAAATTATACACTTTATACATTTCTAGGCAAAGACAAAATAACGCGGTTTTTTCGTAAATTTTTTTTACTCGGAACGATATTCATTTTTGACAGCTCCTTGGGCCGATATTGAGGTTACGAACGGGGCACATATGTCTCTAACTTCGCGACACTTCTGCCAACCTGGGCATTATGATATACCACGATTTACGACGTTGCCAATTCGTTTTGCCTTAATTGAGCGAGAAAAAGTTATCGATCATAATCATACAAAGTAATGAAAACATTTTATGTAATCACCGAATGTTCAAAAATGCATATTTTTACAAATAGATGTAGAAAAATAGTTTGAAAACGTACGTTTAATATGACGATTATTTGAAAGCAATAGTTGGTAACAGTCACTCGGCTCCGTGCATAAGCATAGGGCGCTCCCCTCGGACTTCACCCCCGACAGCTAAACCGCAAAACAACCTTAGTTGGCGAACTTTTTTTGGACAACATTATTCGTGGATGCAGCGCTCGAGCCTCCTTAAGGAAAGACTACCAGTCAAGAGCCCAGAAAAAACGTTGAGTTTAAATAATTTTTTATGGATTCCCAGTTGACAGACTGAAAATTCCGTTCAGTGGGCTTTATTCTACGATTTTCGAGAATCTATTAAAAAAAAATCACAAGATTTTGTATGAAAGTGGAGGCGCTGAAGCTGGATGAAACGGGTCACCTTTGTCCGATAGTGTCTTGTGGCCGGCAACACTACATCGCCGATTCTTCACCGACTGACTTGGAATTTTTTTTAACCTCCCAACAACATTTTACATCGATGTACGTAGTTGATTTTCGATTTGTTCAAAACTTGTACCGAAAAAAATCCCTTTCAGCGATTTTTTTCACGAAAAAAATCTCTTCATTTTCCAGCATGCACCATTTCTTGAAATATCAATATTGTTTTATTTCTTTGTGTACTTTTGAGAAAAATCTAATTTAGAACTCGACTTATTTTGAATTTTCGCTGCGGGCGAAAAATTGGAGTAGAACTCTCGCCGGCCGCAGGGCACTATCAGACAAAGGTGACTCGCTTCATCCAACTTCAGCGTCGCGATTTTCGTACAAAGACCAGTGAAAAAATTTGTAAAGATACTTGAAGATACGCAGAATAGAACTGAACGGAATTTTCATTCTATCAACTGGATATCCAAAAAAAAAATTGTCGAATTTTACCTTTTTCCCGGACTTTAGACTGGCAGTCTCCCTCAGAAGACTGTCAAGGCTATTTCGATTTGTAACGACGACGTAGTCCCTTCCGGGCTTACAGTTCCCTCCGTCGTATGCCATTCCGAACAACATTAATTTTTCAATCTCGCCTGTGACTCGCCTTAGTGCACAATATATATATATATATATATATATATATATATATATATATATATATATTCATTTCCGACGTGACGATTTATCCGTTAACTCCACCGAGTGCCATGAGGAGGGGCATTCACGTGTACCGCATACTTAATCGTGAAAATCCTGCGCAGCAACCCCCGGTCTGGCTTCAACCTGGGTCCCTCCGAGACGTACGAGTCGTACTCGCGAAGCACGAGGTTAGACCGTTACAGTACGTGGAGGCTGCGAGCAACGGAGGAGAGAGGGGGGGGGGGGGTGAAAAGAGAACGTCGCGTAGGAGGTGAAAGGAAGGGTCGTTGGGGTTTCTTGTGGAAGAAGGGCTTCGTCCTCACGTCTGGGCTAAGCCAAAGGGTTCAAAGTTTCACTCGACGTTCCAACTCCACACTCTCTTTCCCAATCCCTCTCTCTTTCTATACACCCACACACATACACACACATAAAGCTCAACCCTCACGTCTTCGAACTTGGCGACCCTCAACTGTCGTCAAGATTTCGTCTGATTTTTCTTCCGCCTCTTTCTCCCTTTTCAATCTCTCGGTGTTTTTTCTACCTTCCTAACGAGAGTATCCATCCCAACGTAGCGCGGGGACATTTTTTTCGACCCCTTGCCTTCTCGAGTTGCCTGCTTGGTTTCGCAAAATTTTCCGCTCACAATTCGACGACGAGGGTGATTTGCGACTCTCGCTCTTGTCCGCCAAAATTGCGGGATCATAATTTCATCAAATGTAAAATTGGTTATCCATATTTTGTTTGTTTGTTTTTTTAGGGTTCCGCACCCGAAGGGCAAAACGGAACCCTATTAACGGAAGGTTCTGCCTTGTTGGGCCAAAAAATGTTTGATTTTTCACCAATTTATTATGCGAAAAGTATTAAATATAGAATGTTCATATTTGGTATGTTGCCTAAGCGGTCTTTATTGAACATCAAAATATTTTTTAAAGTTTGACAGAACATGGTGTGGGAGTGGGAGGAGCCACGGATGTCGGTGCGCGGGCGATGACATTCTTCGCTTGCGGAAGTCCTAAGTCCCGGACAGGTGATCTGAAACGAAAAAATCAAACATATGTTTACTTTGTACAATATTGTGCATAAGTTGACCTAGAATGAAGAAGAAAAATTGAAAAATGAAAAAATAGTGAGCGGTCGGAATGAAGTTTGTTTGTTTCCCAAAAATGTTCGCATTTTTTTGCTCACTATTTTTTTATTTTTCAATTTTTCTTCTTGATTCTTGATCAACTTATACACAATATTGTGAAAAGTAAAAATATGTTTGATTTTATTGCTTCAGATCACCAGTCCGGGCTTATAGGACTTCCGCAAGGAAAGAATGTCATCGCCCGCGCACCGACATACGTGGCTCCTCCAACTCCCACCACCATGTTTTATCAAACTTTAAGAAATATTTTGATGTTCAATAAAGACAGCTCAGTCAACATACCAAATATCAACATTTTATATTTAATACTTTTCGCATAAAAAATTGGTGAAAAATCGAACATTTTTTGGCCCAACAAGGCAGAACCTTCCCTTAATATCACTCTGCTGCCTGTCCGTCCGTATGTCACGGGTCTCTAGCTTGTAAACTGAATGAGTTACAGACCTGAAATTTGGATATTTTGTTGTTATTTTATTCATTTTTGTTTTTATTATTATTTTTATTTGTTTTTTTAAATTATTTATTTTGCGTAGAATCCTAATCCAAAACCGAATATTGAATTAGAAATTCAATGAAATTATTTTCCATTGGGGTCCCATACATGAAAAAGGAGCAGAAAAAATTCACATCCTGGCATGTGGGGTGTCAGTTTTTGAAGCTCATTGAGTAGAGTGGAAAGCAATTTTTCTTCTTTGTTATCTTAAAAAATAGAGTAATGGCGGACCGTCAAAGTTGTCAGTTTTAGACCATTTTTGTTACGGGCTCTACCTCAAAAACTAAACTAGCTAGGAATTTGCAATTTCTGTATATTATGTACAATATACTGTACTTAAACAACAAATACTGAAAACGCCGATTCTCCATGTAGTATATTCAACAATTTATTGTATACCCAATACAATAAATTGATAATGAAACACTATAAAATTATTGTTATCTCAATATTTACAATACCAACTGACTTATTTTTGGAGTCGCTGCCAGCCAAGAATGAGAGATTGACGTCACGGAAGAACCGAGATTGCAAAGTAAAAAAAGCCTGTAGATCGAATGCTTCATTTATTTTTCTTCGACTCCTTTTTTTTCTGCCAAAAATGTGACAATATTTGCAGCTGGCTGGTCACCGACTTCAAAAATAAGTCATTTTGTATTGTAAATATAAAAAAAACAATAATTTTATATATCTTTATTATTAGCTTACAGCAGAAGCATACGAAGCTTTATTCAGCACCCTATATGGTTTCAGTTTAACGAAATATTATTCTGGACGTACTTCGAAATTGCAATTAATTCAATAAAATTCGTCGGAGAAAAGTAGCGTGCGTTTGTCGGAGCGAAAATATGCGAAGCGATGAATTTATTATAATTACCTGCCGTTGGTTTTTCCATGAAATTGTTTGAAACGGGCTTCCGGTCGACAGGCCTTGAAAGCTGCCACGTTAGAAGTCTTGCATTTTTCAAATGTGGCGAATTCTTTGAATGCACTCGTGATATATGCAAGCGTTGGCATACGGCTTGCATACATTTTTAATTTTGTCAAACATTTGAGAATAATATACGAGCGAAAGCGTGCGCTTGGGAAAAAGTTTGCGCAAAAAAGTGAAAAAAATATGGACACGCTTGGCTTGCGCCGCGTTACAGGCTACAAATGCGTCAAATTGGTATATATGCGTCGCGTACTCGGTTACATATGAAATGAAATTTTTTTCGCAAAGCAATATTTTTATCACTCCCACGGGCGTGATAAAAACCGCGTGCTTTTCAATTTCGTACGGCTCGGTGATGAAGATACGTTTCTACCGGCTAGAAGGCCTCCAGGACGGAGAGATGTGTAGAGAGAGAGAGAGAGAGAGAGAGAGAGAGAGAGAGAGAGAGAGAGAGAGAGAGAGAGAGAGAGGGAGAGGGAGAGGGAGAGAAAAAGAATAGAAGAGAAATGAGGAAAAAAAAGTTTCTTTCGACTCTGGAAACGAGTCCTCCGGAGACCGCGATGCCAGGCACGTCTCGTTCATCTACGCGGAAAAATATCACCACGAATGTATGTATGCATGTATATATATATATATATATATATATATATATATATATATATATATATATATATATATATATATATAAATATCGGAGTGAGAATCGACGAGGGGCAAAAAAAAATCAATCTCAACAATCTCAGCGGAATTGAACCAATCGCACCGATAAATAAATTGGCACGTATCGCGATTGATTTGTTCGTGAACATTTTATAAATGTGCCTTTCGATTGACGGCTTTTTCTTTTCCTCCATCGATATCGCACCCTGGGTACACATATTTTCGTGAATTCTTTTGGAATGATTCGGTACACATTGGTGTGGAAAACAAGCACCTGCCTCGTCTCGCATCTGGTCCGCACTTCAAGGACCTTTTTCACTTTTTAACGGTAATAGATCGGACAGTGTTGAAAAAATCGGAAACCTACGCTCGAGAAACGAATTTTTCGGAAATTCGCGTGACAAATTGTGCATGAAAATAGAGGTCGTTGCGTAATATACGATTGGAATTTGTCGCGATTGAGGGATCATCAAGGTGTAGAATTTTCAAAAAATCGATTTTTTTTGCATTATCCGATAGTATAGATGGTTATAAACATGCTGTCGAATTTTTGGGGCGAAATTCGAATTATTCTGGTTGCTGCAGCTTTTCTCAGAAAAAGGACGCGTTTTTCTCGAAAAGTCATTTTTCAAAATGGTGTACACTGTCAAAGGAAGAGTTTTCAAGCTATCCGTCTCAAATTTTGACACAACATTCTTCACGCGATTCTTTGTCTTGCTATGGAAGCTTATTTTTAATCTTCATATTTTTTTTAACCTAAAACTATCGAAAAAATAAGCTTAATTCGATACTTTTTTTCAAACCGCCGCCATTTTGTTAATTTTGATGAAAAAACCTCCACAGCAAGATAGCGGTTTTCATACTGATTAATAATCTTTTTACAAATTTTGTTTCAGATAATTTTTACCGCGTACACCGTGAGGAGTCCTTTTTTTCGAAAACATTTTCAACCGTTGCAAAAATGTAAAAAAAATAAAAATAAACGTTCAAAAATTTATTTTCTATTATTCATGAGTGGTTTGGTTTGACATAAAAAAATTAGACTGACTAGCGTATTTTAACGATCGAAAAAAATCGCGAAAATCAGCTATTTTTCGACTCGTTGCACTGTGATGATCCCTCAATCAAATACGAATCTTATGAAGTTTCGCGAATCGTTATATGTATACAGGGTGGCCCAAAAAGTAACGTCGAGTAGGAAAATCTTGATGCCTTGTATCTATATAAATCACCTATATGAATCACCTTCATGAATGTTCTATGATCTTTTCTAGTTTTAAAGAAAAAAGAATTTTCAACTTTTCTCACGTTTTCTTGTAGCATGGATTTTTATTATTTTCTTCTCTGTTGGGATGTACTTTCCTCGTTGAAGTTTATGAAAGCAATTGCGAGTCATTTAGACTAGTATGAGTACTCATTTTTATTATGTGGACTTTAGAGACTGATCCTCTCGAAGCTATTTCTCAACTTTTAATTAAAATTTAACGCATTTACGTGTCCAGTTGGTCATTTATGTATTACTTAACAGTGCACTTCACAACGATAACACAAGCAAAAAAAATCGCGAGGAAAGTACATACACGAAAAATAAAAATAAAAATGCTTCCCTCTTGAAAAGTAAAAAAACATCGTAGAACATATGGTACATGGGGATGATTCGTGTAGGTATTGATGCGAGGCATCTAGATTTCCCTTATGGACGTCACTTGTCCGGCCATTCTGTGTATATATAGGATAATTGGTAATTTGACCTATTCCTTAAAAGGGTTTATACTAGAGGCAATTGGCAACAAAGTAATCCCTGTCAACTAGGAGACGAAAGTGAGCGGTTCCCAAGTTATGATGGTTTGAAGATTTTTTAGAAATTTTCCGACTTGTTACCAAAAACAAATAATTGTAAAAACACTACTCTCCTGTGGCCACTCAATTGATACTTTCCCGCAAGCTGATAAATAAATGATCACTTAAAAAAAATGCGTGCCCAAAATTCCTGTGATCTCAGAAATAAAAAGTCTTAAACGGCGACAATTATTATTTTCTTTGTAGATTTTTCAAAAACCGACGATAATTACTCGACACAAATGTATGACGCTCGGCATACAAATGACGGAAATAAGTTGCTTATTTCATGAGCTTTCCAAAAAATCACAAAGGTTATCAACTTTTGCAGGGGTTCGTAATCGATTTTTGAAAAATTCACAAACATAATATTTCTTGGCACTTAAGATCTTTGAGCTCATGGGAATTTTGGGCATCCATTTTTTTAGTGACCATTCATCAGCTTTCAGAAAAGTATCAATTGAGTGCCCAGAGTGGAGTAGTTTTTAAAAGAATTCTTTGTTTTTGGTAACAAGTCTGAAAATTTCTTTAAAATCGTAAAACCACGATAGCTCGAAAACCACTCATTTTCGACGCCAAGTTAACAGGGATTAATTTATTGCAAAACGGCCTCTAGTCTAACCCTTTTCAAAGAATAGGTCGGAGTTCCAATCACCCTGTGTGTGTATGTACATACATGTATAAATTGTAACGTTGCGTCATAAGAGTTCGAGAAAAAGCCCGCGTGACCACGCTCGGGCTTGATCTCCGCCACGCACCTTCTATAGAAATTTATTTGTTAATTTTAAGTTAGCTTTAAGTTGTTTTATTGTATAGAGTCCGCGACAATTCTTCCCATTCGTCCCCTCGCCCCTTGTACGACGTCCCTCGCGCAAGGACCACGCAGACATGCGTGTAAGGCCACGTCGGCTTGGTGTCGACGAAGGTCCACCACCAGCGCCATTACTCGGCCTCGCGGAACATCGGGCTCGCCTGTCAGAGGCCTCCTACAGCCATCTCCCGAGTCGTCGGAGCGTCACCCGAAGGCACGAGTCTCGCGCCCGGCAGGGCCGGCCGAGCAAAACTTATCGATCGGGGAGCTCCGCGACTCGGGCTTCGATCATCCGAGGCGGCCGGAAGGGGGAGCCGCGGCGATCGAGCGAGGAATCGATGCGAGGTTCGCCCATCTACCGAAAATTCGGACGAGACGAAGGAACCGGCCGGCGTGGCCAGCCATTTTGAGTCTCCGAGCGTGGTCAGCGAAGGACGAGGATTTCTGGGCGAAATCGCGAGATGGATCGCAAGCCCCGGCGAAAGAAAAAGAGAGAGTGATCAGGAAACGAGAGAAAGGATCTCTGTCGAGGCGATCGAAGGATCCTCTCCAAGGTGTAAGTCTTTTTTCTTTTCTTCATTTTGCGAGAGCGGAAAAATGCCGAGTAAAATTTGTATGGAAAAATGTGTCGCACTGGCGACTTTAGAATCGTTCCCTTTTACCCCTCCCCGTGTGAATCCCCAAATCGACGTCCCTCTTCCGTGCGCGTCGCCGCGAAACGTTATTCTAAATTGGTTAATAATTCCAAAAGCGAAGTCAATGTAAATTTAGCTCCTAATTTCAAGAATGTTATCTTTAGTTAATAATTTCGAAGACAATCGTGTGAGTCATTTAGAATACTTTTTCGAAGTCACGTAATAATGAAGATCGGTATAAATTGTGAAAAGGAAAAATAGTCGCGGTCCAGTTATTAAGAGACCATTGCGTTCGTAGAACCCCGTCTGTCCCCGATACCCCGAGATGTCCCGTAACGTTTAGATCGAGTCTCATGTGAGCTAGCGTTTGTTTTCGTTTTTTTTTTGGTTGTTGATACCTTGCGTTCGCGGTTGGCCGCATTGCCCGAGAACGGCTGGCGCCCAATATTATTGTGAATTTGTGAAATGTAAAATATTTTAACGGGTTGCGAAATCGAGTAGGGACTTTGCGTGTCCAGTAACCCGTTAACTTAGAGTCAAAATTATATTATTTGTAATTAATCCATTAACTTCTTTTTTTCTTGTATCAAGCCTAATTCTTTTCTTGTGTGTGAATTAAATCGTATTTAAATATTATGTCAGGATTTAAGAATTTATTATTTCCTTCCCCCTCCCTTTATATATATATATATATATATATATATATATACAGGGTGGACCATTTTTTTTATTGGTTTTTTCCTTAGGTACACGCTTATCGCGTTTGTTACCTATTCTTTCCCATCATTATGACCGTTCTTTCCTCTACTGTTTACTCCTTTTCTTCTCCATCTTTTCCCCTGTTCCCCCCTCTTGCGGCCGCAGCCGACTTTCCCCTCTGTATTATATTCATCATGACATTTCTATCATGGGTATAGGGAAACTGCGGAAAACCTATACCAATACAGCCGGTCATCAAGTTTGCCCCCCAGTCGTGGAACTAGTCTTATTTCGCCGAGAAATGCCGAAGAAAAACATTTCACGACGAAATGTACGCGACTGGGATTCAAACCCGCGACCTCCCGGTCCGCTGGTTTAGTGGCGAGCACGCTAACCACTAGACCATCGCACCGGTTAACAGGGTGGAACATTTAATGTGACCACCCCAAATATCTGCGTTACCTTTAGGGTGGCGAAAAAAATGTCAGGAGGTAATTCGATTGATTTCGCACGGCTGACACAGTGATAAAAGATTCATTTTTGTCAAGGTGATTTGCGTTCTCAAGGTCATCAATGGTTTTTCAAATGGGAACATGTTTTTTTTTTTATTAAGACGTTGTAGCTGATATTCAGACGAATTCAACGACCTATGATATCATGACCTTGAGATGATTTTTGACCAAAATACACGTGTAAAAACGGAAAATCGTGATGGTACTGACAATAAGAATATCCGAACAATGTGATTGAATTTTTTATGCAGAAAATTTATTGTAACAAATGTTCGAAGTGATGGCCATTAACCTCGACACATTTTCGAAGACGTCGGATGAATGATTTTCTTCACCTTCGAATAGTTTCTGGTGTGATACCGGCGCAGATTATCGGAGATGTTTCCGATGTTTGTAAATACTGTCATTGTAACGTAGTAAAATTGTAGTGGAGTGAAGAATGAGAAGAGTATGTGGCTTCCGGATGGAGGCCGTGTTGATACCCTGATACCCTGCTCATGCGGTAAAGTGTACATAGGGGAAACCGGGAGGAAGATCAGTACACGGATCAAAGAACACCAACGGTATATCAAATATGGCCATATTACACAATCAGCGCTGGCCGAACATTGGATGGAGACTGGTCATGCCATCCAGTTTGACAAAGCCCAAAGTCTGGCCCCATCAAACAGCTATTTTTCTAGGAAACACCGAGAAGGCTTGGAAATCCGAAAACATCCGGACAATCTAAACAGAGATGGAGGATATCACGTCAATCCTATTTGGCACACCGTCCTCCCGGTTTTTTAATTGACCAGCTGATCAATTAAAACATCTGATTGGCTCGTGCAGCGATCTGGAACGATGACTGCAACTATATAAGGAGTACCTGAGACACGAGAGCTTCAATATCGGAGCTCTCAGCCCTGATGATGCAGACTGTATCGTTTGCGAAACGTCGGCACAACGCTGATCCTCAACACCGCCTCCATCCGGAAGCCACATACTCTTCTCATTACATAAAGAGCCGTGAAAGCCTTAAAACTAAAATTAGAGTGAAGAATGTTTACCATCTACCAATATTAGAATCAGTAGACAAAGGTATCCATCCAAAGTAACATGTAATAACTGTATCGAAAATAGTATTCTACAGTCAAGCAGAGAAAGTAGAAATGATTCTGATTTATGGTGAGACCGGCAAACACTCCATGCTTCCTTCCTATGGGGAGCTATATAGGATCGTGTTTACCGGGATGTTCCGATGACGCGACGACTTTAAACATTTGTTACAATAAATTTTCTTCATAAGGAAATCAATCACATTATTCGGATATTCTTATTGTCAATACCTTCACGATTTCCCGTTTTACAGGTGTAAAAACGAGAAATCAAAACATCACCCATTAAACCTCACCTATTGAAACGAAATAGAAATCTAAATATCTCGAATCACTACGAAACATTTGGTAATGATCCGAGATATTTAGATTTGTATCATCGATACTGACCTTGAATGACCTTGAACGACTTTGACACCCAAATGTTTTTTATGCGGCTTGAGGTGCTCCACAAGATGGTTGAAAAAAATGTATACCATTCCATTTAAAAAAGTGGAGGTGACCTTCACTGTGCGTCAGCGCGTCCACCGAAATAAAAAAAGTTGTCCGTATTTGATGGCCCCCTTCACACCGTACAACTTTTGTCTGGCGTATTTTTTCACGACGTCGATAATTACCGAGTTATTCCGGGTGGCAGGGATGAGAGGGACACCCTGTATATGTATAAAGCGTATATTATTCTTCGGAGTAATGCCCGTGAGGGAGTTTACACATCGGCGGTATTAGGTCCATGTATGTTCCATTCGGCAAACACACGCACATACATATGCCGCATATCCACTCTCCGTACATCCTGCAGCACATATATCGCGGATATACGAGGATGCGCGAGAGTTTCTTGCGACAGGACTACGACGACGAGGGTTGGTGGTAAACTTGGCGCGAAACTATACGCGAACTTGTGCGGAGGCAACGAGTCGCGCAGTTCTCCCTGTCCTGAGTAAAATGCACACACGCGGTAATGTGTGGCTACGATGCGTGGATGTGGCGAAAACAAGCCGCGGTCTCCTTCGAATCTCGTATAATAAATATGTAAACAGGATTACTCGGTCCTGCGAAAACGGGCGGTGGCGTATGTAAATGTGGAAGGCGGAAAACGAGGAAGAAGTTGCCAAGGAGGAACGAGGAGAAATTGAGAACGACAGGGGGATGATTTTTTTTTGCGTGAGGTCTACTTTGACAAGAGTACGGAGAGAATGGAAACTCTCAAGGGAGCTCCACGAGCATCCATGCGAAATTACCCGGTCAAAAACAATAAAAAAAACAGCGGCCTGGAACAATATTTTTTCACATCCGACAAGCTGGAAATAAATCTACACGAAAATAAACATCCTCGTTGCGTACCGAATTCTTTTCTGCTCTTGTGCGGCCAACATTAGCGCGCGCATTCCGATGAACCGGTTGAGAGAGGAGAGAGAGAGAGAGAGAGAGAGAGAGAGAGAGAGAGAGAGAGGCACCCATTGCGGACCTCGCAACATCTATGCAAATGAACCCAAGAGGAACGTAAATCTCAACTCAATCGCGTACGCACCCACACACCTACATGGATAGCATATTTCGCATGTACTCAGCCCGTTTTGGAATACAAGCACTCCGACGAATGTTCGTGAAAGGAACAAAAATTCTATTCTATAACTGTATGTACTTCAGAGAAAAATGCGAAGCGCAGAGAAGGAGATAAAGCAAGAGATGGGGAGAGAGAGAGAAAGAGAGAGCGAGAGAGAGAGAGAGAGAGAGAGAGAGAGAGAGAGAGAGAGAGAGAGAGGGAAGAGAGAGAGCTTTTGACGAATTAATTAAAACCATTGAAAATGAAAATGAGTTCCGAATGCGAGGAGAAAATCCCTCGACTCGCACGTGCTCTCCCATCCTTTACGACCGAGGGAAAAGGAAATTCAATGAAAATTCTTGCCCACTGTGCTTCGGTACATAAACTTGTTGATTACTAAAAAAAAACTAAAGGATTCTTGAATGTTCGCGAAAAGGATGCGTGACGCGGTTTTTGTGACGCGATCTTGAGAGATGAGCAGAAGAATATTCAAATTCATCTCGTTTGAGGTTGAATTTTCCACAGGTATGCACATTAGGGTGATTCGTTTCAGGGCAACTTTTTTTTCGACCCATCGTGCCCGAAAACCTTTAGATGGTACCCAAAAACAAACTTTCGTGAAAAGGGGGTGTTGCCAAAAAATATTTAGAGGTCGCGAATCAAAATTGAAGGTTTCCCATTTGATTAACATTGAAAAAAATGTTTTTCTCACTATTAGTGTTACCATTCCGCGAATTTTGATATCGCGATATTTTCCAAGTGGGTTCTCATAGGAAATATGATACTCCACAATAAAGTTCATTGAGTCATGGCCGTAAATTCAACCGTTTCAGCTGCATCATTATTTCAAGTGAATACTGTGCAAAATATCTATTCAAACGGCTGTAACGCCTAAGCTATTAGATATATCGAAAAAAATTCAGATGAGAACTTTGTAGAGAAAGTAATTTTCTACAAAAAAGTCTTATAAGCCGAGCCCGAAAATTCAACTCTTTCTCAGCTATAGGTGGATGAAGTAAAATAAATAGATTTTTTTTTAAACAAAAACAAATCTATTTATTTTACTTCATCCACCTATAGCTGAGAAAGAATTGAATTTACGGGCTCGGCTTATAAGACTTTTTTGTAGCAAATTACTTTCTCTACATAGTTCTCATTTGAATTTTTTTCGATATATCTAATAGCTTAAGCGTTACAGCCGTTTGAATAGATGTTTTGTACAATATTCACTTGAAATAATGATACCGCTGAAACGGTTGAATTTACGGACATGGCTCAATGAACTTTATTGTAAAGTATCATATTTCCTATGAGAACCCACTTGGAAAATATCGCGATATCAAAATTCGCGGAATGGTAACACTAATAATGAGAAAAACATTTTTTTTCAATGTTAATCAAATGGGAAACCTTCAATTTTGATTCACGACCTCTAAATATTTTTTGACAACACCCCCCTTTCACGAAACTTCGTTTTTGGGTGCCAACTAGAGGTTTTCGGGCACGATGGGTCAGAAAAAAAAAGTTACCCTGAAACGAATCACCCTAATGCACATACGTGTGTATGAACACTCATGCACTAGTAGAATTGATTCAGGATACTTTTCAGATTTTTTAAAAATTTCGCATTTATTGATAATTTTTACGTTATAATCCCTTATATTTCATATTCTCATCAAAGTAGGCTTATTAGAGCAGATAATAAATAGAAACATTGTAGATTAAAATTAAAACATTTTCTGCGTAAATATTTAAAAGCCCATTTCTTTTTAAAGCGTCCGGAATTTATTCCACTAGAGTATATACAGGGTGAGTGGAAATTCGACCTACTCCTTGAAGGGGGTTATACTAGAGGTAATTTGAAACAAATTAACTCCTGTCAACAAGGATCGCAAATGAGAAGTTTTTCAGTTATGGCGGCTTTAATATTTTTCAGAAATATTTAGACTTGTTAAAAATAAATAATTGTAAAAAATCTACTCCATTCGGAGCACTCAATTGATACTTCTCTGAAAGCTGATGAATCAATTATCACTTTAAAAAAATCGATGTGCAAAATTCTCATAATCTCAGAAATAAACGATCCCAAGGGACAAGAATGACTATTTTTTGTAAATTTTTCAAAAATCGACGAGAATTACTGGAAGAAAATTAAGACTTCTGAATCATGCTACACTCCCAAGCGGACGTAAAAGCTGCATAGAAAAGAAAAGAGAGGGACCGGGCAGAGTATGCTTCTAGGAAATCTGCTACTTGCTCAGTTTATTGCATATTTTTATGAACCCGTGCAAAAGTTGATAACATTTCTATATTTTCAGAAAGCTCATGAAATGAAAAAATGTTTTCCGTGATAAAGCGTGGCATCCGTGATGCCAAGTGTCATACATTTTTTTCGACTAATTTTCATCGATTTGTGAAAAATTTTCAGAGAACAATAATTCTTGCCACTTTAGATCTATTTTTCTTCGATTATGGAAGTTTTTGGAGGCATTTTTTTGAAAATGATTATCGATTAATCAGCTTTCAGAAAAGTATCAATTGAGTGCCTAGAGTGGAGTAGATTTTCTTCACAATTATTTGTTTTTGGTAGCAAGTCTGGAGATTGCTAAAAAAATCTTAAAACCACCATAACTCGGAAACCACCCATTTTCATGCCCTAGTTGACAGGGGCTAATTTACTGCAAACGAATTCTGGTATTACCCTTTTCGAGGAATAGGTCGAATTTCCAATCACCATGTGTGTATATACAGTAACGGTGAAACGTTTTCCGTCACTTTGCATGTAGCAGAATTTACGAAGATACTATATAGCTTCCCAATGCAAGACAGGATTCGACACCTAGGCACAGATCTTCGCTGCACATTGAATATGGCATGCCACACCAAAACAATAATAAATAAAACGCGAAAAATAGCATATACGCTATACGGAATTATCGGCTGGAACAGCAAAATTGACACGCACGTAAAATACAAACTCATTACAGCATGCATATTACCAATCTTAGACTACGGAATGAGCTGCCTATATCCACTGTACAGCAACAATAATCTCAATAAACTAGAAATAGCGTATAAAATTTTTTTAAAAATAGCGGGGAACTTGCCACGAAGCTCTCCCACCCAAGACCTCTACGAGATGCTTGGCGAAACAAGCTTTAGAGAAAGAGCCTAGACTAACTTTACTACATACCTGCAAAAAATAACTGACTTTGACAATGACCTAACCGGAATTAATAACGAGATCCCAAGATTTCAAAACTCGGTATTAGAGCAGAGACGTTAGAGAGCTTAAGGGATCGTCTCAGTGTGACCCTCCGAAAAATCACTGATTATCGCGATTTTTTTTAAATGTTCAAATAAACTAATCGGTCCGGTTTTTTTTAAATAAATAAATACATTCATGACGAATACAAAATGATTTTTTTTATGTTTATTTATTGGATGTACAATAGTTAAATAAATTGTTGAAATGACACGTAATAAAAAAAGGTCCTGTACGGTTTCCACGATTGCGGCCGCAATTTTGATCTGAAACAAAAATTTCAAAAAGATTATTAATCTGTAGGAAAGTCGCTATCGCGCTATGGAAGGGTTTTTTTTTTAATTTGACGAAATGGCGGCGCTTTGAACAAAAAGTATCGAATTTGGCCGTTTTTCTCGACAGTTTTTCGTAAAAAAAAATAGGAAGATTTCCAAAAAAAGCTTCCATAGCGCTATAAAGAATGACGTTAAAAATGTTCTCTTCAAAGGGGAACTAGATATCTTCAAAACTCTTCCTTTGAGAGTGGAAACCGATTTGAAAAACACTATTCTGAGAAAAACGCGTTTAAAAATTGAAATTGGAAATTTTTTAGATAAATCGTTTACTTACGATCAATCGGCGATGCCAGGTCCATACAATTACAGTGTATACTATCCGATAATGCAACAAAAAAAAAATCGATTTGTCGAAAATTTCACACTGAGACGATCCCTTAATCATACTATCATTCATTTGTAAATAACCCCCCATCACATCACATCGTCCTTATCACCTTAAATAATCGCGTAACCGAAAACACAAATATAAAAAATTTAAACAACACCAAATAGTCGTAAGACAAATAATTGTTAATCACCGAGGATCTCAGCACACATGTTTGATCAAAAAAGCCAAAGGCAAGCTGTAACCAAATGTAAACAAAGGAACACTGAATAAAACTACTTACTAACTTACTTACTATGCTTTACAAAATGAATTGTGACGGGTGTCTCAAATTACCTGACATTTTAATTTATTAAATATAAAAGGACGAATATCATTATTTGAATATAAGGTACAAACATGGAGGTTATGTGTGGAACACAATTTACGATAAATAGCATAAACGGCATGGACTTGGAAAACATATTCTTTCAACAAGATGGCGCGACCAATGCACTTATTGCTGACGAAGTTTCATGGACGTGTTATCTCGCGCCGCAGCGATGTGAATTGGCCACCAAAATCATGCGATTTGACGCCATTGGACTTCTTTCTTTAGAGTTTTCTGAAAGGTGAAGTGTATGCCAATGATCCTCAGACCATGCCGGAACTCAAGAAAGCAATTGGACGCACCATTCATGAAATTAGTTCCCAATTATGACAAGATTTTTTTGAAAATCTCGTCAAAAGAGTGAACTTTTGCAAACGGGGATGAGGCGGCCATTTATCGGTTATTGTGCTCCACACATAACCTCCATGTTTGTACCTTACATTAAAAAAATATATTCGTACTTTTCAAATGAATAATACGTTTAATTAATCAATCAAAATGTCAGGCAATTATCCAAAGTGATCTTGAACTTTTGGATCGGTACTGTATATTTTCATCATCAACGGAACTAATTATCCCCAACCAAAACTCAATGTCTTTAAAATCACCTTTCGATAAACGTGGTCGTATTTCCACGAGAATCATTTAGAAGAGCGTCCTCTACATAAAATAAATTATTCGTTCAAACAAATGTAAGGACTGCCCTCGACCGAGCCGGATGTGCCGACACACGCGCGCGCGCCCGCACACACACACACACACACGCGCGCGCGTGTGTGTGCGCGTGTGTGTGTGTGTGTGTGTTTGTGTGTATAGGGTTTCCAGCTAGATGGAAGCTCGGTAGCTCAGGGGGTGGACTGCGACATCATTTCGGTATACAAGCTCTGTGTACGAGCTATGGCAGCTTTTGGTACCACCAGCTGGAGCACTGGGCACTGCAGCGTACCTTTATTCCTTTAAATATATATATATATATATATATATATATATATATATATATATATATATATATATATATATATATATATATATATATATATATATATATACATATATACACACACACACACACATACACGAAACACCCTGGCAAAACGTATATGCAGACACAACAGTACGCGTTAAGGTATACAGGTACATATTAAGTTATGTACATAATATATCTCTTGCACATACAGTAGTGACTCTCATCGTCGTCAGGAAGCCCAAAGAGTCGCAGATCGCGAAGGCACGTACTTTCCCCGTGGCTATAATGTTTCGGTCGGGACCTCTCCTGAAGGACTATACGTGCAAGGTTCACCGCGTCGAATCCATAAATACCTTCGTGCGAATATACATATATATATATATATATATATATACATGTGTGTATGTGTGTGTGTGTGTATTGCTGGAGTTAACTTCGCACTTCTGAGTTCATTGATTTTCAATCGTCGAGACGAAAGCTTCTCTCCTCTCTCCCTCTGGCCGCGCAATACCTCCGAAGCAGAACCTCTTACAATCGTTTCGATCCCTCTTTTTATGGGTTTCGCGCGGTCGAATTTTTATTTTTGTTTTTCTTGACATACAGACTTTGCGACACAGCCACTTCGGGGTTCTCCCTATCGGAGGGAAAACAATAAAAAGTTTGCAGGCCCGCCGTTTCGCGATCGTCGTCTCCCTCGCTCACGGATCTCATACTGTGTGAAACGGACTGGAGGCGGATGAACGGAGAGAGAGAGAGAGTGAGAGAGAGAGAGAGAGAGAGAGAGAGAGAGAGAGAGAGACTTTGCGCGAATGGGTAGACCGTACACGGTGGGGTTTGAAAAAGTGAAGATGGGGGCAGATTTGGATGGATGGAATTTTGCTATGGATGAATATTCATGTTTTTTTATATGGATTATTATATAATATTTGAATACTGTAAGAATATATGTTTTTAATTTTTTGAGTTCCAACGTTTTAAGCTACTGCTATTGCCGAGGGTACAAGCGCGGTCGGGACTTGGCTCCGGCGGTCCTTCAAGCTAAGGTGTTACATCTGAGTAGTAACTTGTTTGTCAATATTCGAATTTTTAAAAGTTCTTTTATTAGTTCTTAGTATTTTTTAGTATTGTTATTAGTTCTTAGTGTTTTTTATAGTCGATTCTATGGTACGGAGTCTTTCTCCTTATTACATTCCCACCATATTCCATGTCTCATCCCCACCTTGCGGCTGCAGCCGACGTCCACCTCTGTATCGCATTCACCATGACCTTTCTGCCATGGGTATAGGGAAAGTGCGGAAAACCAATACCAATACAGCCGGTCCCAGGTTCGCTTCCCAGTTTCGGAGGTAATCGTCCTTCATCGAGAAATACATAATTAGTTCTTAGTATTTTTATTCGTACTTGGTATTTTTTTTATTAGTTGTTAGCATTTTTTATATTATTTCTCAGTATTTTTCGGTATTTTTATTAGTACTTAGTATTTTTTGTGTTTTTAATTAGTTCTTTGTGTTTTTGTTATTTTTTGGTATTTTTATTAGTTCTTAGAATTTGTTATTATTTCTTAGTTTTTTCGATAAGTAGCACGGACGGAAATAATTACCAAGGAAATAGCTATTTTCTATTGCCAATACCAATGCAGCCGGTTCCAGGTTCGCTTCCCAGTTTCGGAGCTAATCAGGCTTGGTCGAGAAATAAATAATTATTTCTTGGTATTTTTTTTCGTACTTTTTAGCAGTTCTTAGTTTCTTTTTGTATTTTTATTACTTTTCAGTATTTTTTGGTATTCTCATTAATTCTTAGTAATTTTAAAAAATATATTTATTATTTCATAGTGTATTATTTGAAAGGGATTGCTTTCATTGATACGTGAAACGAAAATTGTGGGGCTGAGTGGTGAACATGGTTGTTGCGGATTGGTTCACTGACGGAAGCTTTATGTTGAGATTTCACTTGGGCCGTATCACTTTTGTTGTAATACTGGCTAGCGGGAGAGAAAGAGAGAAAGAGAGAGAGAGAGAGAGAGAGAGAGAGAGAGAGAGAGAGAGAGAGAGACATAGAGAAAGTTGGGAGGAGGTTCGTCCGTTGTCGATGAAACCGTTCCAACCGCGATGCCGCATTTATATACGGCTTTACTACTTGCCGCTTTTCGAAATGGGTACTCTCGTGTCGAGAGGTGAAAGCCGGGGCTTATAAAATATATCCGATAGAAATGGAATGACCCCGGCATACATCGAGGGCCACAATTATACACGAAGAGGTTCGCGAGTGCTTGCCGCTCTATCGATCCGCCAGCTGAGAGTTATTGTTCGTATGATTGTGTACGCGCTTGTGAAAACGCGTACGTACTGAAAATGCGAATTTATGAAAATACACACCCGCATACTCGATCTGAAGGGAAACGACATCATTTGATAGGGTGACGGAACAAATGTGCGTAATTGATTCAAATGTTTCCTAATGATAATGATTATTGAGGCAGCACCGAATTGCGATATTGAACGATATTAATTTGAAACTACGTGTCACACTCCGGGGGAGGAAATTGACACGAAGCACGATAAACATTTATACGATATGCAGTGGAGATATTAGTTGATTCTGCGCTATGATAAATTTGCCTCATTGTAGAAAGGTTCGCATAATGAGTTATTCATTTTTATTTATTATCAGTATAAATTATTGACGAGCGAGGCAAATTTATGAGGGGTTCTCCGTCAATACAGCCACTTTTATTTCGACCATCTCAGATCTGCCCCATAATTGGTTGTTAAATCAAAGTATTACTAAAAGGCATTCTATGTGAATTTTTTCAGGTTTTTTAATTCAACATTTTAGAAAATGCTATTTTTTTCCAAATGAATATATCTTGGAAACTAGAAGTAACTGAAAAAATGTCTGTACATAAAAGTTGTAGTTTTGTGTAAGCTTTCGAGCGCACGACTTGAAATAATTTTTACGTTCCGGTAACGCTGATTTTTTACCGAAAAAGGGGGAAATTATTTTTTTATTAAAAACCGGCCATTTTTTGTCTGAAAAAATTATAGAGTCTTCCAGTATGTCTGACGATATCGCAAAAAAACGCCAAAGTGGCACGGAGCGAGGTTCCGGTATAAAAAAATTAATTTGTGTGGTTTCATTTTTTTTACCCTGGAACCTCGTTCCGTGCCACTCTAGCGATTTTTTTGCGATATCGGCAGACATACTGGAAGACTCTGTAATTTTTTTAGCCAACAAACATGGCCGTTTTATAATTAAAAAATAATTTCCCCCCTTTTTGGTAAAAAATCAGCGTTACCGGAACGTAAAAATTATTACAAGTCGTCCCCTCGAAAGCTAACACAAAACTACAACTTTTATGTGCAGACATTTTTTTTCAGTGACTTCTAGTTTCCGAGATATATTCATTTGGAAAAAAACCGCATTTTCTAAAATGTTGAATTAAAAAACCCGGAAAAAATGTACATAGAATGCCTTTTAGTAGTACTTTGATATAACCAATTATGGGGCTGATCTGAGATGGTCGCAAAAAAAGTGGCTGAATTGACGGAGAATCCCTCTTATGGGGAGAGATACGTTTAGGCGAGGAAAAAATTGCTGATTTTAATGACAAAGATTTCTTCACCATTTTTGAGACTTGGGGTATGTTTTATTACTACTTTTGGCTGTTACATGGTATTTTTTTCTTAATCTTCAAAAATCGCGGAGGTATGCCACGGTCTTCTGAACGGGTTGCGGCGAATGTTGTTCGGCGGCGTGACACGTAGCGTCGGTGGAACGAATCCGAAAAAAAACCAACGAAGATTTTTCTTTCGTTAACACTCATACGCAGAATATGAACCAAGAAAAAGTGAAAAATGTTGAAAATCGATTAAATGGTACGGTTTAAAACAGAAAGATTGAATTTTCGAAAAAAATTGATACATTTTGCAATAAAAAAATACTTTGTTTTTTAACTTTAAACAAAAATTAGGTTCATGTTTTAGACAATAAGGTTAGAAAGATTTACACCAAATTTGGGCCGAATTGGTCGATTAGTTTTTGAGCTATACGTCCCGCCCGTTTTGAAAATGCAGTTTATAAGACCTCCGCCATTTTTGAAGATTGATAACAAAAAATGTCATGCAACCGCCAAGAGTAGTAATAAAACATGTTCCAAGTCTCGCAAATGTTGAAGAAATGGTTCCTTTAAAAAAAATTATGTAAATCAGTCAATTTTTTCCTCGCCTAAAGGTCTCTCCCCCCTTAAGTGTTCGCCTTCGATTTTGTTGAAACTCATATATGTGATAAATCATTCAAAACTATAAGACACGTATTTTTCTCATCGGCGAAAAAGGGCTTCAAGGGGGGTAACCAACCCTCCAAGAAAGACGTGTCAAGGGGTGATTTTGCAGTTTCACCCACAGGCAGTCCACTGACCTGAATGAAACAAAAACCAAAATTCTTTTAATGTAAAGCGATGAAAAATCCATTACAGACGTATCGTAAAGAAATCAAATTAAGGGGTGACACAGCTTTCTTTAAGGGGTTTCAACCGATTAAGAAAATACTCAAGGGCCTATCTCGTGTAAAATTGGTCGTTGAGTTAAAAAAATCCTGGTCTCACTCACTAAAAATTTATATTTCATGAGAATATCCCTGAACAATTATATTTTTGGAGAATCCATGATCCCCCCTATTTTTTTTGTCGGGACTTTTTTTTGTCGGCAAATCGAAGGTAAATTCTGGCCCTTGCGAATCCCTCTGAGAGAAGAATTCTCACTGCCTTATCCAAAAAACTTACCTGTGGTAAAAATCAGAAAATTAGTTTTTCTAG
The DNA here is from genome assembly GCA_944452715.1 of Ophion slaviceki. Taxonomy (NCBI): domain Eukaryota; kingdom Metazoa; phylum Arthropoda; class Insecta; order Hymenoptera; family Ichneumonidae; genus Ophion; species Ophion slaviceki. Next base: position 38,322,535 of record OX101784.1, read on the forward strand.
GCAAATTGAAGGCTACTCTCAGCATTTGTAATTCTTCAAAAAAAAAATTCCTATTGCCATTTATAAAAAAATGAAATGGGTAAAAAAGTAGTCAATAATTTTTTCCAAGGCAAATCAAAGATAAATCTCTCGTTTTGAGTCTCTCCAAGGAAATAATTTCTAGTGCCTTTTCCCAAAAAAACTAAACGCGAGCTTATAGCAGTAGGAAAATCGCAAAGAAAACTACCACGTTCAGTGTCACCTGATATGTCAAAAAAGTGGTAGAGAATAAGATAGAATGAATAAGGGAGCATAATTTTGTATCTTCTGAAAAGTATCATGAGCATCTCTCAGCGCAGTTTTTTACCAAAATCTGTATCTTTTAACTCCGATCTTCATGCGTAACATGTGTCCATATTTCCCAACGTAGTGTACGTTCCATACAATAATAATTGCCCTTGAAGTACGCGTGCGATAATAATTTAATTAAACCAATTTCATTTTCATCATAAAAAATGGAATAAAATCAATTAAAAATTCAACAAAACTAACTTTATGTTCATCGAATTTCAAAATTCGTAAATCAAAATTTCAATCAAAATAACGAGCTGATCAAAATAATCGAATGAATGAATAAAAGCAATAAAATTAATTGATGAACATTTTTGCTCATTTGGAGTGTAACGCCATCGGTCGCGGATCATTGCGGATGATTCTGTGGTGGGAATTTGGTTCGAGTTTTCGATGTGTTTCGTGCGTATATGCGGATATTCCGCGGTCGACGAGAATTCGCCGACGAGCCACGAGCGCCAAGATCTGCATTTGTCGCATCTCTCACGGACACAGTGCGTTCGTATGAGTGTGTGTTTGATGCACTTGAGGTTCGATCGTGCGAGAGCCATGTCGTGTCTGTATTCGAATCACGCGTTTGGAACACCAAAGGTGGACGTCAGGGGTCCGCAAGCTTGTACTTCCGGTTTTCGACTACACTACGCAGCACCTAACCGCAGTGAAACGCGAGTGCATTTATGTACATACATAAATGAACATGTATACTGGGTGGGACCTACACACAGTGCGGTAAACATTTGCAGTGTTGATGTACTTACAATTGTTTGCTACTCGTTTTACTAGAACGTTAAGCAGCAACTTGAATTGCTAATTATCATCCATAATAGTTCATTGATATTCAGGAGCAGTTTTGATATTAAAAAACCCAATCGACAGCAGAAGCTCGAGAAAAAACAAAAATTATTTGATTAAAAAATTTCATAATCAAATTTGCGAAAAAAAATGGAAACCCCACAATTAAACTTTTTTCCTAAAATTTTTCTCAATTAATTTAAGACAAAAAGTATTTTATTTAAAAATTTTATAATCAAAATTTCTAAAAATCAAAAGCACATAATTCAATTTTTTCCAAATTTTTTCTGAAGTAATTCAAGATCGAAATTATTCTATTTAAAAATTTCATAATCAAAAATTTAAAAAATTAAAAGACCCCAATACATTTTTTTCTAATTTTTTTTTCAATTAATTGACACAATAAGTGACACGGATTTTTCACAGTTTCCCTGTACTCTCGTGCGAATGCACCGAGACTTTGAGAAAACGACGAAAACGTGAATAAGGCAATCTCTGGGAAAAAAGCTCGTCAAGAATAATACGAAAAGGCTTGAGGAATGACAGAGGCCAAAAGTCTTTTGCGATTATCGAAAAGAAACGTCGCTCGAGACCTCGGTGGGCTTTAAATTCTGCATAATTCATGGATGGCTCTTGAGCGAGAAAGAGCAAGCTCAAGAGCGTTGAAAAGTGCGGAAAAAGGGGAATAAGAGGCTCGAAAAGAATACGAAAAACTGAGGCAGGGTGACGCGAAGGAAAGGGCTTAGGGCTTAGGGGAAAGTGAATGAAGAGGATATTTCACGAAATGAAGGAAGTGTGCGAGCTACAGTATTGTCGTATATTTAGCCGATTGAAGTATAATAAACCTCCAAGTCGAACAAAAAAAAATCGTTTATTATTATTGTCTATGCTATTGCGTGTCATTAAAAAAAACATTCCGCGTGTCATTTTGGGACGAATTTATCAACCTGAAAATTGAACTTTTCAAAAATACATTTTTCGAGACGATCTGCACAACTTGGACAATTTTTGATATTCAAAACACAATTTTTTCTACTGCTGGCAAAAGATTCTCTAGAGCCTGTCGCGCCACTTTTATATTTATTTGGCACATTTTTTATAAACATTTACTACGCGAAATTACACACGAAAAAAATTATCCAAAAATATGATAGCTTAATCCTTTTACCAAATATTTTCTTTTTGCTCGACGGGCGATAACATTATTCTAGACGAATCTTCTCGGATTTTTCGGATTGATCGACTCATCACGCAAAATGAGGGCGATCGTCAGAGGCCCAACTTATTTATTTATGGGAATTTTGATTTGTGTTACGGGGTTAGGCCACAGTAACGGGTATAAAATCATGTGCGAATTTAACATTTTTTTTCGTATGAAAAAGTGATTCACTCTAAAATTAATTACACATCTATTTAGTATGAATATCACGCTGTTAGAAAATATAAATTTTTTTTTTCGATGTACAAAATCGCCGACTACTAATATTTTCTTTTGTTATCTTTGTTAGGCGCTCCGCGGCTTGACATTCAGCATCCGCAATTTTTTACCTAGAACAAAAAACAATAATTCTCGTCAATCTACATTAGAATACCTAGAGAAGTACGTACGGAATTAAAAAAATATTGTTTTATTCAAAAGTTGTAGGTATTTGAACTTAAGAAATGAATTTTCAGTGAAAAATTTCGTATAAAACTTTCGTTCGAATACCTACAACTTTTGAATAAAACAATATTTTTTAAATTCCGTACGCATTCTCTAGGTATTCTAATGTAGATTGACGAGAATTTTTGTTTTTTGTTTTAGGTAAAATATTGTAGCTGCAAATGTCGCGCCGCGGAGCTGTTAGACAACAAAAGAAAATATTCAATTTATATATTAAATATATTTAAAAAAAAATTGATGCGTAAATAATTTTATGAGTGAATCACTTTTTTATACGAAAAAATGTTGAATTCGCACATGATTTTATACCCGTTACTGTCGCCTAACCCTTTAAAGAAAGAAATAAATAAAATATGCATGCAATCAAAAACCAATAAATAACGTGTGATGAATAGTTCTCCGCATTTTTTGTTGTATAATTAATTTTTCACCATCTAAAAAAAAATTCGCGAATCATGCCGATTTTCGTCCCGGCTCGGGGTGTGTAACCCATTCCAGTTCTCTGTTTTTTCCTCGAGGAAGATATGGAACGGAGGATATAACGGAGGGTAGATTAGTCCCGGTTTTGATATCGGCTCGAGCCATCGTTCTTAATTATTCATTCGGGCCACCTGACGCAGGCCTGTGGATCTAGCGCCCCGTATGGAGGTTACGTAAGGGGTGAGAGTAAAATGAGGGAGGGAGCGGAACAGGGAAATAAGGTATAGAGTTTATTGGGGTACATATATAGCGTTCGGACACGAGGCGGCTACGGCGAGCGTGTGCCACCGACAGAGCGTCATTAATCTTCGGCAGGCTGCTCTCCGTAGCCCCGCAAACACGAGAACCAAGCCCTCCGAGCAAACCCTACGGAGGAGGTTTCTTCGCCTTCTCGAGGTCTCTCGCTCCGGTCAGAGAGCAAATATACCTTCGACTCCCGAGAACTCCGACACGCATTGCTCTGCGTTCAAACTCGATCTCCTTCCTTCTTAGGCCGAGTTCCGAAATGCAATGCTAGCGCTGTCAGCCTTTGCCCAATACGGCAGTGAATTTTCGAATACGGCACTGATAAGACATCAGAGTTAGTATTACCATAATACTACTAGAGTTAGTATTACTATTTAACATTTATTTCCATTTTATTATTATTTTATTCTCGTTTCATTGCGGTTGATTACATTTCAGTTCTCTTTCAGTTCATCTAATTTATATTTCATTTCATTCTCGTTTCATTTTCGTGTTATTTTTGTTTCAGTTCCAATTCATTTTCGTTTCACTATCGGTTTATTTTCATGAAATTTTCATGAAATTTTCATTTCATATTCATTTCATAATGATTCCATTTTCATTTAATTTTCATTTACTTTTAATTTTCATTTCATTTCAATTTGATTTCATATTTATTTAATATTCAGTACATTTTTGTTACATTTTTTTTCCTTTCATTGGCATTTCATTCTCTTTCTATTAAATGTCAAAAGAGCGTACGAAGGAATATTAAAACTTGATAGAACGCAACGCGTCTTTGCGTCAATTTTCTTTCCGTTTCTTTCAATACAGCTCGTTTTACCAAACGAGCTGATTTCATTGTCAGGGCCCTGACAGGACTCTTTAGGACAGGCTCCGGCTGAATAAATCTGCGACTAAAAAATCAATTGCAGCAAAGACACGTCGCGTTCTATTAAATTTTAATATTCCTTTGTACGCTCTTTTGATATGGAATAGAAAGAGAATGAAATGCCAATGAAAGGAAAATGAAAATGAAATAGAAATGAGTATCAAATGGAAATGAGATGAAAATGAAACGAAAATGAAATGAAAATATAATAAAAATAAAAATAAAATGAAAACTAAACGAAATAAAATTTAAATAAACCGATAGTGAAACGAAAACGAAATTAAACAAAAATACCACGAGAATGAAATGAAATGTAAATTAGATTAACTGAAATAAAACTAAAATGTAATCAATCGCAATCAAACGAGAATAAAATAATAATAAAATGGAAATAAATTATAAGTGAAGTGAAAATGCACTGTAATGAAATAAAATACCCGACCGTCCTCGTCGAAATATTTTATCGTCGCAAATAGATAAGCGCAAAACGTACGTGTCATGAAAAATATGCCGAACCCTTTGGCTACATCAATTTACGTTCAACAAACGCGTCTATTATACGTGGCCTTTTGGCAGCTGTACGCAGGCGCTCTGACTCGCGGGAGAGTCGAATTTAACGCGAGAAAAAACAATAAATCGAATTAAATTGAAGCTCAACAATTTTCGCCCACGCAACGAAGTTTCCTTTCATGAAGGACGTCGCGAACCACCCTCAAAATATCGCACGAAAAGTATATCTCGTGCTACAACCGTTTACGCGTCGAATATTCATGAATTTTTCGAACCCGTATACTTCCACACGAGCACAATTTTTCATCCGCAAAAAAAAAAAATATGTTTCGATCGTACACGAGGCGGTGGCGCGAGAGCAACTCGCCTCACCCAAATTCATCATCGCAATAACCGAGGAGATATATCTTGCGAAAGAAATGTTTTCTCTCAAAAGAAGTGAATTTTGAGCAACGCGATAGTTTGGATGGGAGAAATAAAAAAAAACACGTCGGAAAACCCAAAAGATCGATATACAGCAGCCGTAGCGAAATATTGAAAGTCCTCTCGAAATAACGAACTTCTATTCTCCATTGAGGGCACGAAGTTTTCAGGCTTTTTGAACCGATGAAAAGTTATCGCGGGAGTGCCACTCGTTGTTCTCTCCTACTCTATTATTTCGAGTTAGCGTTTTTTCGTGCCGTTCGTGCAGAGAAAAATACTTTTCCGTCGAAGCTTTTTGGCGAATTAAAGATTACTGTTGTTCGTGAGAGTACGCAGCTTTTTATTTCCCTCGGCTATTTTTCACACTTTATGATAGCATCGAAACGCAGCTACGTCGTAAAAATTTTCCTCTCCATATATCCATACATCTGTATACAGGGTGTCCCTCTTATCTCTGCCACCTGAAACAACTCGGTAATTATCGACGTCACAAAAAAATGTTTCAGACAAAAGTTGTACGGTGCGAAGGAAGCTATCAAATGCGATCATTTTTTTTTTCATTTCGGTGCAGGCGCTGACGCACAGGGAAGGTCACCTTCACTTTTTTAAATGGAATGGTACATTTTTCTCAACCATCTTGTGGAGCATCTCAAGCCCCATTCAAAACATTAGGGGGTCACAGTTGTTCAAGGTCATTCAAGGTCATCTATTAATATGAAATAAAAATTTAAATATCTCGGATCACTACCAAATTTTTGGTAGTGATCCGAGATATTTAGATTTGTATTTCATTTTAAGTGACCTTGAATGACCTTGAACGACTTTGACCCCCTTATGTTTTTTATGCGGCTTGAGGTGCTCCACAAGATGTTTGAAAAAATGTACCATTCCATTGAAAAAGGTCGGAGGAGACCTTCACTGTGCATCAGCACCTCCTCCGAAATAAATAAAAAAATTGGTCGCATCCCCCCCCCCCTTCACACCGTAAAACTTTTGTCTGGAACATTTTTTTGTGATCTCGATAATTACCGCGTTATTTCGGGTGGGGAGATAAGAGATAAGAGGGACACCCTGTACACACACACACACACACACACACACACACACACACACACACACACACACACACGCACGCACGCACGCACGCACGCACGCACGCACGCACGCACGCACGCACGCACGCACGCACGCACGCACGCACGCACGCACGCACGCACGCACGCACGCACGCACGCACGCACGCACGCACGCACATATGTGTGTGTGTGTGTGTGTGTGTGTTTTTCAATGTCGCAAAGGTTGCACGCATGTTTTGGTCGGTTATTTAAACATGAAGCTTTTTTCAATTACGGGCGCGGGTTTATATGCTCGATTTGAATTTAATAGCCGGTGCCAATGTGCTGGACACATGGACGGAGGAATAAGGTGTCGGAGGTTGGTGAGAGCGAAAAAATACACGATATATCGAGGGAAATACGATACGTCATCTGAGCCATGACATTTATAGCACTCACCCTTTCCTCTCTTCGCATTACTTTTCGACCCCAGCCATCAACGAAGATACATATATATATATTTCTCTCTGGATTTTATGCTGGCTTGCGGATTTTTCCGAAGGGTAAAGAACGATATATACATATATATATATATATATATATATATATATATATATATATATATATATATATATATATATATAAACATAGGCAACAGGATCTTCAAGGGGATTTTTTTATCCTTACCGTGCTCCCAATTTCTATAAAACGATATTCGCGATCGTTTCGCGCCGTTGCTTACGATTTTTCCCTTCGACTTTCATATTATTATTGCCATGTCATTATTGTATCGAATAAAAGACGATATGCGTGCACCGCAGAGATGGTAGCACTCGTGGGGCCCTCGTATCCTTTTTCACCCCCGTGATTTTTCATCTCTACCGAGATTTCCATATCACGTTCGGTCGTCGCGATTATCCGTTTACGATAACTGTCGCTATGCTATCGTCGTTCCTTTCTTTTTTTTCGCCTACTGTTTTTATCTTTATATCGCGATGGCTGTTGTGCGAGGCATTCGAACCCGAGCCCTTTCAATTTACGATGAAATTTCGCTTTCAAAGGGAATGAAGTGCGGAGGATACAGGAGCGAGACGAGAGAGCGAGAGAATATTAGAAGTGGGACTCCTCGTTTCAGCGTGAAACGACGAGCTTTCTGCGCTCGCTTGTCTTTTATCCGGAAACGTCACGAGTGTACCCTTTAATCAAACGAAAAGGGGTGAGAACGAAAAGCAAAGGAAGTCGGACATTTATATATATATATATATATATATATATATATATTATAGAAACTATATTTGTGTTTATGGAACTATAAGCACCAGAGCGAATAGCGGCCCTGTGTTCTATTATATTCCAGTACACTCTTGCAATTTAAGGTGCGATCATTTTTTACAAAATGTTCAAAATTCTTCATGTCGGGAGCGTTAAATCTGATAATGAAAATATGAATTCGTCAAGTACTGAATGCTCGAACGGGTCAAGCAACCCTTGTGGGTCAATACTTGGATGGGTGACCGCCAGCCATGCACTGGATTGCGTGCCGAGCAGCAGACAGTTTTTCCAAATTTCGCATTCCTGGAGAACAGAAATATGGCACGGGTTTTCCAGTTGCCCTGTGCCCTGGTGTCAAGTGCATTGGGGAATGTTGGCGGTGCGTGACACTCCGGAGGGGTCTCTCATGAACTGCAAATAATGATAAGAGGAAAATAATGGTGACAGGGGTCGTGAAAAATACTTCTACATGTAAAAACATAGTTGCCAAGGAATTCACATTAATCGATGGGCGTTCCGGCTCCGGGGGTTTTTTGAGTTATGCGGCATTTCAACCTGGCAGCGGAAGGCTAATACTTCTGAGACCTTGGTGTAGATACTCGAACAAAAAAAGTCTGTGCACCAGTCAGAAGAATATGAGGCCGTCTGTACCCGTACGGGTTTTCCGCAGTTTCCCCGTACCCTCGACAAATGCGATGTAGTATAGCTTAAGTGGGGAGATCGCTTTGTAACGTGAAAGCGAGCTTATGGCCGACTATGAACTCCACGAGGGCGCTGAGGGACTACTTTATGGCCTCGGAATCGCAAATTAATTGATAGGTCATTCAATCACAAAAATGTTCAGTCTTAAAACTTTGAACGCGTTTTCCAGAAAACCACTTTTTCATGAACCTCGTACAAGATAACTAGAAAACTATACGATCGATCATTTTGGAATTTGGATCACTTTTAGATAACACTATTACCGTCTATGTGAACCTAAAGTTCCTCAAAAATTATTCTTTTAAACTACTGTAACTCTCTAACAAATATCATAGTAGACATTTCATGAAAAATAAAAGATTTTTTCAAACAGGTGCCATTTTTCGAACTTTCACTTTTCTTTAGATTTTTGAGGTTCACATAGAGCGTGTACGTCTTAGGAATCTAAACCTTCTTGGCTCTCATGTATCACGTCGATGCTCCAGACGCTAGATTGTACGCCGTCGAAAAACTCAGGTGGCAGCCGCCTCTGAAGCAAGCGTACCGACGGCGTATTTCAATATTTAAGGTAGTACCTCCACAGAAGAGTTGAATTAAGAAATGGTTGAAATTTGACATATATGTTATTCAATACATTATCTAAACATCTATGCAATTTGAATAAGTTTGACCACCCCAAACCTGAGATATTTACACTTAAAGTTGGCTTGGTTTACACGCAACAAATGCGTTATGATTGGCAAACAGAGCATCATTAATTTTACCGTCAAAACTAAAATTAAGAAATTGATAAAAAACGAGGATAAGCTAGAGTAAGATATCACGAATAATGTGAAAAAAAAATGAGAATGATTCACCATCTAGTTTCCAAGATATAACCACGAAAAGCCCTCACAATTTTGGTGCAAAGCCTGGCAAAGCCTGGAAAAAAAACAATTGGGGCAAAGCCTGGACAGTCCCGGCAAAAAGTTTACTGGCAATGGTAGATCAAAAACACAATATAAAATATATTTTACGGCAATAAATGATATCCATCGTATTATCTACTAGTACCGAGTCAATATTGCGTAGTTTTTAATTTTATTTATTACTATTTAAACCAATTATCAATCTTTTAAACATGAACATGGTATGTAAACTTTTGGTTGAGATTTTCGCAGAGGAACTACCTTAAGTTGTTTTTAAAAATAATGTAGAATAGTTTCCATACAAAAAAATCTTGAAAATTCGCTTACTTTCGGCTGCCGAACCCCCCCGCCCCCCTGAGACGGCTGTGGACGCAACGGAAGTTGGGTTACATTAACGAAGAGAGTAAAAGGTTGATAGGGAGTAAAAGGAAAGGGTCCATTTGGGAAGGGTGATACGTAAAAACCCTCAAGGGTCGACATTGGAACTACGGAAATAATGAACGCACACAGTCGTCAAGTACCTGAAATTCTACGTGGCAGAATGTTAAGGGTCCTCGTCAAATACGTGCAATGTTAGTGGCACCGATATCGTTGGGTGATCCCAAGAACGTCGGCGTGACATGAGCTCCGAAAAGTCCTCGTGCATTGATCCAGGTCGAAAGATGCATATATGTGAATGTATCGCTGGGGCTGTAAGAGCATGAGGAGGTGTGCTAGTGGAAACGGTGCGGAATAGGTCAAACAAAGAGCCCGAAAATTGGGTCGCGGAGGAAAGTTGAAATGGACGAAAACAGAGGAAACGGGAGCAACCGAATACGGTATCTTGGTACAGTTCGTCATCAGGGAACTCAGTAAAGATCCGGAGAGGCAGGCAGAGAAAATGAGAATACCCAGGCAGCGAAAGGTAATGGAAAGAGACGCGAAGACTTTCTGGGTCTGCTACTGAGCTTTCTGGCTTGCCTTTATTCCCTCACAGCACAATGTCTGCTGCTGCTGCTGCTGCAGAACTAGTACAGAGTATACGTCCTCTCTCGAGCCCTGGAGATCAATACCCGATAGAGAAAAGTGAGCGAGTGGGGGGGGGGGAGACAGGGGCGCGGTGGTCGCTGGAGTCGTTTACGTCGATGTCTCTCCCGGATGCCTCTCTCGCCTTTCACGTGTTTATACGTATATGCAAAGACCCTCCAACTTTTGAAGTTCTCGACTATACGGAGGGTACCATTCCATCATAAACTTCGTCAAAAAGCGGAAGAGAACAACCGACGAGGAGGCAAACACGAGTGAAATTAAAAATTCCTGGTAATCATATTTCAACAACATACTTGCAAATTCAATTATTACATTGTGCCAATCTGGTTGTAATTACTGGAACGGAAATCACATTTTTTCCATTCCACAATATTCTATCCGATAAACGAGACGTGAAGTAACGAGTGAAAATAAAAAGAGCGACAATGTGAACTCGAAAATTAATTGGTAAACCGAGAAGAGCAGCTTGGACGCATAAACGAAAATCCAATGCAACTGTTTTTATTCATATTCGAAAAAGTGTATCGATCCGAGGGACAAAATGATGATCGAGGCAGAATTACATTTGGATGAAAATACAAACTTCAAGGAAAAGTACTGCTATTGTTTGAAATTGAAAATATTTGTGTAACTTTAAATAATACTTGTTCCGCGAGAGAGAAAAATGTGGTACATGATACATTGATAAAATTAAATGAATAGTTCGAAATGTGTTTCTCTCTTACCAAGTGTAATGAACATTTTTCAAATCGTGATTCATCGTGCACAAAGCAGTCTCTTTTTTCACAACACACCTCTCACCTGAAGCTCTGCAAATCAATTTTTCCACCACGTTGCAATTAAAACAAACGTTCACTGCACTTTCCCCGTGTCAGAAGCAGGAAAATTATCGCTTGCTCTCTCGGAGCTTTTGCGATTAACGAGAGTCGAAATCAATCGTCAGATTTGAAAGAAAACGAGGGAGAAATAAAAGATACTTTTTTCTCCCTCGAGGGCTAAAACAATTTTCTCGTTACTGGAATAAAAACTCTCCCGTTTTTTCCCTTTTTTTCGCTTCGATTGTCAATCTCGCGAAGAATTCGAGCGATGGGGGAGAAGTCGTGTTCGATAGGACGGAGCAACGTAGTGAATCGAGAGAAAGAAAAAACGAATGAGCTAAAAAGGGTTGGGGGTGAGGAAGAGAGAAAACGAAAAGAATTCGTGCGGAACAAAAGTGTGTAACTGGCAGGTAGAGGTAAAAGAGAAGAGGGGGAGGGGAGTGAAAATGGAGTGAGAGATAGTGTAAAAAATTACAAGCAAATTCCATCGGCGTTGAAAGAAAAGAGCCAGTGATTTTGCCAACGTGTGCAACAGACACACTAGACGAATCATCCTCGAGACGTCCCTTCATCTTCTCTTCTATTCTCTCCAATTTTTCCATCCTGCACTCTCTCTCTCTCTCTCTCTCTCTCTCTCCTTCTCTCTCTCTCTCTCTCTCTCTCTCTCTCTCTGCACACCGTTTCATCCCTTTTTCCACCTAACGCTCTCGCTCGTCCCTTTTTCCCTTCGAACTTTCCATCCACGAACTTTTCGCGAAAACGAAAAATCCTCCGCTGTCCAAGTAACCCGTGGAAAAATATCGGTTTGTCTGCACATACATGGACGAGATGGCGAGCGAAAGAACAAAAGGAGCGTAAAGTATGCGTTTACATATTTTCCTTGAGTCCCTGTACGGACCTCAACTTTTCACTGCATTGCAACGCTGCAACGCTTTTTTTCCCCTTTAGCTTGCTCGTTTGGCTGCTTTCGCGAATTTCGCAAAAAAACAATTAGCAACATTAACAAATACACTCGTTACTCAATTTAAAAAATTACTTGGCAGTTGAATAGGGAAAAAATCAAAGTAATCAAGGTGAGTCGAGAGACCGTTTATTGCAAAGTACCTCCATTTCATTTCCAATACGAATTTTCACTTCCAGAGCAACCGGAGAAAAGCCTCGAATGTCAAAAAACATCGCGACAGTTCGGCCGATACTTGCTCAAAACTCACCTACTGAAATTCGATTTGTTCGAAAATAAAAATAGGTATAAATCTGCGAGAACAATAAACATTTGACTATTGGATGGGCGATTTATGACATTAGGCAGCCTGGGCCAATACCTGGAGCGGTGACCGCTAAGCAGCGGTAACTCGCATGATCAACAGAACTCGAGTAGAAATCCTGCTCCGGCTACAAAATCACCTGATCAGGTATCCTGATTTTTTTTCATGCCTTGATCAGGATTTTTTATTAAGCCCTGATCGTTTTTGTGACACTTTCCCTGATTTCGGTCTGATCAGGGTAAAAAATCAAAGCCTGATCAGGGTGAAAAGTGAAGGCCTGACATGCAGTCCAAAGAGCGAAGTTCGCCGTTGGTTCGGAAACCACCATCTCATCACATTCTTCATTGCACTGTCAAAAAAATATTTCATTTAAATAGGATCTATTGAATTCAAATGAGTTTTTTACTACGATCCTTTTTGTTTCAAATACATTTTTTTACAATATTTCATAAATCCAAAATAAATTGAAATACTTAATTTAGAGTTCTACCACAATGATTTTGTATCATAATCCGTCAATCCCTGGCCTTCTGAATGGATTTTTTCGAAAAATATGTTTTGCATCCACATGGGATCGAACCTAGAACCTACCCACGTATAGCTACGCACGCTGCCCCCATGCTACCGAGTGTTTGTAGCATTTTGGTGGCATGAGAAACCAATTTCTATAATTATTTGTTGTATCACATAAACTATATCAATTAGTTAACATCATTATAATTAGAGAGTTTTATCGGAAATCATGCTATAGATTTTTCAAACATTACTTATATATATATATATATATATATATATAACTCCTCTCTCTCCGCCCCTCTCTACCCCCTCCCCTTCGATGTGTGTATTGTAATCACGACGGACCATTAATTCAGTCAAACATAAAAATGTTTCTACGAAAATTGTATTCAATTTCAATTTGAAAAAATTCAATATATGAATTTAGTGGATCCAACTAAATTATTTTTTTGAACACAGGAAACCGAATCACAGATTTATTAGGAATAAATAAAATATTAGGAATAATAAAAAATGTACGCATATAGTGGACAATATGTGTCGACGTTTTGACGACGCGCTAATAGTATATAGTTCGTGTGGTGTTTGATAAGAGGTTAGGCGTGTAAAAGGCACCAAACTGTATATAGGTCCAGTTACTCGGTCATTGCTTGAAGCTAGCCAGATCAGGTGAATTTATGCAAGCCGTAAGTCCATTCACTTGATCATCGCCTGAAGCTAGCTGGTTTAGGAAACTGGAGGAAACAGTACATCCAGTTGCCTGATTATCACCTGACACCAACCGGATCAGGCAAATTGGAGCATACGTTAAGGCCTTAGGCCACAGTAACGGGTATAAAATCATGTGCGAATTTAACATTTTTTTTCGTATGAAAAGTGATTCACTCATAAAATTAATGACACATCTATTTAGTATGCATATCAAGCTGTTAGAATTTTTTATTTTTTTCGATGTACAAAATGGCTCACTACTCGAAACTTCTCGAAACAGCTTTTTTCCAATTGACGTGACAAATAACTGCAACAATTTTCACTCGATTTACTTCAAATTTAAAAGTTATGTTCCTAATTGCATTTCGTGGTGAACCACGTACGGAATTTCTGATTAATCGAAAACTTTTCATTTTATGAGCAGTTTATGAGCATTTATAACGAAATTTTTCACTGAAAATTCATTTCTTAAGGGGTTACCTCCACTTGCGATTTTGAAAAAATTGATTTTTTTATTGCATTTTTTTGAAGTATAAGTATCTGAGAATAGATGGCTCTATGACTATAGGAATAGATGACTCTATGTACGTTTACAAAAAAAAATATTTTCTTCGTGTAAACTGAAATTGAAACTTTAAACGCGTTTTTCTCAAAATGGCATTTCTAAAGTCGGTGACCAAGATTACTCGAACACTAATGAACCGATCTTCTTGAAATTTTGCAGGCTTATTTAATACATAAAAATCTAGTCTTTAATCGTTCGATTTTTTTTTTCGAAAAAATGGCCGTTTTATAGCCAAAAAACGGCTGTTTTTTTTCGTTAAATTCGAACCATTAACTTTGACTGTCCGCCATTTTGTGAAAAATGAATATTTTTTAAAATCCTTCGATTAAAGACTAGTTTATACTTATATTTGACTAAATCCATCCGCATTTTTTTTTTCAGATGATCCACTTCGCCGCCATGTTGGTCACCGCAAACCGTGTATATAAAAACATTATTTCATTGACGGCCATTTGCCACTAAACAATGTAATATTTTTCAATAAAAAAATTACCGAAAGTTCTTCAAGATGTGTTCTTCAAGATGGTATATTGATCGATTAAAAAAGTTTTGTAGTTTTCTTTAAAAAAAATTCATGAAAAAGGCCTTTTTTGCGCTACAAGTGGGCGTAACGCCTTAAGTTTAAATACCTACAACTTTTGAATAAAACAATATTTCTTTAAATTCCGTACGTACTTCTCTAGGTATTCTAATGTAGATTGACGAGAATTTTTGTTTTTTGTTCTAGGTAAAAAATCGTGGATGCTAAATGTCACGCCGCGGAGCGCCTAAAAAAGATGACAAAAGAAAATATTAGTAGTCAGCGATTTTGTACATCGAAAAAAAATATATATATTTTCTAACAGCTTGATATTCATATTGAATAGATGTGTAATCAATTTTATGAGTGAATCACTTTTTGATACGAAAAAACTGTTAAATTCGCCCATGATTTTATACCCGTCACTGTGGCCTCAGCCCTTATCAAGGCCTCCGTACTACAACATGATCAGTCCCGGATCAAATATCAGGCCAGCCTGACAATATTTCTACTCGGGAACGCATACTTTCCATTCAAATGTACCTAGGCAACTGCCATCCTCGAAGTATCAATGAACCCGCAATTAGAGCACCTCAATAATTACGCGCTTGGGGCAGCAGCGCAAGAAATCCCATGCCATAAAAGGATTTATGGAAGGCCGAAAAAAGAAGGAACAAAAAACGGTCCGCTATCCTGTCTCCGCGGTACTTCGAGCTTAAACAATAACCCATTATCCGTGGTAAATCAGGGGATAGGCGAGCCGTGGGGGTTCACGACGTGAGTGTCATGCGCCAATGAGCTTCGCCGTTAATGAGTATCCGGCTGGGGAAGCACCCAGTGCGGCTCCACAGCCAGGAATGGAATGACGCAATTAATTAGTGAAATTAGTCGTTCCAGGGGCGAGAGAGATGACTTGGTCGCTTAGCCTGTGGCAACGAGACTTTCAGTGACGGCAACGAGAAGGCCGAAGGGAACAAAAAACGCCGTTTGCCACGCAAAATCCCATCGTCCAATGGCAGCAAAGGCCAAGGGAGTAACAACATTAGCCCTAATGATGATACAAAATAAGGAGAGTTCCCGTTGAAAAGGTGAACGAGGCTCCCTCATCCAGTATCAATTACTGACGAAAACGCACCCCCAACTGAGGGAATTGTCACCTTTTTCGCTGCTTTGTTTTATCTCCCAAGGATCGCTACGTGAATTCCCTTTGTGCGACAATCCAGGGCTCGAACGCGCAGTAATTCGCATCACCGTAAATTAATTCGATCAAATAACGGCGCGTAACGCTTGGCCGGTCACGCTGAGCGTTGCCAGTAGCGCATCGCAGCCTTCTTCCCATTGGACGTTTCCCCGGAGAAGAGCCACTCGGTGATCGAGCTACCCCCATTCCTCGTACGAGCATCATACCGCGCAACTTCATGCTCGAATCTCTACTCATTTTGGGCTCGCGTGCTGTCTCTAATAAGCAACGCGTTTGCCCGCAAGCACCAACTGCTCTCCCTGGTAGCTTGTTGAATAATTAGTGATCGAATTTTCGACGCGGTATCACATCGGTGATGAAACGCCATCGCGGCTGGTCAAAGCGTCAGAGGTTACCACTCTTTCGAGGCATGTAAATCGGGTGAAGAATGCGCGAGTGAGCCATCGATCAATGGTAATTTCCATTTCCGATTGCTACTCTTTGGATGACCCTGATAGCCGTTTGTCCAATTGCCATCGAGGGCAATCTCCTCGTCGGGCTGAACCAGCCGAGAACGACAGGATTGCACCGCAAAAACTAGGCTTGTTTGACGTGTGTTTAAAGTATGCAGAAGTAACAGAACATAAAGGCTAGACACGCGTTGCCAACTTGATTCTACACACTTATGCATTTGGTAACACGTAACGGGTCACAATTACACACGTAATGCTTTTAAATTACACACGTGAGTGTGCAATTTTTTAGATGAAAAACGCTGCATAGCCGCCATTTTGAAATTAATCGCTTAAAAAAAATAATTGTATACAGTCCCTGATATGTATGATGCACACCTTTTTTTGTAATCTCGATTTATTTTGTAGTTTTTCTAAAAAAAAATCCCCAAAAAGCTTATTTTTTCGGCCTCTAAAGTGGCCTAACCCCTTAAGGGGTTACCCCCACTTGCGATTTTGAAAAAATCGATTTTTTTTATTGCATTTTTTTGAAGTATAAGTGTCCGGGCCCATACTTCTGTATGGGTCCGGAATAGATGACTCTATGTAAGTTTACAAAAAAAAATATTTTCTTCGTGTAAACTGAAATTGAAACTTTAAACGCGTTTTTCTCAAAATGGCATTTCTAAAGTCGGTGACCAAGATTACTCAAACACTAATGAACCGATCTTCTTGAAATTTTGCAGGCTTATTTAATACATAAAAATGTAGTCTTTAATCGTTCGATTTTTTTTTTCGAAAAAAATTGCCGTTTTATAGCCAAAAAACGTCCATTTTTTTTCGTTAAAATCGAACCATTAACTTTGACTGTCCGCCATTTTGTGAAAAATGAATATTTTTTAAAATCCTTCGATCAAAGACTAGTTTATACTTATATTTGACTAAATCCAACCGCATTTTTTTTTCAGATGATCCACTTCGCCGCAATGTTGGTCACCGCAAACCGTGTATATAAAAACATTATTTCATTGACGGCCATTTGCCACTAAACAATGTAATATTTTTCAATAAAAAAAATTACTGAAAGTTCTTCAAGATGTGTTCTTTAAGATGGTATATTGATCGATTAAAAAAGTTTTGTAGTTTTCTTTTAAAAAATTCATGAAAAAGGCCTTTTTTGCGCTACAAGTGGGGGTAACGCCTTAATTGAAGACTACATTTGGCCTTAACTTTTTGTTTCATTTATAGATCATTTTTGAGTTTGTCACGTGGAAGAACCTCAAATTGGAATCTATTTTCCAAAACCTCGATAGCTGCATCGAATCTTCAGCGACGTATTTTTGTTTCGAGGCCATCACCGACAAGCAAAAAGCGGCCGTCATCGTGAAGCTGTATGAGAACCTAGCCAATGCGAAGACAAGAAACACTGTGACACCTCTCATACATACTACAGAGTAATATATAACTACTGTTGAGTTCAGTCCAATAAATGCATATATTTTTACGATAAAAAGCTTTTATTATTCAATTTATTATTCCGACGCATCCCATGTATATACAGTGCTGCGAAAATAAGTGGGTTGCTTTTACACACTTTGAGTGTGTAAATAGCTGTAGAAACTTTTTACACGTTTTAAGGAGGTACACCAGCTTCAGCAAAATGGTGATAGATCAATAAAATTTGGTGAATATATTCTTTAGTATTATTCATGTAGATACAAATTTTTTCAGATTTGTTGGTTGTGCCGTTTTGTTACAAATAATTCACAAGCGTTTATTCTTATACCCGGAATATATACCTATATCTATAAAAACCCTATGCTTATACACGTGAACTTCAATGTTCAATTATTCGATAACGGCACAATGAAAAAATCTGAAAAAAATTGTATTGACATATATAATACTAAAGAATATACTCACCAAATTTTATTGATCTATCACCATTTTGAAATTTGACCATGGTTTAGCATGGCAACATTGTATGAAGCTGGTGTACCTCCTTAAGGCGTGTAAGAAAAAAAACACACAAGTGTGTTGTTTGAACGCATCTATCCGTGTTATTTTCACACCCTCATTTTTCACACGCGCTAAAACGTGCAAAAAGTGTCTCCAGCCATTTACATGCCTGAAGTGTGTAAGAACAACACATTTGTTTTTGCAGTGTGGCTTTTTCACCAATGCACGGATGATGATCATTGTTGGAAATGAGTGAATGTCTGGTGAAAGTGAACCTACCTGAAGATAACCACCGGCACAGGTTGTCGCGTTGACCAATACGCCAACTTTGAACTTCTTGAATCGAACACGCAGTATCCAATCGCGTGGAGTGCCACGAAAGGCCCGAAAACGGTACCAGCAGGTCAGCGGTTTGCCCCAGGTTGCCGGGCTGACCGAGGGGCTCGAAACGTCCTCGTATATGTCGACGGTCTTGTTGCAATGATCGCGTTCAGCTGTAAGTACCAGAGAAAAGTGGAATTAGGCATTCGATCGTCGATGATCAGTTCGGAAAGTATCCGGCGAAGAGAAGACTCGCCGGTTGGGCCCTCACCAATGGCCAATCATACGTGTCACATGGGAATTTGCATGTACGGACGACAACACGGAAAAATAAAGTGCAGAAGTGTGAAGTTGGGCGCAAGGCGGAAAGGTGGCAGGGGTCTAAACGTAGGTAAGTAAAGGCACGCCTCGCTTTTTCAGATAGTTTGAAACGAGGCGTTGAAAACACGTTCGCTTCGCGTAATAAGATCCCCGTGTCAAAGAGTCGACGTTGTGGAAAGGCGCTGCACGAGCACGTCGTCGCCCTCGTCGTATGACGAGGACGTGGCCTGGCCATCATCTTGGCGACACCAGTGCCCTTTAAGGGGTCTTCTCACTTTAGACGTTAAAAAAGGCTATTTTCATGCATTTTTTTCATACGTTTATATTATAGATATTGATGTAAAAGATGTTGCACTTAATAAATATACTTTCGAAATACATTTTTTTTTAAATATTTTTTTTAGTCACTATTTATAGACGAAAATGGTAGTTAAAAAAAATTCCTAAAAAATTGTAGGAATTTAACAAAACGGAATTTAACAAACAAAATTTAAAATTAAACGGTTTTAGATTTAGTATGTTTAATGGCTATAGCGCATATCATACGATTTTTTATATGTGCCAAAATAACAAAATGGCGGACACAAAAAAACGTGTTTTTTTAACGTTTTTGGCAAAAATAAAAAATAGTAAATATCAAAATTTAAACAAATCCTTGATATGCGCTATAGCTATAGTTGTAAAGAATATGTGGTTAATATTTAATAAGGATCGGTTTAGAAGTTTCGAAGATTTTATCAACAAGCCGTCGTAAAACGGTGTTTCGAGAAAATCGCTTTTAAGGGGATGTACCTGAGTAAACGGCGAGAAAAACAGGTAAACTTCGGGAATTTTTATCTCAAAAACTAATGTTTCGATTGGATCCGGGTTTTTTTACGGGAAAATATGGACATTGAGGTATGTTTAGGAATTTTTTAAAATAAATTCGTTGACTGGAAGCGATTCAAACGCGATTATCTCAAAACATAGTTTTCGAAGTCGGTGCCAGATGTATCTCGAAAACGGCTTGTCCGATTTTGTCCAAATTTGGATACAATATTCTTCGATAGTTTTTCTCGTTCGCCACGTAGGATTTTTTTGAAATTTTCATTTTTGACGGAATTGCGACCGTTTTAATTTAACATTCGTTTTTCGTTCGCAATTTCCGACGATTTCGGATTGGATACACGATGCATAAAAAAGCAATGGTTCAATTAAATGAAAAAACCCCTACGTGGCGAACGAGAAAAACTATCGGAGAATATTGTATCCAAATTTGGACAAAATCGGACAAGCCGTTTTCGAGATACATCTGGCACCGACTTTGAAAACTATGTTTCGAGATAATCGCGTTTGAATCGCTTCCAGTCAACGAATTTATTTTTAAAAAATTCCTAAACACACCTCAATGTACATATTTTCCAATAAAAAAAATCCGGATCCAATCGAAACATTAGTTTTTGAGATAAAAATTCCCGAAGTTTACCTGTTTTTCTCGCCGTTTACTCAGGTACCTCCCCTTAAAGTTTGTTTGGGTTACATAAATACATAAAAAAATGTTTTAATGTATTTCGAAAGTGTATTTATTAAGTGCAATAACTTTTACATCAATATTGATAATACAAACCGATCAAAAAATTCACGAAAATAGCCTTTTTAGCGTCTAAAGCGAGAAGACCCCTTAAGAGACGAGAGAGCAACGAGAGAGACACGTTCGATGCTGGAGTCCGTTTGCACCAGGTTCCAACCGTCAACGCTTTCCCCCGGCACTCTCGAGCACCCTCTTGGAACTCGCCACCCTACTTCCGGCATGGAAAACACAATGCCACCGGTCCCCGGGGCTTTGGAAGTTTTCACTTCCGGAACAACCGAGCAAAAGCCTCGAATCTCAAAAAACATCGCGACAGCTCGGCCGATACTTGCTCAAAATTAAACGTCAAAAGAAAATGGACAACTCGCTCTTTTTGGAATAGCCTTGCCTCTTCGCCACAATCACGAACGAGGTGAGTTCAGGCGAGAGCGAAGAGAGTTCGGAGCGGGAATACCCACGTCCACACGGCACGTGAAAACTTACGACTGTAATCATCTCCTCGTTTATCGTCTCGGAGGGCTATACGGAGGGACTCCTGGCACAAATGGAAGTTCAGTGTTGGTGAAGGCACGGGAGAGAAGGTAGATGGAAGACGGCGTCGCGATAGGGTTGAAACCCAAGCTTGATGAGACGAGGATGGGCAATCGAGGATGCGCAGTGCTCTCCGAGGGTGGGATGAAAGACCGGGGGAGCTTTTCGCCATCTCTGTTAGGAGAATCAGCGCGAAAGTTTGGAGGCTCGCTCACCTCGAAGTAATCGAGATTCGACCTCTTGCACAGTCACGGAATTCTGTCAAGAGATTCGCTGGATGTCTTCCTTTGTGGCGAGATCTTTTTCTCATTTTCTTGCCTCCTATTTCGCAAGCAACTATTTCCTCTACGTGGATTCTATCAAAATTGCATTCGATTTGAATAAAAAAACACGAGAAAGTTTTCTTCTTTATTGTATCTTCACTTTTGGACCACACCTGTCACTTCACTACTTTACAGTCCCGTACAAAGACCCCTCGGAGCATCGCCCACTGAGCGGGCCAGTGCGCGTCCAAGTATTGGCCAACGCTGCTTGACGCGGTCCTCTAGTTTCTCGGCTGTTTTTTTACGGCTTTTTCAATAATTTTTTACGGGCAAAGCATCGAAATAATCAATCTCATTGTTTTTGCATAATCTTTATTAACATTTAAATAAGCTTTACAAATTTTTTGAAGTCAAAATATAAAATAGAATAAAAGTTATAGTGGCCGACAGGAAGACATCAAGTAAAAGAGGTGCTTGACGGTGACCAAGATTGCGGCTGTTCTGCTTATCTGAAATCAAAAAACCAAACGGCATTTTAATCTTCATATTTAAGACTAGCGATTGAACTAGAGTGAATTCTAAATTACAAAAATTGACTTTTTTATACACTTTTGAAAATTACATTCTATTTTTTACTCATTTTTTCTTAAGTTTTTCGCTCGTACAAAAAAAACTATCGAAGCAATCATGATAATCCTAGTTCAATCGCTGGCTTATAATATATTAAAGATGCTGTATAAATTTGAACAAGATCGGTGCAGTAGTTTCTGAAATATCGTGGTCACCGTTTCGAAAAATGGTGTTTTGAGAAAAAAGCGTTTGAAAGTATACCTGCTCCGTATACCTGCTCCGTTCCAGGGCAGTAACTTGTGAACCACTTCGAATATCGAAAAATCCTTTGGCACACATTTTCTACACATGTTGTAGATGTGATTTATGAAAAAAAAATCGATTTTTTCGACCCGAGAAACTAGAGGACCGCCTTAAGGCAGTAGTCTGGTTTAGAAATTTGACAAAATCGATTTTTTTAAATTTTATTATCCCTTAGACCTTTCTCAATACGCTCGTGAAAACCGTTTATTGATATTTAAAAAATTAGCAGAGGAATAGAAATTATAAGCAAGCCGCGCGCTCAGGTAGTGCGGTCGGGAAGCAGCTGCGCGCTCCCAGTATCAAAACTTTGAACGCGTTTATCTCAGAACTATGTTTTTCAAATCGGCGTCCACGATATCTCGATAACTAATTGACCGAGCGAGCTCAAATTTTGCACATACCTTCGGTAGCCTCTTTCTGAGAACTGGTAGCAGAATTGAGTCGAACAATAATTTTGCCCACATTGTATAACTCGTCGAATACCCGAAAATGTAGGAAATATCGTTAATCAAAGTTTAAAAGGCCGTCATTTTGTAACAAAATTTTTTTAAGTACTAATTCTGCTACCAGTGCTTAGAATACTCATACAGATTGAGAATATACATATTTTTTTCAGATGCATACAACATCACCCAGAGTGGGCGCCGATTGAGGCGGTTTTCGGCGGACCATGTTGTAAAAAAATAGAAAACTACATGAAAATATTTAAAACAATTTTTAAAAAATGTAGATACATTCTCGAAGGAACAATAAATACATAGGTAAGATTTCATCAAGACAACTTGAACGGTTTAAAAGTTATTCCAACCCAAAAATGACGTAAAAAATCTCGCTCTAGACCAGACTACTGCCTTAAATTATTACACACTTTCGCAGCTGTCTCCATCAATAACACGCTTATTCAAAAAACTCACATAAAACGTGTGGAATCAACATACAAGACGCATATTTACACACATTGGACTAAACAACACACGATGATAGCAACGCACGAGGAAAAATGACACGGGAAAAATCAACACAGTTTAAGTGTGTTAACCGCGAGTTATTGATCATATTTTTTTAAAATCACCTTGGTTTTGGCATCAAGTGAAACTCATTAGTTGATTTGACATCGATTGATTGAGGCATCAGGCCACAGTAACGGGTATAAAATCATCTGCGAATTTAACAATTTTTTTTCGTATGAAAAAGTGATTTACTCATAAAATTAATAACACATCTATTTAGTATGAATATCAAGCTGTTAAAACATGTATTATTTTTCGATGTACAAGATGGCTGACTACTCGAAACTTCTCGAAACAGCTTTTTTCCAATTAGCGTGACAAATAACTTCAACAATTTTCACTCGATTTATTTCAAATTTAAAAGTTATGTTCCTAATTGCATTTCGCAGAGAAGTCCGTACGGAATTTCTGATTGATCGAAATCTTTTCATTTTATGAGCAGTTTCTGAGCAGTTATAACGAAATTTTTCACTGAAAATTCATTTCTTAAGTTCAAATACCTACAACTTTGGAATAAAACAATATTTTTTAAATTCCGTACCTACTTTTCTAGGCATTCTAATGTAGATTGACGAGAATTTTTGGTTTTTGTTCTAGGTAAAAATTGTGGATGCTAAATGTCACACCGCAGAGCGCCTAAAAGAAAAGATAACAAAAGAAAATATTAGTAGTCGGCCATTTTGTACATCGAAAAAAATATATATATATATTTTCTAACAGCTTGATATTCATACTGCATAGATGTGTAATTAATTTTATGAGTGAATCACTTTTTCATACGAAAAAAATTGTTAAATTCGCACATGATTTTATACCCGTTACTGTGGCCTAAGGCCTTAACCGATTGATTGAAGATCACATTCGGTCTAGACTTTTTGTTTCGTTTATAGATCATTTTTGAGTTTATCACGGGGGAGAACCTGAAATTGGGATCTATTTTCCAAAACTTCGATAGCTGTATTGAATCGTTAGCGACGTATTTTTGTTTCGAGGCCATCACCGACAAGCAAAAAGCGACCGTCATCGTGAATCTGTACGAGAACCTTGCCTATGCGAAGACAAGAAAAACAGTGACACCTCTCATACATACTACAGAGTAATACCGAAGATCACCGGAGCTGCACCATCAATTTTAATTCACCACCCCATCAGCGTAGCCGCACACTAATGCAAAATACTACTTAAACAATTAAAAAAAAGACGTTTGCACCGCTGATAGAATTATGCCCTCCCTAAGAAATTTTATTCCTTCGGCAGTATTTTTCACAATTAAGTTAGACCTAATTGGACGGCCGGGGGTTGCAAATTTCCATCTTTCTACACCGACATCGAAGGAGGTCGATTATTTCAACTTCCTCTCCAACGAATCCAACAGTGTTCCAGTCATACCTCATTTCCTTTGTTCGTTCGTTGGTTTCGAGTACTCTCTCCCTCTCTCGCTCTCTGATCGATGCCGGATCGTTGGTAACGTCGATTTGCAAATCTAATCGCCACTTGCGGGGTTTCATCCACACCTCGCGCGCCCGCGTCAATATTCTCATGCCTCCATTGACGCTGATAGTATTCAGACCACGTAAACGTGCATCGAGCAAATTCCACTTTAACATTTGACATCGTGCTTTACCAGCGACCCGATTTGATTTGTGACAGAATGTTTGCGGTTTTCGATTAGCCATCCTCGCGTGAATAAATTATTCCATATTTGCTTATCCGTTTCATCAGCCCATTCCCAAAACCCAGGACTCTTACAAGTAAAGCTTGCGAGGTCGATCTCTCCGATTTCGAGGAAATTTGGCATGCTTGTAGAATGGGTAAAAATAGGCGACACGTATTTTTTTTATCTGCGGATCCTGATTTTTAAGGGGTTACCCCCACTTGCGATTTTGAAAAAATCGATTTTTTTTATTGCATTTTTTTGAAGTATAAGTATCCGGGCCCGTACTTCCGTATGGGCCCGGAATAGATGACTCTATGTAAGTTTACAAACAAAAAATTTTCTTCGTGTAAACTGGAATTGAAACTTTAAACGCGTTTTTCTCAAAATGGCATTTCTGAAGTCGGTGACAAAGATTACTCGAACACTAATGAACCGATCTTCTTGAAATTTTGCAGGCTTATTTAATACATAAAAATGTAGTCTTTAATCGTTCGATTTTTTTTTTCGAAAAAAATGGCCGTTTTATACCCAAAAAACGGCCATTTTTTTTAGTTAAAATCGAACCATTAACTTTGACTGTGCGCCATTTTGTGAAAAATGAATATTTTTTAAAATCCTTCGATTAAAGACTAGTTTATACTTATATTTGACTAAATCCATCCGCATTTTTTTTTCAGATGATCCACTTCGCCGCAATGTTGGTCACCGTAAACCGTGTATATAAAAACATTATTTCATTGACGGCCATTTGCCACTAAACAATGTAATATTTTTCAATAAAAAAATTACTGAAACTTCTTCAAGATGTGTTCTTTAAGATGGTATATTGATCGAATAAAAAAGTTTTGTAGTTTTCTTTTAAAAAATTCAAGAAAAAGGCTTTTTTTGCGCTACAAGTGGGGGTGACACCTTAAGGGGTGAAACGCACCCTCGATAATAGGGGTGTTTTTCGTTTTTCGTCGATAACGTTATCGCTATCATCTCCAATGTATAGTACACGAGAAAATAAACATTGTTGCAATTTGAAGTTTTTTTTATATCTTCTACCGTTAAATCGTTATCGACGAAAAACGAAAAACACCCTAATTTTCGGGGGTGCGTTTCAACGCTTAAAAATCTGGTTCCGCAGATATAAAAAAAATACGTGTCGCCTATTTTTATCCATTTTACAAGGATGCCAAATTTGCTGGAAATCGGAGAGATCGACCTCGCAAGGTTTACTTGCTAGACAAATTTGAACAACTAGACATGTGTCTCGGGGATAATCTCAACCTGAATTTGTCATTTTTATCTCTCGATAAAGTGATCCTTCCAAAATGAACTTCGAGACAGGGCCAAAATAATTAGATTGTGGATCCAATTAACATTGAGTCGGTGCACGTGGACGAATATCTGAGTATATTTGGAGGTTCTTGAAAGGCTCACGTCCAATGAATGGCAATGGAGTGTATCAGAGATACAGGCGGCCTTTGACGACTCCCCGAGAGGATGTTGCAACCCTTTGGTAACTTACAGTACACAAAGCGAGAATATGGCAACCAATGGTCTGGTATATTACACTGGGTGCACGATTCAATGATACTGTGCATCAAGTTCGGAGGCTTCAATGCATACATGAATGAGCGTAGATCAAGGGTGACCATTATACGGTGATTATGTGTTCTTTGTAGGTCTGGTGCGGGGATTTTGCGACAGATAAAAATATTAAACTTAATTGTTTTTTTAGTCCTCTTCGAAAAAATATATGGGGATTTTTCTGGTGGGTAGTATTTGCCAGAAAAATTAAACATTCAAAAAAAGTCCATTTCGAGTTCAGCTGAAGAAAGATAATTTAATTTCGGTAAATATTCGGAAGTGGGGCTCCTGATAGAACCAGGTTAACAACCCTAACCCAATCAAACGCAAACAAAAATTAGCCTGATTCTAGCAAGAGCCCCGCTTCCGAATATTTACCTTTATTCCGAATACGAAACGCTCCGAAAAAACTTTTTAAACTGATTACACCTAGCTCGTGGCCGGAAAAAAGAGGAATGTTCGTGATTTTTTTTCTGGGAAAACGTGCGCCGATTTTCAACTTGTTTTTTTTTGCTTTGAAGCGTATATTGTTAAGTATCTTTTATCATGTTTCTGTTGAAAAATATTTATACGTGAGAGGGATACAATGGTTTGTGCAGAACGCAGCTGGATGAAGAAAATTTAATACCGAATGCGAAACACGCCCAAATTTTTTTTTAACGAGCTGCGTCTAGCTCGTGGCCGAAAAAAGAGGGATTTTCGTTAACTTTTTCTGGGAAAACGTGTGCAGATTTTCTTTTTTTTCACGTTGAAGCGTATGGTTTTCAGTATCATTTACCATTTTTGTATGGAAATATATTTATAAACGTGGTAGATGCAAAAGTTTGTGCAGACTACTGTTTGAAAAACGTCCTTCACGGCTACCACTGCTGCTCGGGATCAAATCATCCGAAATTAAAAAATCAAACCCGTTTAGTTTTTGCGTGAAATTATCTAGTGCTCGGGCGAAGGAATTAATAAAAAATATCGATTTTTCAATAAAAGGCAGCAGTCCAAAGTAAAAGTATCGATTTCCGGTGAAAAAACCCTCTACTTTCATTGATAAAAAAACCATGCCCGAAAAAAATGCCTTCGTTCAAGCACTGCTTTTTCATATGTAAAAGAAGCTTGTAAAATTTGAAGCTGCTTGTTTCAGTGATTTTTGAGACATCGTGGTCACCGATTTCGAAAAAGTCATGATGACAAACCGCTTTTAAAGTTCGGCGGTTCGCGGAACAGATCAATAAACGTCAATAACTCTCATAATTTTGAACGGTTCGACTTGAAATTTTTGGAGAATATTTCTGAAATGTTATATTTTGAGAATCCGTCGAAAGCCAAAAATCGATGTTAAAAAAATGTCAACTAACAAGGAAACGTTGCGAGGTCGATGTCTCCGATTTCGATGAAATTTGGCATGCTTGTAGAATGGGCAAAAATAGGCGACACGTATTTTTTTATATCGGCGGAACCCCATTTTTAAGGGTTGAAAAGTACCCTCGAAAATTGGCGTGTTTTTCGTTTTTCGTCGATAACGTTTTAACGGTACGAGATATGGAAAAACTTCAAATTGCAACAAGGTTTATTTTTTCGTGTACTATACATTGGAGATGAGAACGATGCAGATAGCAACAAATTTCATATTGTTTATTGCAAAAATGCAATTTTTTCAACCGTATCTCCGAGAATTTTTAATCGATTGGGATGTAAATTTGCACACATGTAGAGAATGGAAAAGTGCGGATACGGATTTTTACCTTTTTCCGATACCTCACAATTAAGGGGTGGAAACTGCCCGTCGATTTTTTTGCCGAGAGCATCGTATTATCAGCTAGCCTTTTGGCATTTCGGCCTAAATTCACGTCAATATACGTTCGTGTTATGACGCAATTGTATATTTGTAACATTCCAGCCCCTCCCCCCCCCCAACGCCCCCCTCTCGAAAGGCAAACGTTCAAAGTTCCTACCGTGCGGCATGGACGAAAATTTGTAAAAATAAAAATGGGTTACAAAGAAAGTACAATCAGTCAAAAAAATCGATACACATTGTCTCGTTTTGGCGGAACGACACTCTTAAGGGAACAACGCACCCTTAACGACTTCGTTCTTTCTATAGCTCGTGAACGGGCCGAAATAAAAATAAAGTTCGGAAGGAAAACATGTTGTATTCTTCGACTACTAGACGTTCATGATGAAAATGATGAGTACAGCAATAAATGGCGTGTTGTTTATTGCAATAATTCGTGAATTACTTGTGAAAAATCACTCTTCAGTGTTCTACTAATATGGGCAGAGGCAAGGATCGCAATCACGGACTGACTTCGTGCTTCGGGAAGCAACTGGATTACAATTGTATATTTACGAAGAAATTCTCCCCCGCCACGTACTGCCTTTGAAGATTACAACACAATCGGAAAAGTGTTCTCACGCTTACTCATTTAGGAAATGTTTTCTTATGGATTATACTTATTACAATAATGATAGTCATGATAAAAGTGTTTGAAACAAAGAGATTTTTTACACCACGCACAAGTGATAATAGCTGCTTCGCCGCATATATCGCATGTCGGTACATTTTGTGAAAAGCAAAATTCTACCGGATTTTCGAAGTTTGGTGGTCTTTCTTCTTCGTACCCGCTTTTGTACCACGCATATTTGAAAAGATTTGTAAACCGTGGAGAAGAAAACTGGTTGTGTGTAAGAGATTGTAATTTAACAATATTATTTCTCAAATGCAGATTGACATCGTAATTGTATAATATTACTGCGTCAGAAAAGTGTTTGACGAAGTTTTTCCATACGCGGAAGCCATAAACATCAAGGGGCTGTATCATTCCAGTCGTACCTGCAGGAATTACTAATTATCATATGGACTAATTGTCTACAGAACTAATGAAACTCGTGCAATATATTTACCTGCTGGAATAGTTAAAACTTTAATATCTTTCCCTTGCATATCCATTTCTTTAAATGCAGTTGGACATTGACCGCTCCAAGAATCCAGAAGTATTACCGATTTTGGACCCGTATTGGGAATATATACTTCTTGGAACCATCGCTTGAAATGATTAGTCGTCAATTTTCCAGATTTCGAAGCCAATAGAAATATATTTTCGGCTCTGAACATAGTTTGTTCCACTCGAGGACCAAATTTGCCGGTAGGTTCGTTTAAAACGATCAACATAGGTGCCAAAAGCTTGCCACTCGCAGAAACCAAAGGCTGTATAGTATAACTGCGTGTTGTTGATGTTTTCGATTGCACGACTGCCTCAACGGATTTCTGCCCTTCTTTCGCCAATGTGCGGCCTGTATGTAGCTCTAAATTGAATCCACTCTGATCAGAATTAAATGTGTTTTCAGCCCCAACGTTGGCTATGTTGACTTTCACCATTTCTATAAATTCGATAGCTTTGTTTTGAAGTGTATCAGCGTTTAATAATTGTTGTTTTGTTACATATTTAGTAATCTTCCGTGACACAATTCCATGTTGGTTTTTGAATGTCCTTAGCCAAGAAGCGGATGCTTGGAAATTTACGGCTGGTATTTCTACAATTTCTCGTGCACGTAAGGCCCATCGTCGAAGATCTATATCATGGACAGGTAGCCTTCTGCCAAAGCATCATTAAAATTGTTTAACGTGTAATGAGCTATCTTTGCTAACTTTTCTTTGTAGGTGCCACCCTTATTTATACTATGGGCCCACCGGCGCAACTGCGGCTCTGATTTCACCTTTTTGAATTTCGTTTGAACAGATGATAACTTTCTATTCCCATTTGCCCCGGATCTCCAGTAATCTACAGCTCTTGTCTTGTATTCGAAACTCAATTCTTCTATATCTTGGGCACATACATTTTCATCAATTTTTGGATCTAGGTATCGTTGTCCGTGCCAATCTCTTTCACTGTCATCTTCTATTACGGCTGCTTCATGAATTTCATTTGGTGACAGAAAATCCAAACCAGTTTCGACTTCCATTTTCATAGGTTGATCCATCGCTTCAATGATCATGTTTTCTAGATCCTTACTGAACTGTTCTTCCTGTTTGGTGATTGGAGTGCGAGGCAAATTCATAGCACTTATCGCTATGGATAGAAGTTGAATAACATTCACCGGATTAACGTACATTTTTATTTGTATTTCGAATACAAAATGTATGGCTGGCTTCTCCGTCGTAACTGCAGCAATCATGATCGTTGGTGAATTTATATGACTTGAAACCCAATTGATAAATACACACGAAAAAAACAACGACGACACACGCTATTACCAGAACTGCTATTAATCTTTAATAAGGCGATTTCAAGGTTATCATGAGAGCTGCTCTTTGCACCGTAGTCGCTCTTTGCGAAGATTTATTTCTTTCGTTCATTAGTTCCGCTGTTTGTGAAATTAAAGTTAAAGATAAAGATTAAATTATGCTGCGTTATAAGCTGATAAAATTTTTTGCATCATTCTGTTCATGAGTTGCAGCGGCAACCCAAAAACGCTGTAACCTTTGCAGAAAATGCCTTCGATACGGTGAGCGGAGTGGAATTTTTTCGTAAATATACAATTGTAATCCAGTTGCTTTCCGAAGCACGAAGTCAGTCCGTGATTGCGAGCCCTGCTTCTGCCCATATGAGTGGGAAACTGAAGAGTGATTTTTCACAAGAAATTCACGAATTATTGCAATAAACAACACGCCATTTGTTGCTGTACTCATCATTATCATCATGAACGTCTAGTAGTCGAAAAATACAACATTTTTTCCATTCGCACTTTATTTTTATTTCGACAACGAGAAAATGTGTATCGATTATTTTGACTGATTGTACTTTCTTTGTAACCCATTTTTATTTCTATCCATGCGTTTTATCTCGTCCATGCCGCACGGTAAGAACTTTGAACGTTTGCCTTACGAGAGAGGGACCGTTGGGGGGGGGGGGGCGGCTGGAATGTTACAAATATGCAATTGCGTCATAACACGAACATATATTGACGTGAATTTAGACCGAAATGCCAAACGACTAGCTGATTATACGATGCTCTCGGCAAAAAAATCGACAGGCAGTTTCAACCCCTTAATTGTGAGATATCGGAAAAAGAAAAAATCCGTATCCGCACTTTTCCATTCTCTACATGTATGCAAATTTACATCCCAATCGATTAAAAATTCTCGGAGATACGGTTGAAAAAATTGCATTTTTGCAATAAACAATATGAAATTTGTTGCTATCTGCATCGTTCTCATCTCCAGTGTATAGTACACGAAAAAATAAACATTGTTGCAATTTGAAGTTTTTTCATATCTCGTACCGTTAAAACGTTATCGACGAAAAACGAAAAACACCCTAATTTTCAAGGGTGCCTTTCAACCCTTAAAAATCGGGTTCCGCCGATATAAAAAAAAAACGTGTCGCCTATTTTTACCCATTCTACAAGCATGCCAAATTTCATCGAAATTAGAGACATCGACCTCGCAACGTTTCTTTGTAGGGGCCTGGTATCGACGATTCCGTGTAAGTTGACAAATTTCACGATTTATTCATTCCCAAATTTTCAAACGCGTTTTTCTCAAAACCACGATTTTCAAATCGGTACCCAAAATTTCTCGAAAACCAATGGACCGATTGCCTTAAGGTTTTTTGTGGTTATTCTATACACCATTATCTAGTACTTGTCATAGGATTTTTTTTCCGTTACTTAGTTTTTGTTTTATAGGCAAAATAATAACTAATTTTTGGCCCAAAAATCGGCTGCGTTACATCTGACCCGACGACAAAATATCCGCGACAAAATATCCGAGCACAAAATATCCGAAAGACAAAATATTCTCATGACAAAACATCCGCGAGACAAAATCCTAAATCTCGTCCTCCACATCAACGGGGTCGCGCGCAAAACACCTTTGTGGGGTGTGTGAGATAGTTGGGTGGGGGCATAATACGAATTTCTTCATTGCACCCAAACAAAAAAACCAAAACAAACAAACAAACTAAAACAAACAAACCAAACCAAACAAAGCCAAACATATCCGTCACATATCAATAATTTTCCTCCTTTTTATGATGGAATAAATTTCAACGGCATGACTGTACACTTGACATGGAATAAATTTCAACGGCATGACTGTACACTTTAAACTGTCCATAATATCGGCAGATATTTTGTCTTGCGGATATTTTGTCGAGGATATTTTGTTGTCGGGTCAAAACGCGTGTTACGAAAAAATCACTATTTATGATCAAACGTCCGCCATTTTGTCATAAATCGATATTTTCAAAATCGGCTATGACAAGTACTAGATTATAGTATTTAATTTAATAATCTTTTTGGTTTTTTTTCAGATGATTTTTGAAGAAACGCCAGTGGGTACCGTATATGCAGATTTTTTTACGACGCTCCAAGGAGCATACAATATCTTGTATATTTTTGATATTTTTAAATAAAGAAAATTAAACATATTTTTGTATGTATATACTTTTAGATAATGATAACCCCAATCCGAAATTTCAAATAGTTTTCAAAAATTCACAAAAATGAGCTATTTTTCCGGCTCCTAGGTGTATATCTCCCCTTAAAGTGTTAGGTACTCTATGGCCGTACCAGAGGTGGGCTTACGTTATACGCTCAAAGTCGGTGAAAAAAAATGTTCTTGCTATAAATCGAATAGTAACTTATTCTTATGATAATAAAGCACCGTTTTAGCGAGAAATAATCGATTTTTTTAAATTCTACTGTGGCCTTACCCCGTAAATTATCTCTCGAACACGCGATACGCCAAAAAAAGTTTTTCAGTCGTCCTCATTATTCGGACTTTAATACTCTTCATTCTGCTGTCCTCAAAAATACAGCTTTCATTTTTTCCAGAATACTCAATTTTTTTTGGCAAATTCTACTCACCGCAAAAATAGGCTATATTTTTTTCACAGATGACTAGAAAACCCATGAAAAATCATATTTTTCTCGATCGCAAAATCCCCGTGCAAGACCCTTAAAATCACATGGCTATCTTATAACAACGAGATAGAAATTGGCTACGAAATATAATTTGCTCGTTCGCTATTCCCAAGAAATTTGTCCTATATATGTCGCGACCATTCGAAGCTCGGCAGCTGCCATATCGAAGCCTCGATCTTCGTCTCGCATCTCGCCGGATGAATTTCCAACAATCTAACGAAATTTCCATCCCTTGAATATTCAGAGGATATATAATTAATTGGCCGAAATCGCGCACGATTGTCGTTCCCGCGAGTCATCTCCGTTTCTCCATCGCGATCGATCTTCGATGTGCACTTCCCGAGTGCACGTACACTTTATCGGTCCATTAGATTATTTAAATGTGTCGTAAAATCGTGTCCCATTCGCAGTTAAAATCGACTAAATGAAACTAATAAAATTCACCATCTCGTGAAATTATACGATGTGCAGTGGTGGCGTGTGATTCGTTTAACGTCAGCGATGAGCTCGATGGAGAAGCTCCATTTGCAAAACGAATTTATCATTTTCGCGATAGTAAAAATAAACTCTGGGGAGATCGCGTTATCGGAGTATCGTTGAAGCATCAGGTCGAAGATATAATAAGTAGAAAGTGGGAAACATTGCTCTGCAACTAAAAATGGAAAAATAACAAGCGAACGGAATGAGACCGAAAATGCTTGCAAGCTCAAAGAAAATAAGAAAATTAAGGGGCTATACCAGTGTGAACGCTGAACATTTGGGTGATTTTCAGGATTTTTTTGGAAGAAAAAGACTCAATTAAATGTGTCGGAAAATTAAGAATATGTTTGCCTATATTTGACCTACATTACAAATTTTTTTCATAGAAAAATATTGAGATCCAAGCGACTTATGCGCTGCCTTCGGAGGCGCCAAAAAAAAGTTCCTCCACTGCTTACATGATTCCGGCCGATTGAGTAGCTGAAACCGAAAACGGAAAAAAATGTCGTTGAACTGGAAGGTATTTCCTGTACAATGACGTAAGATTTTCGAAAAATATCTAAATCTAACAAAATGGCGTCGTTATGAAGAAAAAGTCTGTTTTCTTGCCCATAAAATGGTCGTTTTTTTCAATGCCAAATCGTCAATTTTCATCCAATCAAAAATATCCTACGTCATTGTAGAGTAAATATATTCAAGAGTACTCCGTTCATATTTCAAGTCAATCGGATAATTGCTCTTTGAGTTACAATCTCAGCAAATTTGAATAATCTCATTTCGAGAATAACGCGTTTAAAGATTTAACTATCGATTTTTGCAAGATAAAATGATTAGAGATACGGCCTTGAAATTTTTACAGGATATTCTTGAAAGTATAAACTGTCGAAAAAGTCGATTTTTTTAAAGTGCCACACTGGAATCGCCCCTTAAATTTACCAAACGTAGTTGTTTTTTCGACCACATTTTTCCAATTGTACACGAATTCGCGTAGGCGCCTTCCACGAGCAATGAAAAATCGGCAAACATCTGTAATCGAAGAATGGCTCGCAAGCGACTATATTACGAGTACATTGTTCTCGTATTCTCGAGATGCTGAGAACGTGCTATGGACGGTCGCAAGTGCAACCGGAAGTCGGTTCGCCACCCTCGTTTTATTTTAACGGCCGGTACAAAACGGGATCGTAAAGCAAGGCAGGATATGTCCATGGTATGCATGCAATATATATGGATGTGTATATATTGCATGTACGTGGGGGCACATCCGTGTGTATGAAACTTGGTATGGACCGAAAGAGGGTTGGGTTGCATCGTCTCGATAAAATTCGATCGAGAGAGACACGGGCCAGCCCTGGCCTGTCAACGTTCGCTTTATACGATCTTTCTCTCTCTCTCTCTCTCTCTCTCTCTCTCTCTCTCTCTCTCTCTCTCTCTCTCTCTCTCTCTCTCTCTCTCTCGGCTCTCCCTCTCACTCCTTTATACAGGTCCATTTCTCGAGAAGTTTTACGACGTGCGCTCGTACTCCAAAGTATCCCATAGGATCCCGAACACCTTTTATACAACTCATTTGAGCTTTATTCAACGAAATAATATGTGTAAACACGTCGAACCCACACGTTTTTTTTACGGACGTGTCGATATATCGATCGAAATAAAACGCGGGACTGGGTGAGCAGCTTTTCGCGATGCGATCGTTAAAATTTGTTCTCCATCCTCGCAACCGAATGTGCGACAGGGGAGAATATTCGTTCGGGAACGATGCGATTTTGTGTCGGTAAGTGTAGATTGGAGCGGTACAGGGAAGCGGTGAAAACAGGTCTTAACCCTTTGCGGCATAGTGTAACACTGGTGTTACACTGAATTCAATTCAGATTTCAACGATTCAAAAGTGTTTTTCAATTAAATATGGCGGTTGTAAATGAGTTTCAAGGTTCCTAGGATTTCAATAACTACTAAGAGATACCTATTAAATTTTTATTTTCACATAGCGGGTGTCATCAATAACGAAAGGGCAAAAAAACGTGCACGTAAAAAAATGTACGCTTCAAAGGGTTAAGGAGGCTGCGTAAGCTTGAAATTTCGTGCACTGCAAAAACAAATGTGTGGTTTTTACACACTTTAGGCTGTAGACACTTTTTACACGTTTTAACGTGTTTGGAAAATAATGGTGTAAAAATAACACGGATAGATGCGTTCAAACAACATACTAATTTTGAAAAAATTTCGATTTTGAAATCGATTTTGAAAAAATCGATTTTTTTTATTGCATTTTTTTTAAGTGCAATTTGAAGTGCAGTTTTTTTATGTCCGGAATAGATGACTCTATGTAAGTTTACAAAAAAAAATATTGTCTTCGTGTAAACTGAAATTGAAACTTTAAACGCGTTTTTCTCAAAATGGCATTTCTGAAGTCGGTGACCAAGATTACTCGAACACTAATGAACCGATCTTCTTGAAATTTTGCAGGCTTATTTAATACATAAAAATGTGTCTTTAATCGTTCGATTTTTTTTCGAAAAAAATGGCTGTTTTATAGCCAAAAAACGGCCGTTTTTTTTTCGTTAAAATCGAACCATTAACTTTGACTGTCCGCCATTTTGTGAAAAATGAATATTTTTTAAAATCCTTCGATCAAAGACTAGTTTATACTTATATTTGACTAAATACATCCGCATTTTTTTTTCAGATGATCCACTTCGCCGCAATGTCGGTCACCGCAAACCGTGTATATAAAAACATTATTTCATTGACGGCCATTTGCCACTAAACAATGTAATATTTTTCAATAAAAAAATTACTGAAAGTTCTTCAAGATGTGTTCTTTAAGATGGTATCTTAAAGAATGGTATCTTAAAGAAGAACACTAATTTTGAAAAAAATTCTATTTTGAAATCGATTTTGAAAAAATCGATTTTTTTTATTGCATTTTTTTGAAGTGCAATTTGAAGTGCAGTTTTTTTTGATGCCCGGAATAGATGACTCTATGTAAGTTTACAAAAAAAATATTTTCTTCGTGTAAACTGAAATTGAAACTTTAAACGCGTTTTTCTCAAAATGGCATTTCTGAAGTCGGTGACCAAGATTACTCGAACACTAATGAACCGATCTTCTTGAAATTTTGCAGGCTTATTTAATACATAAAAATGTAGTCTTTAATCATTCGATTTTTTTTCGAAAAAAAATGGCTGTTTTATAGCCAAAAAACGGCCGTTTTTTTTCGTTAAAATCGAACCATTAACTTTGACTGTCCGCCATTTTGTGAAAAATGAATATTTTTTAAAATCCTTCGATTAAAGACTAGTTTATACTTATGTTTGACTAAATCCATCCGCATTTTTTTTTCAGATGATCCACTTCGCCGCAATGTCGGTCACCGCAAACCGTGTATATAAAAACATTATTTCTTTGACGGCCATTTGCCACTAAACAATGTAATATTTTTCAATAAAAAAATTACTGAAAGTTCTTCAAGATGTGTTCTTTAAGATGGTATATTGATCGATTAAAAAAGTTTTGTAGTTTTCTTTAAAAAAAATCATGAAAAGGGCCTTTTTTTGCGCTACAAGTGGGGGTAACGCCTTAAGACCTTAGGCCACTCTAGAGGCCGAAAAATAGGCTTTTTGGGGATTTTGTTTCAGAAAAACTACAAAATAAATTGAGATTACAAAAAAGGGTGTTTATCATACATATCAGTGGCTGTATACAATAATTTTTTTGAAGCGATGAATTTCAAAATGGCGGCTCTGCAGCGTTTATCTCAAAACTGCATTTTTCAAGTTGGCCGGAAACATAACAGATAATTTTCAACCGATTTACTTGAAATGTTGAATATATCTTGAAAAATACATTGTCTATGGAAGTACGTAGGATTTTTTTATATTGCATAGTTCATTTGTCGTTAACAATTATCTGACGATTTTTTGGGCAAATTTTTGAAACGTGAAAAATCGTCAGATAATTGTTAATAACAAGTGAACTATGCAATATAAAAAAATCCTACTTACCTCCATAGACAATGTATTTTCCAAGATATATTCAACATTTCAAGTGAATCGGTTGAAAATTGTCTGAGTTATGTTTCCGGCCAACTTAAAAAATTCAGTTTTGAGATAAACGCTCCACAGCCGCCATTTTGAAATAAATCGCTTCAAAAAAATTATTGTATACAGTCACTGATATGTATGATAAACACCCTTTTTGTAATCTCGATTTATTTTGTAGTTTTTCTGATAAAAAAAATTCCCAAAAAGCCTGTTTTTCGGCCTCCAGAGTGGCCTAAACTTTTAAAACGTGTAAAAAGCGTCTACAGCCATTTACACACTCAAAGTGTGTAAAAACAACACAGTTATTTTTGCAATACTGCATATACATGGGATGCGTTGGAATAATAAATGGAATAACAAAAGCTTTTTACCGTCAAAATATATGCATTTATTGAACTGAACTCAACAGTACTTATATATTACTCTGTAGTATGTATGAGAGATGTCACTGTTTTTCATGTCTTCGCATAGGCTAGGTTCTCATACAACTTCACGATGACGGACGCTTTTTGATTGTCGGTGATGGTCTCGAAACAAAAATACGTCGCTAAAGATTCAATACAGCTATCGAAGTTGTGGAAAATAGATCCTAATTTCAGGTTCTTCCACGTGATGAACTCAAAAATGATCTATAAACGAAACAGAAAGTTAAGACCAAATGTGGTCTTCAATTAAGCGGTTAATCAATCGATGTCAAATCAACTAATGAGCTTCACGTGATGCCGTAACGAAGGTGATTTTTCAAACATATGATCAATAACTCGCGATTAACACGCTCAAACTGTGTTGCTTTTTCCCGTGTTATTTTTCCTGTGCGTTGCTATCAACGTATGTTGTTTAGTCCAATGTGTGTAAATATGCGTCTTGTATGTTGATTCTACACGCTTTATGTGTGTTCGAACAAGCGTGCTATCGATGGGGACAGCTACGAAGGTGTGTTATAATTTAATACGTAAAAATTGCACACTCACGTGTATAATTTGAACGCATTATGTGTGTAATTGTAACGCATTACATGTAACCAAATGCATAAGTGTGTTGAATCAACATGGCAACGCGTGTCTAGCCTCTATGTTGCGTTACTCCCACACACTTTGAACACACGCCAAACACGCCTAGTTATTGCAGTGTAAAGACAATTTTTTGATGGGATAGTTTTGTAGCCTAGGGTTTAGCCACAATGTGCAATGAAGATTTTGTAAAAATTCCAAAAATTACCAGAGTTGTGGTGACTTTTGTAAAGGTTCAGATCGCCCACTGCGCTACGGCGATCCGGCTACCATTGCCCCTTTTTTCTTTAGCGTCTTTCTCGAAACGATGTTTTATAGAACGGTATGTGCTAAATGTCGAAATCTATTCGTTTAATTCACTTCAAATTTGGGCGGAGCATATAATAATACTTTCTATCGTATGGCCGGATGATTTTTCGATATGTTTATCTATGTGTTAGTAATAAATCATGATTGAAGTTGATTTTTGGGTTGAAAATCGAACTTTTGTATCTACAACGTGTGATTTTCGTAATTTTCATAATTTCAGAAAAGTATCCGGCTGTAAAGAAGTTTTATTATTATACTAACAGTACCGTTTTTTATTTTTCCTTTCAAATGAGCCTAGTTGCCACAACCACCTGCACCGATTGGCCATGCACAAAAAGGGGCACTTTGCTTAAATAATAATGACTTAGTTGTTCATCAATATTTTTCAATTTAAAAAAATCTCATAATTGGCAAGACAATGTATTAAGTATCCGTAAAATCTCGATTGGGGTAGAATATCCATAAGTTGAATTTCCATAACCGAATATCCATAAGTCGAATATCCATGAGTACCAATATCCATAAGTGAATATCCATGAGTGAATATCCATAAGTCGAATATCCATAAGTGAGTGTAGTATATAGCCCAAAGTATATAACCCAAGCAAACCCAAACAAACTTGAACTT
Organism: Ophion slaviceki; assembly: GCA_944452715.1. NCBI lineage: Eukaryota > Metazoa > Arthropoda > Insecta > Hymenoptera > Ichneumonidae > Ophion > Ophion slaviceki. Next base: position 38,362,308 of record OX101784.1, read on the forward strand.
TTACCGAGCATTCCCTTTATTAACAATTTTTTTAAATGCTCATCTTCGTCTTTTCACTCTTCCGCCATTTCTGGCGCTCATTCCTACTCTATAATTATTCCCGCCATTTCGGGCGCTCAGTTTTACTCCATATTCACCCTCTATACTCACTTATCACTACCTCCCGCCATTTCCGGCACTCATTTCCACTCTATACTCACTTATGGATATTCATACTTATGGATATTCGACTTATGGATATTCGACTTATGGATATTCGTACTTATGGATATTCGACTTATGGATATTCGACTTATGGATATTCGACTTATGGATATTCGACTTATGGATATTCGTACTTATGGATATTCGTACTTATGGACATTCGACTTATGGATATTCACTTATGGATATTCAACGACAGTGAAAATCTCGACATCATCATCCCAATACACTCATCAGAAAAAAATATTGAAAATCGATCTGTTTTTTGGGGTCCAAGCTGATGCAAACCCGTTAGGGATCGAAGTACCTTAACTCACTCTCATTGACAACGTCTATTCCGGAACACCTTCGAACTTCCCGTCACGCAGACCCTTCGCTATGATACTGCTCGTAAGCATCTCATTCTCTCGGTCCCTCTCTCTCTCTCTCGAACGCGTTTTGTCATTCCAATCAAACTCGAACCATCGAGGATCCTAATCGGAAAACTTGTAAGTGACTTTGCAATGTGCAAGCTTGCGCCCAAGTGTGTGTGTCTCTGTGTGGATATGATGGCCAGGGAGATGTGAGAGCTTTTCTAGTTCGGGAGAACAGCAGCTAAGTGTGTTCTACTAAAGCGAAGTACAGAAGCGGCAGCAGCGCAGAAGCTTCGAAACTGCGGTGCTGAAAGTGGACCAACTTTCACGAGTTTCCACGGCGCCTTTAACCAGGAGTTCGGAAAATTTATCGGTTTTTCGTGAAACCTCGAAAATGAACTCCCTTTTTCAACTCATAGTTTGTCTTGATTTTTTGTTTCATCCTGCGCCACCTTTGATTGCGAAATGTAAAAACACAGAAAGCGCCATATTTTTGTGAAAATGATTTTTCGCGGCCGGGCGGTCACTCATCCGAGTATTGGGCCAGGCCAACTTCACCCGGGATATTGGGGCTACTTTCGCTCCCTCTCCAAACTCAACATTTACAAACTTGAACAATCGAATTTCGAAACCCACCCAACGTCCAGCCATTTTCCCTAGGATGTGAACAAAAAAAAACTAACAGCATACGCCGAAACGCAAGCCTCTTTTGTGCTCCTCCCTCGATTTGTTTTGTAAAACTCGCTGGAGAAATAGAACGAGAGTACTCGACTGACGTGCGTTTCCAATCAGTTGAGTGTACGGATATTCGATGAATGAAAAAAAAAAATAAAAAATAAAAAACAGAAAATACGTGTAAAAAATGGCTCCGAATGAACGTGAATCGGCAGCAAAGAGTAATTCCGATGATAACGAAAGCGCGGGAAAAAGGGCACGAATGAGAGACGTGTAGGGATGAAAAGCAGTGCGAAGCCTGGGGCACATCGTCAGGCAAGAACGAGTGAATATACGAGAGCTGAAAGAGCTCGCAGCTCCGGTGAGTTGAGAGGCTGTTATGAACAAGTACGTGTGTACAGTGTATGCTCTTGAGATGCGTAATGATGAATACGGGTCACCACGAGTCCATCGATCGAAACTATGCCTCCGTGCTCAACACTCTACTGCCGCTACTTCATCGCCCCGACTTCCTTTCCAACCTCTTTTTTCCCACTCAACCCTTATCCCTTTATTTTGCTTCTTTAGCGTATGCGAGTTACGTACCCTCGTGCGAGGCTCGAACGAACGGCTATGGGATGTTCGATGTCGGCTTGATCATCGCTCGCGATCAGCGGAAGCTTCAACAGTGCGTATGAAAGAGTCAATTCGGATCGTTCGGGGGATCATTTTGGTGAAAAGGGTGTATTTGGTGACGCTACCAACGTTGCCATAGTGGTCTGAATAAGTTTAACCTCCTGAGGTGATTTTTAGAACAAAATCATGAACTCTTGTCCAGTTTTCCAATCAGCCTGTTAGTAACATGACCCAATGTCCAAGTACTAGAACTCGGTTTTGAAGCTAAGTTTAAAGTTTTTGATTACGTGGCACGTCAGTTTTACGCTTCTGTTTAGTTTGCTCAAACGAATATTCTGAGGCTTTTTTCTACGTTTTGGCATCCCTGAGCCAATGTAGAAACACCCTAAGTATGAAACCTAAATAAATTTGCTTTAGGGAGATGTTTTTCAGTGTTACTCTATATGACTAAATGGTTTCGTTTCAATATACTACAATGGTCGTCATTCTACCCTTCCCCATTCTGATCAATATAAGTCAATTTGAGATACTTAGAGGGTGTCTAAGTATCAACCCTAAATACCTTTGTGTTACGGAGATGTTCATATTTTTCAGTGTGGGTCCATTCCACTAAAATATTTCGTTTAAGGGATTTTGCGATTTTGAAAAAATCGATTTTTTTTATTACATTTTTTTGAAGTGCAATTTGAAGTGCAGTTTTTTTTGATGCCCGGAATAGATGACTCTATGTAAGTTTACAAAAAAAAATATTTTCTTCGTGTAAACTGAAATTGAAACTTTAAACGCGTTTTTCTCAAAATGGCATTTCTGAAGTCGGTGACCAAGATTACTCGAACACTAATGAACCGATCTTCTTGAAATTTTGCAGGCTTATTTAATACATAAAAATGTAGTCTTTAATCGTCCGATTTTTTTTCGAAAAAAATGGCCGTTTTATAGCCAAAAAACGGTCGTTTTTTTTCGTTAAAATCGAACCATTAACTTTGACTGTCCGCCATTTTGTGAAAAATGAATATTTTTTAAAATCCTTCGATTAAAGACTAGTTTATACTTATATTTGACTAAATCCATCCGCATTTTTTTTTTTCAGATGATCCACTTCGCCGCAATGTTGATCACCGCAAACCGTGTATATAAAAACATTATTTCATTGACGGCCATTTGCCACTAAACAATGTAATATTTTTCAATAAAAAAATTACTGAAAGTTCTTCAAGATGTGTTCTTTAAGATGGAATATTGATCGATTAAAAAAGTTTTGTAGTTTTCTTTTAAAAAATTCATGAAAAAGGCCTTTTTTGCGCTACAAGTGGGGGTAACGCCTTAATATCGGTACAATGGGTCTATCTTCAATCTAGCCCTCCTCGTTCTGGTCAGTAAAAGTACTGTAAGAATATAAGAATAAAAGTAATATAAGACCACCATCCAAGTATCAAACCTGAATACTATTTCCTTACAGAGATGTTAATATTTTGCAGTGCGGGTGTATATGACTACATGATTTTGTTCTAATTTTAGTACAATCGTTTCCTATCTAACCTTCCCCATTATGGTCAATGTAAGTGAATTTGAGATACTCAGAGGGTGTCTAAGTATCATACCTAAATAACTTTTCATCACGGAGATACTTATATTTTTCAGTGTGAAGCTAGATGATTAAATAATGTTGTTTAATATTGGTACAATGGGTCTACCTTTAATCAGACGCGCCCCATTAGGGTCAACCGAAGAACACCCTATAAGTATGAACCCCAAATACTTTTTCGCTACCGAGATGTTAATATTTCTCTGTGTGGGTCTGAATGACTAAATGATTTTGTTCTCAAATCAGTACAATAGTCTTCATTCTAGCCTTCCCCATCCTGGTCAATGTAAGTCAATATAAGATACGTAAAGGGAGTCCAAGTATCAAACCTACAAACTTTTTTCGTTACGTAGATAGTAATATTTTTCTGTGTGGATCTGTATGACTAAATGATGTTGATCTAAAATCGGTACAAACATAAGATACTTAGAAGGTGTCTAAGTATCAAACATAAATACCTTTGCCATGCAAAGATATTAATATTGTTCAGTGTGGGTTTGTATGACTAAGTGATTTTGTTTTAATATTGGTACGATGGGTTTATCTTCAATCTAACCTACGCCATTCTGGGCCTCAGGAGCCTGCCACAAAGCAATGCTGAAGCTTGCCTCCTTCAAGTGCACCGAGAGTGGATTTTTTCCCACTGGTATCCACGATCGTATTATTGCATTGTATCGTTATCAGGCTAATTGGCAAGTCCATTATGACAATTGTGACGAAAATTTATTCCCGTGAAATTGGGATCGTTTGAGTAGTTCTGTCGGTGTCTCGTTAGCATTGCGGTAGACATTCGTAATGAACGTTGGAGCTACTCCGGCAGTGTAATTCTGCATCTTCAATGCGAAGCACCGTCAAACGAATGCTTTTAATGGATGACAGAATTTAGCATCCAGCTAAGATTTAATCCAGCATGAATTTTCAACGCGACACTCATACGAAATCCGCCTTGAGGGTCTGCCTCCGCAGTATAAAATATGTAGATGTGGATACTCGATTGACGTTTCTCCAGTTTAACGTATAAACCAGAAATAGCTTCGCTCCCTCATGATTGAAAAAGTTCTCTTCACTCTTCATTTGTGCTCCGCGATTCCAATGCCCTCGGAAAATAATAATGACGGACGGTTTTTTACAGTAATTTATGTATGAACAGAAAGCGTCAGTCATCGTTACGAACTTTATCACGCTTGAGAAGAAATCACGCGAGGGAAATTGAAATTGAAATTTTTTTATGGATTCTCGGACTGTTGTGCCAGGCTGACTCGCGACCGAGCGTGCTCGTGTTCACCCCATACAAAATTTGTTCAAAAGCAAACAATAATCTTCCGTTTCAATTATAGAAAGCCTCGTCCCTTGGCTGTACAGGTTATGACTGATCGATGAAATTTCATACGAATGCATTCCCTTGGAGGCTTTGAAAGCGCATATACAATAGCAGGATTAGCGAGAAATCTACTCCCCGTGAAATAAAAAATAAAAAAGATACATCGAGCCGCGCAGAGGGAAAAATTGCAATCGCGAGGGGGCTTATAGCTTACGAGAGAATACGTAAAAATGGACTATAACGTTGGGAAAATAGGACTTTTCATCCGGATTGTAAAGCAACGAAAAAAACAAACGAAACCTACGCACCCAACGACGAAACGTTAGCCGATTATAATATATATTTTCAGCCCTGCAACCCCTTGCTCTCTCTCTCTTTTTCTCCTTTACCCCGTTTCGTTCGCTCCTCTGATGTTCAGTTGGCTCTGACGTAAAATAGCAGCTCTGAAAAAAACCCTTTACGAGATATTGCATTTTAATTGATCAGTTGGCGAGTAGCTCGGTACTGATTCTGCGAACTCGTATCCACTTTTTCAATTTCAAAAAGCACCCTTGCAAACTCTCGCCATCAATGGCGAGCGAGAAAAAGCGAGGCTGAGAGAGAGAGAGAGAGAGAGAGAGAGAGAGAGAGAGAGAGAGAGTCCGCGGTCATGCCGAATATTTTTTTAAAACCCGGATGATAAAACAACAATCGCAATAAAGATAACGAAGTTGTATCGCACACCTCAAATCGGAATTCGCAATTTGCCGTAAAAGAATTTCTTTCCATTTCGTGCCATAGCCAATTCCGATCAATCGTCTACCTGGTCTTCAACGAATCGTGCAATAGGCCCTTGAACGTTCTTTGTCAATTGGACGACAAGCAGCGAAGCACCTGACCAATCAACGTATCAACGTGGCGTTTCAGACCCGGTAGCTTTTCCTCAGCTCCTCGGCTGTATTTCCATGCACCAGAGGTGGCAAGGCAGCGCAATGCACTCGTATCCGGCGCGAGATTGATTCCGTAGCCGGAGAAGCACGCGAGTCGTTTCGGCGACATTGATCAATATCATTCAGTAGGCAAGGGAGAGAAAGGACTGAGAAAGAGAAGTGACGACACGAGATTGAGAATTAAAACCATTGGTTATTATGAACCCATTGGACAGGAGCTCTCTCTGTCTCGGCCTCTCTGTCTCTTTCCACAGACGCGACAACACCCACGCTCGGGAGTGAGGTCACGTATCGTTCCCGGGAGTTTAGTTTACGTCTGACCAAACACGTACCCGTTCCCCTGATGCGAAACGGGCTTGGCGAAGCAACGGTGCCGGGCAGCTCGCAGCGTAGGAACCTCCGTGTATAGCCTTCCGCAACCCACCAGCTCCCGGAGCTCTCGCCTCCCTTCCGAACAACCCCTTTTCCTATACCACCCCCTGGGTAACCTGACTTATCGCACCTCTATAAATAAAGGGTTGTATTCTCCGCGCCGCACTGGGCTACACACAACGAAGCTGGACTCCGCGAGTGCATAATGGAAAGTTCAGGGAACGAACGAGACCCAGGAGAGATGGAGGCTAAGAGAGAGAGAAAGAGAGATGAATCGAGAGACAGGAAGAGTTTGCAGTACGCAGCAGGTCTCTATCTCCCTCCGACTCCATATCCAAATACATATAGATTGATAGCCTCGTTGGTGCCTAAGCCCAGAGTTTGTCCAGTCGATATCCTCACTACCCTCCGAACATCGGTATATCAGAGGCAAAGAGTCTGCGCTTCACACTGCAAAAACTAGGGGTGGTTGACGTGGGTTCAAAGTATGGAGAAGTAACACACCATAAAGGCTAGACACGCGTTGCCATGTTAAAATTGTACACGTGAGTGTGCAATTTTTACGCATTAAATTATTACACACCTTCGTAGCTGTCCCCATCAATAACACGCTTATGCGAACACACACAAAGCGTGTAGAATCAACATACAAGACGCATATTTACACGCATTTGACTAAACAACGCACGTTGATAGCAACACACGAGGAAAAATAACACGGGAAAATGCAACACAGTTTAAACGGAGATATACGAGGGTGGGGTGAAAAGTTTCCGGCCTGACCAAGAAAAACGATATTTAAAAACTTTTTTTTGCTTTATTTTTCAACATAATCTCCATCAACACTGATACATTTCTCATAACTCTCGCATCCCAAAAAACAGTAGCCATAACCTTGTTTGCCGATAAAATTGTTTTTGCCTTCTTTGGGGTTGGTTCCCCTTTTCCAACCCACTGTTTTGACTGTTCTTTACTTTCAGGAGTGTAGTGGTGGACTCATGTCTCATCAACAGTTATGAATAGACGCAAAAGATTACGTCTATACAGCGCCAAATTGTCGATAGCGTCGAGCGTTAGCAAACGCTCGATTGGTCGAGCGTTAGCAAACGCGGCACCCACCTTGCACACAGCTTTTCCATGTTCAAACGGTTGTGCAAAATATTTCGCACACGTTCAGCTGACATCCTACAGGTCTCAGCTATCTCATGCACTTTCAACCTGCGGTCTTCCAACACTATTTTATGGATTTTTTCAATCATCTCTGAAGTTGTGACTTCAACGAGCCGTCCTGAGCGAAGCTCGTCAGAGGTGCTCACACGACCAATTTTAAATTCAGAAACCCACTGATTAATAGTTGAATATGATGGGGAGGAGTCTCCTAGTGCTGAATCCATCTCTTCTTTTATTTGTTTTGGTGTAAAACCTTTCAAATGGAAGTATTTGATGACAGCACGTTTTTCCAATTTTTCCATTTTTACGAAAACAACGGAAGCGTCTCCCGCAATGTGCTCTCAAACGCCAACTAACGTAGCGATTGGGCTGACACTGTACATACAAGCTCGGTAGGAATGGTACTGTAGGACGCCGCTCCAAAACTAGACCTAGTGGCACCATCTCTTGGTCAGGCCGGAAACTTTTCACCCCACCCTCGTACACCTAGGAGCCGGACAAAACGGTCATTTTTGTGAATTTTTTTAAGAAAAACTATTTGAAATTTCGGATTGGGGTTTTAATGATCTAAAAGTATATACATTCAAAAATATGTTTAATTTTCTTTATTTAAAAATATCAAAAATATACAAGGATATTGTATGATCCTTGGAGCGACAAACAAATCTGCGTATACGGTACCCACTGGCGTTTCTTTAAAAATCATCTGGAAAAAAAAAGATTATTAAATTAGATACTATAATCTAGTACTTGTCATAGCCCATTTTGAAAATATCGATTTATGACAAAATGGCGGACGTTTGAACGTAAATAGTGATTTTTGGGCCGAAAATTAGTTATTATTTTGCCTACAAAACAAAAACTAAGTAACGGGGGAAAAAAATCCTATGACAAGTACTAGATAATGGTGCATAGAATAACCACAAAAAACCTCAAGACAATCGGTTCATTGGTTTTCGAGAAATGTTGGGTACGCTGTATGAGAACCTAGCCTATGCGAAAACAAGAAACACTGTGACACCTCTCATACATACTACAAAGTAATATATAAGTACTGTTGAGTTCAGTTCAATAAATGCATATATATTGATGATAAAAAGCTTGTGTTTTTTCAATTTATTATTCCGACGCATCCCATGTATATACAGTACTGCAAAAATAAGTGTATTGTTTTTGCACACCTTGAGTGTGTAAATGGCTGTAGACGCTTTTTATACGTTTTAACGTGTGTACGAAACTAACACGCGTAAGTGTGTTGTTTCAACGCATCTATCCGTGTTATTTACACACCGTTATCTTTCACAAATGTTAAAACGTGTAAAAAGTGTCTACAGCCATCGACAAACCTGAAGTGTGTAAAAACAACACATTTGTTTTTGCAGTGGACGCTCATCCCAAGAAGACTAGAGGTAAGGAGTACGAACGCCTGCGGCGATCACGATTGAAAAACGTCCACGGGAATCCAGTTATTAGTGGTTTCACCGCGTGCGTCGCTGCTACATCACCGAACCGAAGTGAACTGAGCGACAAGAACGCAACCAACGCCATCCGCCGTCGATGATTCCCGCTTATCATCCATATTGGAATAAAGCGTGTGCGAACCGTGCGGACTAACGAATTTCGCGTTTATTAAAAAATAATTGTGTCTCGGTATAAAATATATTAAAGGAAAACTATCGAAGGAGTGTTATGTATTTTCTCGTGTTTATTAATAAATTATGTTTGTTACTGCTTCCGCAACGAAAAGAAAACACATTGACTTAATTTCGGCATTTCGTTATTATTCTTTATCTGTACAACGTATCATCGGTGTGAATATGATAATTTGTAAAACTTTTGTCGTGATTCAAAATGCTTATCAACTTTCTTGTGTCTGTAAATGCACTTTGTTAGTCACTGCTTCCGCAACGAATTAAACAAAAACATATTGACTTAATTTGTGTATTTCGTTATTATTCTTTATCTGTGCAGCGTATATCACTCATCACTCATTGTATATCACTCACTCACATCACTCATCACTCATGTATATCACTCATTATACAAATTATAATGAGTGATAATTTGTAGAAGTTTTGTCTAGATTCAAAATTCTTATGAATTATCTTATGTCTATACATGAATTTTGTTTGTTACTACTTCCGCAACGAAAAAAAAACATTGACTTAATTTCTGTATTTCATTATTATTCTTTATCTGTACAGCGTATCATAATGAGTGATCATTTGTAAAAGTTTTGTCTGGATTCAAAATTCTTATAAATTTTCTTGGGGCTATAAATAAATTTTGTTTGTTACTGCTTCCGCAACAAAAAAAAAACATATTGTCTAAATTTCCGCATTTCGTTATTATTCTCCAAAACAATTTTTATTATCTATATAAGAATTCTATGTATTTAATATATAGAAATTTCCTTCACCAACTGGTTTCACAATTAATTTGATCAAATTACCGTTCCATATGAAGAAGCAAAGGGTGTTTTCGGCACATTGTACGGCACTGGTTTGTTGCTGACTTCAGTTCGGTTCGGTAGGAGAGCAGCGCCACCCTTCTCATCTGGATTTCCATGGGCGTTTTTTGGAGACTGCGTTCGTACTCCGTACCTCCAGTCTTCTTGGCTCATCCATTCAGTAGAATTTCACATAAGCTCTGTTGCACCGCCAACATGGAGCCTAGATACCAGGAGGTTCAGTGGCAATGCAAAGGCGCTGAAAAAAGCGTCCCCGAAAATGTCCCGAAGTGATGGCGCTGGGGTGCAGCGGCACCTACATATATAGCAATATATTGGTCAACGAGGTGGAAGTGATCGGATGAGTTTCTAACCTCACGACAGACCGAGCGTGACATCAAACATCGAAATATCCGCCGATTCATAATTTCCTCATGACGGTTCGGGAAAAAAACGCAAAAGCGAGAAAAGATCTCAAACTCAAACTCAAAATGGCGGCGATACAGCCCATCTAGAAAAACGTGTATTTTTACATATAGCTTCACGGGAGAACGGTTTTCTCGTAAAATATAAGACCCGAAACAAAAACCAAAAAAATGATAATTTATATATTGTTGGCTATGAGACTACCTAGAAATTTGCTTTCAAATTTTGCAAAAATAGCGCACTTTGATGGAAATAAATCGATTTTTTGCCAAAAAAGCAGTAAATTGTTTATAAAAAGAAGTTTACATTTAATCAAAAAACGGCTACGTACTCCCATGAAGAATATAATTGTGAAGCTGCTGTCAAAATTTCAAATCGATGCATGCAAAAGTGGTCGAGTAATCCGTCTTCCGAGATCGAAAAAAGTGGTTTCGAGAAAAACGCGTTTAAAGTTGGACGAGCAACTCAGCGCGCGCTTCAAGGCGCTGCGACTAAATCGATAATTGAACCTTCAAATAAAAAAAAATTGCTATAGGACCAATTGCATATTGTTTTTATGACACCAAAGTATTTTTAGGAAAGAAAACGTCTTTCCAAAATCCTAGAGTGGTGTTATCCCTTAACACTAATGAGGGTTAGGTACATCATCTGTGATCTGTCTTGGATCACACCCATGTTTAGCGTCTATCTATATACACATAGGTGCCGGAGCACCCCAGCGCCATCATTTTTTGTTCTCGTTTTGGGGACGAGTTGAAAGGCCTCGCTAAACCTCCTGGTATCTAGGCTCCATGACCGCCAACTTGAATCATCCGCTTCCCAAAATATGCGCCATTCCCAATTAGTAGTGCCATTTACGTCTTGTCGTTTGAGGATTGACGGGATGTCGTCAAGTTAGGCTCTGATCTACGTTGAATGTCTTCAATGGTGCATCGTCGAATTACGAACTCTGACGGAAGAAGGTCGTTTGGATGCAGCTCCGTCGACCGAGGGACGATGATTGGGTAGTAAAGTGAGAATGTTAAATTATGCAAAAGAAAAAATGAGCCAGCATGAGGATGCATGTTCTCTTCGTGTTATATCCGTTGGTCGATAAGACCAGAACTTTCTTATTTACCTCGGGATCCGCCTGCATAAATTTAATGCGTGCACACTATGCAGGAAACTCTTTCCATTTCGTATCGCCTGCATGGAGAGCATTCAATAAAAATAAAAATTCTTACGTATATGTGCGGAGGGGGAGAACACGGGGTGAGCGTGACACGAATATGAAAGTTATCAAGTCACGCGAGCCATCTCACGTACCGGACGAATTTCATTCGCTCGCGTCCCCGAGCACCATTATATTTTCACCTTTTCCCTACTTCCGCTTACCATCAACCTTTTCCAAACTAGTTTCACTCTCCGTTCTCTGCCCCGCCTCCCTTCGGCCCTTTGTACGCCCTTCGACACTCAGCCCTAGATGGTGATTTTCTTCTCTTTCCTCCTTTCGCCCTTTTCTCGTCGGATTTTCCCTTCGTTCCGTCTGTACATCATTTTTTCTAACTGACGTACTTGCGCGTCAGCGTTCTCCTTTCCTTGCACCATGGAGGACGTTGTCCTCGCCTTTGCCCGTTAATCTACGATTTTCCAGTCGGAAGCAGGCCTCGATTGAATCCTCAGTGCCGGCGCAATTGGTCGCTTCAACGAGCCTGATTCTCCACTAAATGGAAACGAGCGAACGGACGAGGAAGCGACTCGGTGAGCGAGACGGAGCAAAAACCTCCAGCCCGTTTTTATTGCACTTAATGAGCACGGTCCCCGGCAATGCAAAAGCCCGAGGCGAGAGTAAAAGAAAATAGGGTGAATCGACCTCTTAAGGCCTTAGGTCACAGTAACGGGTATAAAATCATGTGCGAATTTAACATTTTTTTTTCGTATGAAAAAGTGATTCATTCATAAAATTAATTACACATATATTTAGTATGGATATCAAGCTGTTAGAAAATATATATATTTTTTTTTCGATGCACAAAATGGCCGACTACTCGAAACTTCTCGAAACAGCTTTTTTCCAATTGGCGTGACAAATAACTTCAACAATTTTCATTCGATTTACTTCAAATTTAAAAGTTATGTTCCTAATTGCATTTCGCAGAGAAGTACGTACGGAATTTCTGATTAATCGAATACTTTTCATTTTATGAGCAGTTATAATGAAATTTTTTACTGAAAATTCATTTCTTAAGTTCAAATACCGACAACTTTGGAATAAAACAATATTTTTTAAATTCCGTACGTACTTCTCTAGGTATCCTAATGCAGATTGACAAGAATTTTTGTTTTTTGTTCTAGGAAAAAAAATGTGGATGATAAATGTCATGGCGCGGAGCGCTTAAAAAAAAGATTTCAAAAGAAAATATTAGTAGTCGGCCATTTTGTACATCGAAAAAAATATATATATCTTCTAACAGCTTGATATTCATACTAAATAGATGTGTAATTAATTTTATGATTAAATCACTTTTTCATGCGAAAGAAAATGTAAAATCGCACATGATTTGATACCCGTTACTGTGGCCTAAGGCCTTAATGGACAGAGACCGGCGAATTAACGAAAGCTGATTTATATTTAAAATCAGTAAAGAATATGAATTGTCGATAAAAACTCGTATCGATGCAATTTAGCAAAAAATGTCAGGTATCGTTAAAACCGATATCTCACAAGGGGACAGTACGGCAGTCGGATTTTTGTAATTTTTCGTACTCATGGTACGCGAAGTTCAGAGCTCGAATATTAATATCCCAAAGCAGTTCGACGCCATATTCAGAAATTTTCGAGAAAATTGACTTTGAAGTTTTCGAGCGCACTCTTACCCCACAAAGATGCAACGATATTCGAACCGGACTCGTGGCGTACCCGGTAGCGCTTGAGTCTAGTAATCGCAGGGGCGCTGGTTCGAGTTTCACTTCGAAATTTTTTTTTTGTTTTTTCATTTTTTTAAATGTTTTATTTTTTCATATTTCATATGTCAAGTCATATTTTTAATTATCTCTTGATTATAAACATACATTTTCAAGTATCAATATTTATAACCAACAACATTTTTAGGATGAAAATGAAAAACGTCGGGTAAGGAATTGAATACTTTATTATTCGGTCTGTATTCCTTTGTTTTATACATCGGGTGTAATGTTACACGAGCCAGAGTGATAACCATCGTAAAAACAAGGAAAAAGTAATGTTCACGGCATCTCGCACACCGTACAGAAATCTTTTGTGCACAAGCAGCTGTGCCCGCTTCGCAGGTAGTTGATCAGGACAGAGGCAAACGATGTACGCAGAACTGTTATTCACAATATCGACGGTTGCCAAAGCAAGCGTTATATTCACATATTTCAACATTTATTCTTCTATTTATATTCCTATTAATCTACAAGGGAGTTTATGTAAATATTATTACTCGATATTTTTACGTCGTCTATTCGCAATTTCAAGCAAGAGATAATCAAAAATAAGACTTGCATTTATCATTGACAATTATAATTACATATATGTGAATTAGCATAGATTTTATGATTTTTATCCCGGGATTATTTATTTATTTTTTTATAAATAATCACCTATTGTTATATATAAATAATATATGATCATATATGAGAAAATATATAATTATGTATAACTATAATGAATTTTGTACATAAATAACTATATATGGATTTTGTCCATATATAAACATATATAGATATATTATATTAATTATATATAATAATGTGTGATTATATACAACAAAAATTTATCGGGATATTTAAATGACGGAGGTATGCGAATTAAAAAAAAAATTTCGAAGTGAGACTCAAACCAGCGACCCCGCGATTACTAAACTCGAGCGCTACCGGGTACGCCACGAGCCCGGTTCGAATATCGTTGCATCTTTGTGGGATAAGAGTGCGCTTGAAAACTTCAAAGTCAATTTTCTCGAAAATTTCTGAATATGGCGTCGAACTGCTTTGGGATATTAATATTCGAGCGCTGAACTTCACGTACCATGAGTACGGAAAATTACAAAAATCCGACTGCCGTGCTGTCCCCTTGTCAGTTTAATGTCGAATTTTGACGCCACATGGAATTGATCTAGTTTGTGGTACTTGCACTCCGCGCAACTTACAAGGAACAGCACTTTGGTGACCTCCGATTTTCTTGAAACTTTTTTATGTGGAAGAGTATCAAAAACTCAGTGACACGTATTTTTTTAATCGGCAGAAAAACGGTTTTAAGGGGTGAAACGCATCCTCCAAAATGGGGATGTTTTTCGTTTTTCGTCGACAACGTTTTAACGGTACGAGATATAAAAAAAATTCAAATTGCAACAATGTTAATTTTTTTGTGTACTATACATTGGAGATGAGAACGATAACGTTATCAACGAAAAACGAAAAACACCCCTATTTTCGAGGATGCGTTTCACACCATGAAATCGTTTTTGTGCCGATAAAAAAAATACGTGTCTCTTCGTTTTTGATACCCTTCCACATAAAAAAATTTCAACAAAATCGGAGGAGGCCACCATAGTGATGTTCCTTGTTAGTTACGATACGGCGGTGCACAGTAGGCGTTCCAAAAGCGAAAACAATCGTTCTTATGAGTTTCAAGAGTAGATATTACTTTCAGTACTTGGAATAGAATCAATCTTCGATTTTTTGCAACATTTTTAGATAAATTCGTAATAATAGGTCAAAATTCGACATGTTTATTCACTGGTGACGTATTCTAACCTCTTTCCAGTGAATGGACGTATGGGCTCTGTTCTGATAATTCTCAAAGCAGCGTAAACAATTTAGTTCATCTGCTAAAAATTGCAAAATGAATTGCTCTTAATAGATTACAATGTAAATTTACCTAACTTTTATAATGTTGTTATAAAATCATTGCATTAGTTTTTTGAATTTTTACCAAATTTAGTTTACTATTTCTTTGTCGAAACACACTTTGGTAGTTTTTTGAGCATGTCACGTTAATGTGCAAAAAAACTTTGTGTATTTTCTACGAGATCGTAATGACAAATATAATACTCGTACGCATACGAATATTGTATAATAATTTTCGTGCAACACCGTGATTTCTAAATCTAGCATTCATTAGAAATAAATAATAAATCGTTATCCGTTACAGCGTGCATCTACACTACACGTCCATTTACTGGCAGTCGAGTGTCCGTTTACTGGTAATTTCGTCCATTCACCGACAATTTTGTCATTTCGCTACTTATTTATCAATTCTTTCAATATAAATTGTTGCAATTACTTCGAACATTTTTTTCTAGTACCAGAATAATACATTTTCACAGAAACATCACTTGAGAGTCCGCCTTTGATTTTGTTGAAACTCAAAAATGTGATAAAGCATTGAAAACTATTGGACAGACCTTTTTTTATGGGCGGAAAAACGGTTTTAAGGGGGGTAACGACCCCGCCAAAAACGGAGTGCCACCCCTTAATTTAATTTCTTTTCAATATTTCTATAGTGGACTTTTCATTGCTTTACATTAGAAGATTTTTGGTTTTTGTTTCATTCGGATCGGGGGACTGTTTGTGGGTGTAACTGCAAAACCACCCCTCGACACGCCTTTCTTTGAGGGGTGGTTTACCCCTTAAAACTGCTTTGTCGCAGATCAAAAAATGCTGTATCACATATATGAATTTCGACAAAATCGAAGGCGGACACTTAGGCGATGTTCCTTGTTAGTATCTATAGCGATTGAAAAATTGGTTCCGATAATATTTCCATTTTACAGTCCATCTGAATCCTACAGTGTCGTTCGTCCATTCACCGGTCGGTCACCCTAGTGAGGTAAAGAGACGCAGAAGGTACCGCAGTAGGGAGGATAGAAACGAGTGAGCAAATTTAAGGGATCTTCTTACTGTAGACGCTAAAAAAAGGATATTTTCATACATTTTTTTGATAGGTTTATATCATAGATATTGACATGAAAGTTGTTACACCTAATAAATACACTTTCGAGAAATATTTGAAAATTTTATTTATTTATTTAAGTCACTATTTATATACGAAAAAGGTATTTAAAAAAATGTCCTAAAAATTGTAGGTTGCGCTGTTGATGAAATCTCGGAGATGGATCATCCGAAACAAAAAAATGATACGGTTTTAGATTCAGTATGTTAATGGCTATAGCGCATATTATACGATTTTTGATATATGCAAAAATAGCAAAATGTCGGACATTTTTCGAAAAAACAAAAAAAACCGTGTTTTTTCACCGCTTTTGGCAACAAAAGTAAATATCAAAATTTTAAAAATCATTCATATGCGCTATAGCTATAGTTGTAAAGAATATGTGGCTAAAATTCATAAAGATCAGTAGTTTCGAAGATTTTATCAACAAGTCGTCGAAAAACGTTGTTTCCAGAAAAACGCGTTTAAGGATTGTTTGGGTTACATAAATTTATTAAATTTATTAAGTTAACAACTTTTATATGAATATCTATAACATCAACTTATCAAAAAAACCATGAAAATAGCCTTTTTTAGCGTCTAAAGTGATAAGACCCTTTAAGAAAACTCGTTCTTGTACCCAATAAATATTCCAATTACCAGCAATACTATTTCCATCGTTACAATAAACAGAACGAAAACGATCTCTATATGTGCAAACACGTCCCCCATGCCAGAATTGACGGGGGCCAATACTCGGATGGACGAAGGCTCAGCAGCTTAGCTAGAAGCTCTGGCCAACACCCTAAAGGTTCTCTGCGGACGCAGGACTCTGAGGGTGAAATGGACATGGCGAAGTGACAAGTGCGGCGCAAAGTGGCAGATCGTAAACCCAGGAGGGCATACGAATGAACGTCAGAAATGAGAACTACAAATATACATTAAAAAAGAAGTGACTGTCAGGTTATTTTCAAAAATAGGGAAAACAGAAACGTTTGTTTTTTTGGAAAAAAATGTAAGGTCATAGAATCATTTGAAATGTACATTGCTTTGTATTCGGATGGGTGCACGTCAACAATTTTATAATACTTGTGATATATATGTCGCGGAATGTGACATGTCACTCTAGTGTACCATACGTCATGCAGCTTTATCTTACTAGCAGGTTCTCTCTCTCTCTCTCTCTCTCTCTCTCTCTGTTGTGCTCACTCGCCCGATTACACCGGTATCTGGCGTGCAGTGAGATCGTTGGGATTCAGGTCGTTGCACTTGCGGATTCGTGCTCTCCTTCATCCCCCTTTGTCACCCTCGGTGCTCCCGAGTCCACAGTACCTCCTGTGCGCGAAGGGATACACGTCGGCAGTTCTCCGACGAAAAGGCTGAACCAACATCGCTCAGCTCTGCTGAATAACGTTCCAGTGCGTCCTTTCGTTCATCAGGACACACGTGTCGTCCATACGAGTAAATGTATAATGGGAAGACCCCAGGACGATATTCGTACGGTATGCAAAGCTCTTTTGCACGTGTTTGGGTGTGTACATGTGCGAGTGTATTTTCCGGCATATTCACGCATTGTTGAGCAAGTACGAGAAAGGGAGTGGGGAGCTCGTCAATCTCCCACTCCGAAATTTCCGTCTACAATGCGCGCGACCTATGCGCGAAGCGGGAACTAATGCCTACTCTGCGCTCATATACGATCGGGCGGGTATTACCGTAGTACCACATTTGCTGGTATACATATGTGATCAGGCAGCTTTCCACTCGTTTCCAACGATCCCACGTGCATCAACCGTGCCATGGGCGTCTTGAAAGGCAATTCGCGGATCAAGTATTCAATTTTCGAGCCTCAGTAACGCAAAGATCCAGTTAGGGCAGACTCGCCCAAATCGTGGCCCCTGGGGACTTTTCTTATTAGCAGCGACTTTGATTGCAAGGAAAATGGTTAGGGCTATTGGATAAACTTTCGAAAAGCCCACACCTCCGAATAATTTATAACTTAGTGTACTTATATATTTTGACTCGCTGATCACGAATATGATAGTGAAAATACCCGCTAATTTAATGTTCAAGATCAAAACTGAAAAAAAGTTTTTTTGTAGTTTCTTTATTTTATTTTAACAAATGTTGATCATAGAGGAAAATGTATTCTACGAAAGTTGTAGCCCATCAAAAGACCAATAATTTATGTTTCATACAAATTTTGTCTAAAATAATTATTTTCCAAGAAAAATGGGATAATACTTCAATAAGTATATTTTGCTAAACTCCATTAGTTTCGATATTATCTACTTACGCACTTTACTGTATATGGGCCCAAATAAACCCAAATAAAGCAAACACAAAAAGCAATTGAAACAAATCCAATCAAACTCGGTATGTTGAATCGTGAGGTGTGTAGTTCACTGGGGTGGGCGCAGGGCACCTTGGATGGGTGTGTGGAATTGCGGGGTGCGTAGAACACGGAGATGGGGGCTTTTCGGAAGAACACCCGGCCTATTGATCTACGTATTTATTTTTCTCGTAAAAGGCGATCGTAAAACAGACGAATTGCTGTTGGACGCGTGATTGTATGCACATTTCCCCAAAAATGTTCAGAGTAGGGTAGGCTCGGGTCGATCGGAATGTTTCTGAGAAAATCAGTTATTAAGACTTCATCTTATACCCCATCTGTTTGGTAATGGGCTCCAACTTCGGCTAGATTATCTGGCTATATGATAGCATTATTGATGTTGCTTCTTATATGCCCTTAACTTAGGTAGAAGCTATTTAGAAACCCTCGGAAAACGTTTCATTTGACCCCGTGGCGGGGTCAATCGAAACAGTGCCTGGGGTTAGTTGAAATAGGTGTTTCCAGCTCATCGAATGAATGTTTCTACTAAACCCAGGTACTGTTAACGATGTGTATGAAGTGATAAAGTATGTTTGTTGTGAATCAAAAATATACTTTTAATCAAAATAATCAGTTTTGTTGCTTTTCATTCCAGTTTGAGTATCACTGAAGGTATATTATGGTTCTTTAATATTATTTTAC
This sequence comes from Ophion slaviceki, assembly GCA_944452715.1. NCBI lineage: Eukaryota > Metazoa > Arthropoda > Insecta > Hymenoptera > Ichneumonidae > Ophion > Ophion slaviceki. Next base: position 38,381,370 of record OX101784.1, read on the forward strand.
TTTTCTGATGGTTCCTTGGCATCTAAAAAAATAAAACAAAATTTGGAAAACTTGCTTGCGTATTAAATGTTTGTCTAGGGTCAATAGAAATACGTTTCAACCGAACCATTTTTTTCAACTGCCCCCACACCCTCGTTTCAAAGAATTTATCAAACAGCAAAATCTCTATGATGTAGGTAGGTACTGACCACAATAAACTCAACTAGGATATTCATAGTAACGATGGTTATAAACGACGCTGAAGAAGGAATAATAGTTTTGGAGCAATAAGCAAGATACTAATAGTAAAAACTTACTTTTTATGTCGAAAAAGCGATGCACCGACATAAAAATGTCCGACGCGCTCGGGGGCCGACCCGCATTGAGCGACAGGTTCCAATACGCAGAGCAGTCCCGTCCCTCCTCGGGGCAACGCTGCTGTCACTATTCGTCTTCGAGTTATAGTCCAGTAAAAGAGACGAAAACCCAGCACTTTTTAGCGTAGAATATGAATTTTTGACTAAAGGTAGATGGTTGCATACTGAAAGTAACCCCGATAAAATTTTGCTCCTCAACTCTCCCCAACCTTAAGATATAGAGGTTGAAAACTTAAAAATAGCCGTATCTCGATAATTAGTAGCCCGATCAAAAAAAGGTTCAAACAAAAGTTGTTTGGAATAATAAAATTCGTATAAAGTTATCTGACATCCAACCCCCTATCTTTGAAAATAGCGGCACAAAAACGATTCGAAAATTCGGGTTCGATGCGTGTGCGAGCGGAGTAGACACTTCGCTGCGTCCTTGTTTTTGTGCTGCTATTTTCAAAAATGGGGGATTGGACATCAGATAACTTTATACGTATTTTATTATTGCAAATAACTTTTGTTTGAAATATTTTTTGATCGGGCTATTAATTATCGAGATACGGCCATTTTAAAGTCGTCAAACCCTATTTCTCGCTGCGTTCTTGTTTTTGTGTCACTATTTTCAAAAATAGGAGATTGGACATCAGATAACTTAATACGTATTTTATTATTCCAAACAACTTTTGTTTGAAACCTTTTTTGGTCCGGCTATTAATTATCGAGATACGGCGATTTTTTAAATTTCCAAACCCTATTTCTTAGGGTTGCAGCTTCCGGAACTTTTTGGAACTCTCGCTACCCAACATGGCTGCGCAGTAGATTTGTTTTGATCGGTCAATGATGCTGCATAGTACGATTTACGCAAGTTCACCCCAATAGACGTGCCATTTGCAAAAGCGCGTAGGCCATACGCCGAATACTGACGTAGTGGCGCCGCGCACGTGTCCACTCTTCGGTAACGAGCTCGCGCGTGACGTCATCGGAGTTGCACCGACGCGTCCACCAGAGGGTCAAAGCGCAGCAGCAGCGGCGCCATCTTTCCGCGCTCCCACGCGTATACGCCGACCAACTTCTAGCCATTACTAGCCCGCGAAGCATCGTGTCGAGCATTGAATGTGGATTAGGTTTCCTCTTAAAAGGATCGCGTAAGCTCACGGCTTAACGCCCCAAACCTCCTCCCTTCGAACCCCATCCTCCCTCGGTATACCACCCTTTATACCCTACGGAATCCCTTTTCTCTCATCCCCTTCCGCTCTACAGCCTCTCTCGATATCACAATTGCTCCCGGCCCGGAGCCTAATTTACGAGGCGCGGATTACACGTACACGGTTTACGCGTGGAACAACGTTAACGCGTTTCCGCCCTTTTCGGACTTTCGGCTCGATACACCCCCTGACCTTTCATTATTTTTTTCCTTTCTCCCCCTCTCTCTCTCTCTTGCTACTTCTCTCTCACTGGCGATTTTGTTGCGCATGTTTTCGCTCACGTTTCGCCTAATTCCCGTAATCCCCATGACGTTCCTTACCTGATCTGCTCGGCTAATATACCTTTCGTTCAACGTACACAATCCTCTTCCCACCCTTTTTTTATCTGCGCATTCTTCCCGCATTTTATTCGCTTTGATCGCTCTTTTGGACGGTCGCTCGACGGCCTTTCCCCCGAGCTTTCTTACGGCTGCAAAACTTCGCTGAAGCTTCGTTCTTTGAGCAGGCTTGCGGCCCGCCGGTTACACGTGGAATAGGGCGATGAATGAGGGTCCGTATCCGAAAATGTGGTCCAGGAGCAACGAGTAACAATGAAGACACGAGAATGGGAATGGTGGTGGTGCGTAGGTCGGCATTGTTTTGAGTCACAACGTAGAGGTTTTGTTATTGTTAACCCCACGTTGACACACTGGGTCATTTCAACTCGGACGAACTCGAAGCAAAATGCTCACTTCCCCAAAATTGAGTTTTCAATAATTTTTTCTAATAATTCAATTTTATACTTTCCGAATTTCAATTGTACAGACATATTGAGAACTGTTTAAAGTGTATCCCTGATTTTTTTTTCAATAAAAACCAACAGACTCGTTGTTAATGGCAAGTGGATGAAGTACCAGCCGGGTCAAATTGCCTCAATGAGTCAAAATCGTGGCTAAATATAAGTGTGATAACGAAGGGTTAAGGGTCTTGTACCCGGAAAAAAGTGAGATTCGATACCTTTTTATGGATAACCAGTTTAGAGGATGAAAATTCCGTTTAGTGGGCTTTATTCTACATATCTTTGAGCAGTTTCTCAACTTTTTCGCTAGATTTTACAAGAAAACGGCAGCGCTGAAGCTGGACGAGGCGAGTCACCTCTGTCTAATAGTGTCCTGCGGCCGGCAACATTACATCGCCAATTATTTACTGATTGACTTGAAGATTTTTTTGAAATAATAACATCTTACACCAAAATACGTAGGGGCTTTTCGAGGTGTTAAAAACTCTTTCCGAAAAAAAATATTTTCGGGGATGGTTTCTTACCGAAAACATTTTTTTTCTCACAGCATACTGGATTTGATAAAAAATCTATACTTTTCGATTTTCGATTTTCCATTAAAACCAGAATTATTTTGAATTTTTCGGGGGAACTGGTCAGGAACGGGCCGGAGAACAAGCGGTAAATGACCAGGAAATTTGTAGGGAATAGATCGGGAAATAACCAGGAACAAACGAGGATATTTAAAATGACGTTTCAGCGTTGTTGGAATCCTTGAGGAGGTAGAATCAGGAGTGTATCCAATTTAGTATTTCGACAACATATTTTTTGTTGGTTATCTACTTGATAAGGTAGTATATAAGTGTATCCATACGCTTGCTCGCATTTCCTGATAGGCAAAGAGACAGAAAAACGTACACAGATCACTATCCGAGCGAAAAGGCCAAGAGTGCAAACGGTTATTTCACAAGTATTGCAAAATCATAAGCGTAAGTGCACGCTATAAGCATAGCACTTCTGTGCGTGGTAAGACTCACAGGACGAGCTTTTATTCTCGTACGATGGTACCTTGCTTACGCGAAACGCTTTGCTTGTAGCCACCTGGCGGATTGTTGGTGAAATACATTCAGGTAACGTCTTCCCGGCCAAAATATTAATATTTCCCAACATGGCGACAAAGCGTTCAAAAACCACGAATGACCTGCTTTACTTTTTTGCTTCAGAAAATAATTTGGCTATTCTTTATACTCAAATAATTAGTTATCGTAATCCCGGTATTTATGATAAGCGTTGGTCGGTTATCATTGATGAAATGAATACTTTTAATAATGAATAGAATTACAACAGATGTATTAGTTTCATCCCAATCAATTATACATACTTTGATGAGGTGAAAAGCAAAGTAGCTTTTGTTTAGTTCTTAAAGACATGCTCTTCTTTTCAGAACATGTCAATGTTTTGACCGGGTAGACATTAAGTGAAAATGTACTTGCTCGCAATGTATCCTGGCTAGACGATTGTAATTTCCAAACATCGAGCGTAAGCCGTAAAAAAATATTTTGCGATCTTCCCGGTTTGTTCCATGGGAGGGCCCGGTCAGGTAAATCAAACAAGGCAAGTCTGGTCAGGGCCGGACACAAAGTACGAAATGCCCGGTCACATTTCTGCACCAGTGATATCCATTTAAAAAACGTTGAAATTCAGCTTTTTCCGGACTCTAGATTAGTAGTCTCCCTTGATTTTATTTATATTTATAAAATTCAATATTCCTGTCTGCTATTGCTTTTCCGATTGCAGCCCTTTCAGTTGTACTTTCGGTTATCAACATTTTGGCGAACGACAAATTGAGAAAAGAAAAAGTAACGATTTTGGATGGAAAAAATTGATGGAAAATTAATTGATGGAAAAAAAGTAACGATCGATAAAAAAAAAGTAACGATTGGTAAAAAAAAGTAACATCGATCGCGAACCATTGGATCGCTGAGCGAGGCTAAGATTCGAATCAATACTTTCAAACTGCTTCAATGTGGATCACAAAATTGAAAGGCCTTATTCGCGAAACACACTCGAGCACTCGTTCGTGCCATTCGTCATTCGTTATCGCGCAAAAGCCCTCGGTTCAACGAAGTATGGATTCGTGCTGAAAAAAAGGAAAGTTTATTTTATTTTTTCGCAGTGCGATATAAAGTTCAGTATCCCAAGGATTATCCCGATTTTCTTATCGCAGTTGAAACAGCGGAAAAGTTTTACCGTGCGCACGAACGGAGATTCGGGAATATAAAGAGGCGAGAGAGCGGGAAAAATGGAAAATTCGGTGAGAATTAAAGACAAGCAGCGATGGATAGAGCCTTAAAAAAACAATAATTTTCCGTCGAATAGAAAACGAGCTTCATTCGTTGAGATTTGAATTGAACAGAATTATATAGTATTGGGAATTAAAAGAAAATTAAAATAATTCAAGTTAAGATTCAAGTAAAGTTCAATAACTTGAGTTAAGTTCAAGTTAAAGTAATTCAAGTTAAAATACTTCAAGTTAAGAATTAAAAGCGAATTAAAAATAATTCAAGCGTATTTGAGGGACACTACAATTTGTTACAACAACAAATTCATATACTCTTGAATTGGTTTCAATTCTAATTTAATTTAAATCCTAAATCTCATTCGAATTTCATTTAAATCCTAATTTTCATTCTAATTTATTTTTAATTCTAATTTAATTCGAATTGAATACGCTTTTGCAACAATTAACAGATTTTTTATTTTTCATTGAATATCGTAATTTCTAATTCAATCGAACGATGTAATTGTTTTCTGCAATTTATATTTTTCTACTGCAATTCAATTCAAGTGGAGAAATAATTATCCAAGGCTTTCGTCCCGAACGATTCTCCCAGGAGCAAGAGAGGAGATTCAGTTTGGCTCTTTTGGGAAGACATTAATACGAGATTCTACGAAACTGTAGCAACATATCCATAGGTCGTTTCCAGAGTGGTGAAAGTTACCGGATACACCACGGGGACTCGCCTTTTGGTTTGCGTTGGAAGAGTACGGATCACAGGTTTCTCAGCGCCAAGGGGAAACCAAAACGTGATCGGAACTGTTTCGTGTCTTCCACGCTGCAAACCAATCCTGGATTATGAATAAATATGAGATGTTCGTTAAAAGTTTCCATTACGTGTATGCAGCAGCCTTGCACAGTTACGTCGTAACGAAAACGTCATTACTGAAACGAATAGCAGACTCCCATCTGTCATCGGTATTTTGATTCGATATATTTGACTCGAATTAATTCTTATTTCCTTGCATAAGGAATGCTCGTGATGCGAGAAGGGATGAAATCAACAAAATTTCCACCATTTTGACAACTATTCCAAAATCGCCAGAATCGGGAAATTTTGAACAGCCACAGCGTAGATTCCAATTGAGTGACATAAACTTGATGGAGAAAAATGATATAACAAAAATTATATGCGACAAATTATATGGAACAATTGAAGAAAATGGATGACCAGTCTCGGAAATTCCGCCGAAAATCGAAAAATTATTGGAGCTCAATGAATCAAGCGGTATTTTGAAAAAGATACGATTCTGAAACGAACGAGCGCAGAGCGAAATTTCCAAATAGAATGAGAGAAAGTGAACAGCGATTCAGTGAAAAAACTTTTTTTGCCGAGGTGGGAAGACAATTTGGATTTTTAATATTTTTTTATAAGTCCCTAACGAAGTACACTTCAACCAAAAAATTAAAGTTTTTCGAATCGCTGCATCTATGTGAAAAATGGTCGCATCGAGATGAAAAAAAAGCATTTGGAAGCTTCAAGTTTCTAGATTCGAGATCTTTTGGCAAACATTTTTTGCCAGTTACGGTTATCGCGCAATCATAAAAAATAGAAGGAGAAAAAAATCCAAACTCTGTCGTTTTTTTCAACGTTTTTCGCGTTTACCTGGCGTAATTTCGAGCTTTCGACAAAAAGCGCGATGATATCCGTAATGGGTAGAGCCTCGAAAGGGATGGAAAGTTGGAAAAAAAAATGTTCGATCTTTTTGGTCACTTTTCTGGAATTGCCAAAATCGGGCAATTTCAAACAGCAGTAGCATCGATTCTATTTGACGATGAGTGACATAAACTTAATGAGTGGCTTTTAAAAGGATTTTGATAGATTTGGAGTTACCGCTGGATTCATTTCGATATTTCAATTAGTTTTTTCGGAAAGTACACTTGAAAAATGGCTGCAAAAGAAGCAAATGGGTGTATGGAAAAATTGGGGGAATCCATGGTCCGGCTTTCAAATTTTGTCAAAGATAACAAAGTAATTCGAGCTCCATGAAACAAACGTATTTTGAAAATGATACGATTGCAAAAAGAATACGCGCTGAGCAAAATTTCAAATCAAAACGGGAAAAAATGACGGGCTATTAAGTGAAGCGACTGATTTTTTATGCAAAGTGCAAAAAAATCGGATATTGAATATTTTTTTTATAAGTCTATATGAATGTATTTTTACCCCGTGAATAGAAATCCACCATTATATCTCTCCAAAACCTTCAATTTTCATTCAAAATCCTTGAAAAACTATAGAATAGGTTTACCCCTTGAGCTTTTAATCCGACAAAAATGTAATAACACGTAAACTGTAATTCTACCCCCCCCCCCCCCCTCCTCAAGATGTTCCCCGTTCTATAAAATGTAATGCACCCCTTCCAAATGTGGGGTGAGAGGCAGAAAAAGAAAGGGGTGGTTCATCGCTTAATTTTTTTTTCAATCAACTCACCGTGGATTTCTAATCTTTTTGAATGAGAACAACTTTCCTTTCACTGACATCGGTGGACTCCTTGCGAGTGAAGCTGCACAATCAGCCCTTCACATGTTTCTCTCTAACAAGGAATAGTTGTGAGGTCGACGTCTTCGAGTTCGATTAAATTTGGCATGCTCGTAAAATGGGTAAAAATAGGCAATAAGTATTTTTTTATATCTGCGAAACCCGATTTATAAGGGTTGATACGCACCCTCGAAAATTGGGGTGCTTTTCGTTTTTCGTCGATAACGTTTTAACGGTATGTGATATGATAAAATTTAAAATTGCGACAATGTTTACGTTTCCGTATACATTGGAGATGAGAACGAAAACGTTATCGACGAAAAACGAAAAACACCCGCATTTCCGAGGGTGCGTTTCAACCCTTATAAATCGGGTTTCGCAGATATAAAAAAATACCGTATTTTTACCCATTCTACAAGCATGCTAAATTTCATCGAAATCAGAGAGATCGACCTCGCAATCCTTCCTTGTAAGGGATGCTTACACCCCTTGAAACCGTTTTTCCGGCGATAAAAAAACTGCGTACCCAATAATTTACAATACTCTACCATATACATGAGTTTCAACAAAATCGAAGACGGCCACCAAAGTTTTCTTCATTAGAAAAAATATTTTATACTTTTTAAAAGTGTATCCTACACTCCCAAAAAGTATAAAATAAACTATGAAAAGTTGTTTAATGTGAAAAGTTGTTCTCGTGAAAGCTGATTTTCATGGAAACTCATTTAATTTGCTCGCAGATGATTTTTTACTTGTACGGTTAACCTGAGGTTGACCTTATTTTAGGTGAAATTTACCTGCGGTTGGTTTCTACCTGGTACATTTCACCCGAAGTTCATTTTTGCCTGGTACAATTTTCCTGAGGTACAATTTACAAAGATAAATTGGTACGAAACATTATAACTCGAGACACGTATACAACCGCAAACCAAACAAAACCGCATTGCGTGTATTTTCTGACATGAACGATAGCTACGAGGGTAAATATATTTTTGTCGAGGGTAAAAAATAAATACAAATGTACTTTCTCTTTCCCTCTCGGCAATGGAGAGGCACTTCGTATTTCCTGAACTTCACCGCATGCGTGTTCTTCCACATCCATAAGCCCCTCCATTCACCGGATCCAGGGGCCACCCCCCCCCCCCCCGCCGCCCCCGCCTCGGGATACACGACGAAATTCGAGACTTCCATCCTCGCCCTCGTCGTTTTCACTGAATTTCGACAATTCTGGACTCGCACTCCGAAACTTGGAAGGTTGTCCTTCGAGACCACGAAATTTGAGAATCACGAGGGGAAAAAACGTACGTAACGTCGAGAGTGATAGAATTTGTTTTCATCGCTTCGCCCCCTCCGCTTTTTACATTTTTTCATGCGCGAAATATTTTCTTTCTGCATTCGGCAGGGTTGCTGCTGATTGGAAATAGCCTCGAATTTCTTTTGACTCATTTTTCGAATTTTGGATGTAGAGACCCGCGTTAAGGGGTGACTGTAGAACTTTTAGAAAATGGATTTTTTTTTAAAGCGGCTAAAGGGGTCTTCTTTAGCCGCTTTACGACACTTTAGACGCTCAAGAAGGCTGCTTTCACTTTTTTTAAAATTAATTTATATTAGAGACATTAATGTAAAAGTTGTTACACTTAATAAATACTCTTTCGAAATACATTTAAAACAAATTGTATGTGTTTATGTAATCCAAACAAACTTTAAACGCTTGTTTCTCGAAACAACGATTTTCGACGACTCGTTGATAAAATCTTCGAAACTACTGAACCGCTACTTATGAAATTTTAACCACATATTCTTTACAACTTAAGCTATAGCGCCTATCAAGGATTTGTTCAAATTTTTATATTTACTAATTTTTTTTTCCAAAAACGGTGAAAAACACGTTTTTTTGTTTTTTCGAAAAATGTCGGTCATTTTGTTATTTTTGCATATATCAACAATCGTATGATATGCACTATGCCATTAATATACTGAATCTACAACCGTTTGATTTTTTGTTTCGGATGATCCATCTCCGAGATTGTAATCAAAAGCGCAGACCTACCATTTTTTGGACATTTTATTAACTACCAATTTCGTCTGTAAATAGTGACAAATAAATAAAAACATTTTTTAAATGTATTTCGAAAGTGTATTTATTAAGTGTTACAACTTTTATATCAATATCTATAATATAAACGTATTAAAAAATTCATGAAATTAGCCTTTTTTGGCGTCTAAAGTGAGAAGACCCCTAAAAAGATGCTTTGAACCATCTAGAAAAAGGGGGAAAAAGTTTCGTACCTGTAAAACAAAGGTCCGCAGGCCCGTGTGGGTCTGCGGTGGCAGTGGCTGGCCCGTGTGCGAAACGTCGACCCTTTTTCTCGGAACACAATTTTCAAAATGGCACGCAGCAAAACTCCAATAATTGTCATTCTTTTCACTCCAAATTTTGAGCACATCTTCAAAATAACATTCCGAAGAGAAATACGTACGGGCGTTTCAATGATTTAATTGTAACATTATTTATTAACAAATGATTGTCCTTGTTTCTGTCGAAAGTTGAGTTTTTCCTTTAAATGCTTGCCAATTACACAAAAAATAAAATTTTCAAAATCTCCTACGTATTTCTCTAGCTATACTCATATAGATAAATAGAATTAAACATTCTTTCTTACACATTCAAATTTGCGTCAGTTGTACTGCGTGCCAAAGAGCGTCTCAAATTCAACACGCCTCGCAAGAAAGGCTCTAGCGTCACCATTTTGTATATTTTTTTTTGTTCACTTGAAGATACTACTATAATAACATCCTTAAATATTATTATCGTCTTACTTGTCCTTCCAACAAAAAAAACGCTAAAAATCACTTAATTTCAGACGTTTACAGTGGTGTTACGTTTACAGTTAGCCCTTAAGGGGTAATGCATAATTATAAAAGTCGAAAAATCACTGTTTTTAAAACCAACATATGTTGACGATGTATCATTTCATAAATGTTCTAGGAAAAATTCAAGGTGATCCGATCAAAATTGTCAGATTTATAGGCTGTTATGTCGACGCCCGCCTGAACGCTCGGTGCGTCGTTCGAAACGCTGTAAACGCTTTTTTCTTTCAAGTACGATTTTTTAAGGGGTTACCCCCACTGGCGATTTTGAAAAAATCGATTTTTTTTATTGCATTTTTTTGAAGTGCAATTTGAAGTGCAGTTTTTTTTTGATGCCCGGAATAGATGACTCTATGCAAGTTTACAAAAAAAAATATTTTCTTCGTGTAAACGGAAATTGAAACTTTAAACGCGTTTTTCTCAAAATGGCATTTCTGAAGTCGGTGACCAAGATTACTCGAACACTAATGAACCGATCTTCTTGAAATTTTGCAGGCTTATTTAATACATAAAAATGTAATCTTTAATCGTTCGATTTTTTTCGTTAAAATCGAACCGTTAACTTTGACTGTCCGCCATTTTGTGAAAAATGAATATTTTTTAAAATCCTTCGATTAAAGACTAGTTTATACTTATATTTGACTAAATCCATCCGCATTTTTTTTTCAGATGCTCCACTTCGCCGCAATGTTGGTCACCGCAAACCGTGTATATAAAAACATTATTTCATTGACGGCCATTTGCCACTAAACAATGTAGTATTTTTCAATAAAAAAATTACTGAAAGTTCTTCAAGATGTGTTCTTTAAGATGGTATATTGATCGATTAAAAAAGTTTTGTAGTTTTCTTTTAAAAAATTCATGAAAAAGGCCTTTTTTTGCGCTACAAGTGGGGGTAACCCGTTAAAAGAAAATCCCATATATGAGCTGTTTTCGTCTGTTACAACTAGGCATACCCCGTCCAACAGAGGATGACGTGCGTTGTAGATAGTGAAAAAAGGCTCCAAAAAACTTCAATCCATCGACGCGATGGCCCGAGCCAATACTCGGTCGGGTAACCGCTCAAAGGAGCTCTCAAGCGTCATATTCACCGAGTTCCCAGTGGCAACCCAACTGATGAAACAGCAAAATACGACCGTCTCCACCGTTCCAGGTTTTGCGCAGTTTCCCTGTGCCCTCGTGCAAATGCAAAACACAGCAGTGCAGTAGAAATTCGTGGCTTGGGGAAAGCCTTCGGGGTCTCTCCGAGGAAATGGCAAAGTGAACAGGAAATAAAATAAATCATGTGATATCCCACAAAGAGCAATGCAATAACAACGGTAGCCATTCGTTCCAATCAAATATTTTCACTCCTGCCGGAGATGACAAAACATTTTTTTCCTCGAGTGTCTTGTATCTTCTCCTTCGGCTAAGGCGAAGCTCGGAACAAAAAAATACCCCAAATCGACGACGCCGTGCTAAAGGAGGGGATAAAGTTCCGATTGTGTGTGGGGGGGGGGGGGGGGGCGTTTTGTCGCGATGGAACGCGACAGCATAGGAGTAAGCTCAGGCGCACACGAGGCGAGAAGTAAAGTTTTATCCAAGCTTTTCGCCCAGGCCTCCCTGATGGCGCGACCCGAAGGGCAAAAAGAGAGAGAGAGAGAGAGAGAGAGAGAGAGAGAGAGAGAGAGAGAGAGAGAGAAAAGGCGGGAGAAAAGGCGGGAAAGCATTATCGCTTGGTATAGAGTCTAAACTTCGAAATCCCCAAATGCGTCCACTCTCAAAGTTCCCTCGAACCGTTGGCATCCTCTCGTACTGCCTTTGCTCAATTCCACCGATGCTCTCACGCTTCTAGTACCGATATATGTGTGTGTGTGTGTGTCTCTCTCTCTCTCTCTGTGTGTGTGTGTGTGTGTGTGTGTGTGTGTGTATGTGTGTGTGTGCGTGCGTGCGTGCGTGCGTGCCTGTGTGTGTGTGTGTGTGTGTGTGTGTGTGTGTGTGTGTGTGTGTGTGTGTGTGTGTGTGTGTGTGTGTGTGTGTGTGTGTGTGTGTGTGTGTGTGTGTGTGTGTGTGTGTGTGTGTGTGTGTGTGTGTGTGTGTGTGTGTGTGTGTGTGTGTGTGTGTGTGTGTGTGTGTGTGTGTGCGTGTGCGTGTTATATGCCTGGCATATATATTCTTTCTTAGGGCGACGAGATTCCTGAATGTGGCTCATAGCTTGGAAACTTTTGTCGCTGCGACGGAGGAAAAGAAGAAAATTCCAAGTGAGAAAGACATTTTCTTCCCTTCTCAATCTCCCCTTCTGTTACTTATATCTATTACTCCCCTCGTCGTTCTTATATTGCTTGCGGAATAATTAATTAATCCCAACCCACCAAGATCCCGTCTCTTTCATTTTCTTCTCGCAATTGTCACCGGATTCCAGTTTCCCAAAGATCGCCCAGAGCGTCGACACGCCATCACATTTACAAGAGGGCACAGGGAAACTGGGCAAAATTTGTCTCGTTGAAAGCAGCTAGTCTCAGCGAGTCTCAGTTATCTGTCGGAAAGTCAGTGGAACTTACGCTCGGTAGTCAGTGGGCGGTCACCCATCCGAGTAGTGGATAGTAATTGGAGGAATCGTATCGTTCGAGGCAAAGCTTGCTGCTTATTCGCTATCTTAGGAGCAATTTATTGATAAACGAATCGGAGGACGACGTGGGCGGCATAACAATAATGATCTTAAAGCTCTTATACTTTGGTTGCTTCATGCATATTGTATTACGTTGATTACTCACGAATATAATCCAAGAGAGAGAGAGAAATCCGTTATAAGCTTTTAAGTAAATGATTCGCTCGAAATATGCGTGTGTTTCGGGTATCCAGCCAAACTAGTAGAGTACACATTCAAATGGAACTGGTCAGACATTGGGATTGGGAAAAGCCTCCTCCTGTGGATCGTGTACGCTTTCAGTCCTACGTTAGTTTGATCAACACCAGGTGTAGAGTCTATTCGTGCAGCGTGAGCAACAACGACCAAACCTACCAGCTTTGATGGTCCATATGGTCGTGTAGATATATATATATATATATATATATATGTACAGGAATGTACATATGTATTGTGGTCTATGCTGTGTACCATGTTCTCCAGCTCCATGTAGGCGTACGCATTCAACCAGGAATTGTATACCTATTTGCTCCATTCTACAAACACACCGTTTCGTCCATATGCACTCGTATACACACGTATCTTGGAGCCGAACACGTTCGAGCTTAGCAATTTATACGAAGCGTAAATCATGCGTCGCCAATTCGAAATAGCTGTGAGAGAAATTGGAAAGATCCGTGTGGGAATAGGAATGAAATGGAGAACATTACACAGAGGAATGGCCTCTAAGGGATCGGTAGTTCCATTTGGTAGTGGGATCAACGTTTGCTGATGACATTTTTTTACTCGACACGTAAATCCAATTGTGAAAATGTATACAAGGATTCTGACTACGTTGACCAATTGCGGAATGTGTAAGCGCTTGATGCGGCAATGGCACAAAGGCGAACATTTTTGGAAAAAGGAAGCTTGTCTTATCGGATTTTTGTGATTTAGTAGGGCGATTGTGGACTTAAATTGATGGTAACGGTTACAGCTTCGGTGATCTTCGGTATCAAGCACGGCCAATACTTGGATGGGTGACCGCTTGGCCGCGCAATGGCTCAGGGAATTCAATCTCTTACAATATTTGTAAGGGATTGAAAGTAGTGAAGTGGAAGGCGTGGTCTAAAAGTGAAGAAGAAACAGGAGAGGAGAAAAGATCAACGTTTTATTTAAATTGAATGCAATTTTGGTAGAATCCACGTTGAGAAAATCGTTGCTCGCGAAATAGGAAGCTAGAAAATGAGAGAATGTGCTCGCCACGAAAGAAACAGTGTGCTGGGTAGATTAGGGTGATTTAAAAAATCGACTATCCTTTTTTATTTCCCTGTTCAGTAGTTGCAGTTAGGTGAAATAGGACCCCTGTTGAAAAATGAGCGCTTAATATTAATATTTAAAGGTTCCACATTGCGATTTTCTTTTTCCCCATGCTAATGGCATGGAGAAAACATTGCTTGCTACTTTTAAATTTTGTAACTCGCCAACGGGTAAACATACAATAATGCGCAAGACAAATTTTTGTAGGGAATTGAACGATTTCTAAAAACGCTTCTTATGATTTTGTGATAAATCTATTCTTTTGAGAGTTATTCAAGGTTAAAATTGATTATATCGTAAATTTCAAGATTTGTTCACTTTTCCCGCGAAACTATCAGACTTATCACAAAATGTCATGGGACCTTTTTGCAGATCATTTAATTTAAATGAAATGATGTTATTAAATAATTCAGAATGTAATAGTTTAATAGTTAACGGCATTACAAATTTATTTTTTGGAGAACAATTGCTATTTCCGTAAAATTAACCCTAGAACGGTAACCTGGGGTGAAAAACCACCCCAGGCGAGTTTAAATCTCGCGCCCTTTACGAATCTTCATGTTTTTCACCCTTTTACCTCACTTTTTCACTAACTTTTCCTACTTCAAGCAGAATCGCCTTAGGCCTACGTGATTCTGCATTAAAAAATGAAAAGAATGAGCCCAAGTTGAACCCTTTTCGTGAAATTTTACCGGAGCTATGAATTCTCCAAAATTGGGGTGGTTTATCACCCCAGATTACCATAATAGGTAAAAAAATAAGGTTACCATTCTAGGGTTAATTGTTATATTAATAAAAAATATGAATATAACGACACTATTTTTAATAAGTTACTTTTTATTATACATTTGCAGGAGGAAAAAGTTATTGAGAAGTATTATTCATAACGTTTATATTTCAAATTGGAAAGTGTACTGTTGTAAAAAATATTAAAAAGTAACTTTTTCAAAATTGGCGTTTTTTTATTTACATTTTTAGTTAATATAACAATGAATTGCACAGAAATAGCAACTTCGCTCCAAATAATGAATTCGCAATGCGGTTAAAGATTAAACGATGAAATTTTAAATTATTCAATGACATGATTTTATAGAAAATGAACTTGAAAAAGGGGGAATTTTATAAACGATTAAAAATAGTGAGGCCGGGTTGAAATTCCGAACTTTGTATGATCAGAATGCTCAAAACTCCGAAAGAATACTACCCCGAAAGATCGAAACTCCGAAAGACCAAAACTCCGAAAATCTTAACACCGTCAAAATAATTCGGCGATGGAAGTTTTAAATGTTTCAATTTTTTTACAAATCGACGAATTATTTCAAGAATTTTATTTATTACGAAGTGATTTTACGTCAACTTTGAAATTTGTCCAGACAATGTTATACGTTCTACATAATTTACAGTCAACTGTGTAGACTTTCGTTGGCATGATCTTGACGAAACTTGTAATTTCAGTACATTAAAATTAGGAATTTTAAACCGTCGGAGCATTCAAAGTTCGGAATTTCAACCCGGCCCCCATGTCAAGATCATGCCAGTGAAAGTATGCACAGTTGACTGTAAATGATGCAGAACGTATAACATTGTCTAGACAAATTTCAAAATTGACGTAAAATCACTTAATAATAAATAAAAATTCTCGAAATAATTCGTCGATTAATTGAAAATTTTGAAACTTTTAAAACTTCCATAGTCGAATTATTTTGACGGTGTCCAGACTTTCGAAGTTTTGGTCTTTCGTGTAAAATTCTTTCGGAGTTTTGATCTTTCGGGGTAGTATTCTTTTGGAGTTTTGAGCGTTCTGATTATTAAAAATTCGGAATTTCAACCCGGCACATCTTGACTTTGGGAACATTAAAATTAAGAATTTTAAACCTTCGGAGCATTCAAAGTTCGGAATTTCAACCCGACCCCAAAACAGTAAGTTGTGGGCTGAAAATGAAAGAGAAACATTAGAGAAAAATTAATTTGCAGCGATGAAACATTTTTGCATTGCTCTGATTGGCTTCGAAACTGAGATGGTTGAGCCGGAGAGGTCTCTGAGGAACCGGAAATACCGAAGTGACCAATATGGGCTAAAACCTAGATACATCGTAAAAGGCACAAAGGGTGTCCGGAGGAACATTGAAAAAAAAAAAGATTCGTAAATTGTGTTCGCGAAAAAAACTGCGATCTTAACAAAAAAAAATGGCTTGGTTTATGAGCGATCCATTCGTCGTTTGTATATGTCCTTATGCATTAACGCGCACATCCGTGTGCACGTGTACGACCGCGAACAACGTGTAAAATGAAGCGGCGCGTTGTAGGGAAAGGATTAAAGGCTTACCTTTGCGAATAGCGGCAGGACTCGGGGTGGCAAGGACGAGCAGGGCCAGACCGAAGAAGCCCCACCACCAACCCCAACTTCCAGCTGCCAGTACAGGCATATTTTTCCCAGCCGGCTACCTTCCTCCCCCCTCCGCCCCGGCCGAATACTGTCAGACAACTTTTTCCCTCCTCGCCGGAAGCCTCATTTGCGATCACCACCTGTAACCATCGATCGAAAAGGCACGTTAAAAAATATTCAAACACTTTTGACAGCCAAATACACGCTCAAGAAAATAATCGACCAATACGTACGAAAATTTTATTCATTTTGACATTTGCGTACCGGAATAAATTGCGAATTGCCTCTCACCGTCCAATTATCTAATTTAAAGAAGAAACAAAAATTCGCGATAGCTACGAGCGGTCGAAAAACATTTAGAGGTCGATCAAGCCTCCCAAGAATTCAAATTTTCATTAAAAAATCGATTTTTTTCCGTTCACTTCTCACCCATGAATTTTATGCTCTATAATGTTAAAATTAAGGTCGCGAAAGCTCTTGCCAGCCAATGAATATTTAGTGGTCGCTCAAGAGCTTCGAAATTTCTAATTGTCGCGATTTTTTTTTCTCATCTCACTGATGAATTTAACACTTTGTAAAATTTTCAAAACAATTAATCCTTTTTTGCTTGAGAAATGGATTTTTTAGCTTACCTCACACGTCTAACCCGATAAAACGGGGGACCTATAATTTTGTTTATGGACAAGAGCTTTAAACAATTATTTTATGAGAACAAAGATTATAATCCTTGGGTTAGTAGTGTGAGGTAATTTTGAAAAATCTCCTTCTAAAGAAAAACAATGAATTGTTTTGAAAATTTTACAGACCGTCTAATTTATGAGTGAGATGAGCAAAAAATAATTGACGAAAATCGGAAATTTCGAAGCTCACGAGCAACCACTAAATATTCATTGACCGGCTAGAGCTTTCGCGAGGGTAATATAAAAATTATAAAGCGTAAAATTCATGGCTGAGAAGTAAACGGAAAAAAAGATTCGAATTTTAGAGAAAAATTGAATTTTTGGGAGGGTTGAGCGACGTCTGAATATTTTTTGACCGTTCGCAGATTTCGCAATAATTTTTTTTTCTTTAAAGAAGATAATCGAATGGTGAGAAAAAAGAACTACTGGCCATAAGTTTCCGGACTCTCTACACAATTGCAAAACTGTCGATCACTGGATAATTGCCAAATAATATTAGGATAATCTAGTTCATTCCATTAATTTTTTTACGAAGATATTATATAGCTCCGTACAATTGATTATATTATTCTCATACAATTTTGTAATATTTTGTAATGTTTTACGATTATGTGAAGTGTCGAAACTTTTAGCAGGTAGTGTATATCAATCTGATAATTTGTACGATGGTAATTATATTTTTCAGTTTCCAATTTCCCCGTACCCTTGACAAATGCGGCGGGGGGGGAGCTTAAGGGGGTCGATCCCTTTATAACAAAGAACGCTCATGGTTGAAAATGAACTCCGCGAGGAAGATAAGGGACTACCTTATGGCCGCGGGATCACAAATTAATCCGTAGGTAAATCAGTCACAAAATTCTTGAGTCTTTAAATTTTCAGGGGTAAGATGCGTTTGGGCGAGGAAAAGATTGTTGATTTTCATGATTCTTTTTTAAAAGGAAAGGTTTCTTTTAGAAAGACTTAGGGTATGTTTTATTGCTACTTTTGACTGTTACATGGTATTTTTTTTTTATTAATCTTTAAAAATGGTGGACGCATGGCACGGTCTTCTGAACGGGTTGTGGCGGATGTTGTCAGATGGCGTGACACGTAGGCGTCGTTTGGATTAATCTGAAAAAAAACCACGGAAGATTTTTCTCTCATTAACACTCATACCCAGAATATGGACCAAGGAATAGTGAGAAATATTGAAAATCGATTAAATCGTACGCGTTAGAACAAACAAGTTGGTTTTTCCGAAAAAACGGCTACACGTTTTGCCTTCCAATCCAGTTGGAAGGCATATTACACCGTTTTTCAATTTTCTAAAACGTTTGGGCTCATGTTTTAGACAATAAGGTAAAAACGGTTTATACATAATTTCATCAGAATCGGTGGATTAGTTTTTTAACTATACGTCACGCCAATTTAAAAAATGGAGTTTAGAAGACCGTGTCATACGTCCGCCATTATCAAAGATTCATTTAAAAAATACCATGTAACAGCCAAAAGCAGTAAAAAAGATAGGGTCACATGGTCCGAAACCGACCGGTGGTCCCATACCGACCTCTCCATGTTTATCAGTACTTGTGCGCAACCGAAACTGCCAGTAGTGGCATTTGAAGGCTCTCACAACACCGACAATTTGAAGGTAGAGAGCCATCTTTGTCTCTCATTTCATTAAATGGTTTTGCGTCGCACTGTGTTTTGACAAGGCGAAAGTTCATTTTTAAGCTGCACGGAACTGCAGTTTGAGGTGTTTTATTTTTTCTTGAAAAATCCAAAGGTAGGTTGTTTTGGTTGCTTATCGCCTGGACTTGAACACGCACTAATAAATTTAGATCACTTGCATCGTTGTAAGTAAACGGCGAGTCGTTGTTGGAAAAAATTCTCGGTGGTCCTAAACCGACCGCCAATGGGTGGTCTGAAACCGACCCCTACGTTTTCGCGCACTAAAGATTTTCTAGCGTGTTTTTGATAGTCAAACTGTGATTTAATGCCTTCTGACGGTAATTACACCTGGTTGATTTAGAAATGGGGCGATCGTTCAAACGTCTGAAGCCAAAACTAGATCCGGCAATTCTGCGGCGAACACTTGCTGCCATGGCATGAGGATTCGTCCGTCGGCTATTCGCAGTTATTGCGAGGCAGAAGACAGCTTAGGCAGCGATTAAAATTGTAATTTTTGCCTTAAGCGAGTAAAATTGTAATCAATGCATTCATTCAATTGTATTTCCTAAAAAAGGCCTTCAAATGTTCCAAAATAAATATGAAAATTATTCCCAAATTGTATTATTTGCTAACAAGTTGCAAAATAAATTCAAAATGTTGCCTTTTCCCTTGATTCGCTGTAAAAAAATAGGGGGTCGGGTTCGGACCATGGGGAGGACGGTTTCGGACCACGATTTTTGAGAACGACGATTATGCAGACTTTCATTACGGCCTCGGTATCTTACACAAACGGTACCCGAAAACCTCCCCAAGCTGCTCAAAACTTAGAATAACGTTCCCTCTAACGAATCAAAATTTGGTTTGAACAAAAAATTAATTCGATGAACTTTCATTGCCTTTGCTGATTAGGTGGTCGGTTCGGACCACGCTACCCTACCCTAAGTCTCAAAAATGGTGGAGAAATCGTTACTTTAAAAAAATTATGAAAATCAGAAAAAAATATTCCTCGCCTAAACGTGTCTCTCCCTCAAATGCGTTTTTCTGAAAACCACGTTTTGTGAATCTCGTACAAGAAAACTGAAAAACGATTTGACCGATCATTTTAGAATTTCGGTCACTTTTACATTACACAATTAACGTCTATAAGAATCTGAAATTCCTGAAAAATTATTTTTAAAAACGATTCAGATAGACAGTCATGATCATCACGCCGTGCATACAATTGATGAAGCAAATGTTACAGCTAATTGACTTCATGTCGTGATGCAAAGCCCTGAACTCATTTAGTATCGTGAATGTACAAAACATTTAGATCTCAATATGTCGTTTACAAATGCATCGTACCTTTGGAGCACGTCGAACTAATATCGCTGTGCTCAAGTGCCCGCATTTAATATCTGCAAATTTTGCGTCACATGGAAGTCATCCAACAACTTGTGTTGATGAATCACTGGGTTAGCGATGGTAATAGACATGGAATGCAAGCAATATGATGCCGATATGCATATATCGGCACGTCGAACTAATATCGCTGTGCTCAAGTGTCCGCATTTAATATCTGCAAATTTTGCGTCACATGGAAGTCATCCAACAACTTGTGTTGATGAATCACTGGGTTAGCGATGGTAATAGACATGGAATTGACATTGTCAGTGATACATTCGATGGGCGCAACATGACAGCGATATGCGTGTTTCTAAGCGATACATTCGATGAGCGCCATATGACGGCGAAATGTATATTTGTCAGTGATACATCCCACGAGCACAATATGATAGCGATATGCATGTTTCTCACAAGGAACATCCCTCAGGTGACAGCTTTCGATTTTGTTGAAATTTGGATATGTTATAAAGCACCGAAAAGTAAGCGATACGTATTTTTTTTATCGGCGGAAAAACGATTTGAAGGGGTGAAACCACCCCTTCATATAGGGGTGTTTCACCCCTTCATATAGGGGTGTTTCACCCCTTAATTTTTTTTGCAATGTCACTATAGTGGATTTTTCATTGCTTCGGATCAGAAGAATTTTCGTTTTTGTTTCATTAAAATCGGTGGACTCCTTGTGTGTGAAACTGCTATATTACCCCTAGAGATGCTTTTTTTCGAGGAGTGGTTTCACCCCTTAAAACCGTTTTTCCGCCGATAAAAAATACGTATCGCTTACTTTTCGGTGCTTTATAACATATCCAAATTTCAACAAAATCGAAGCGTGTTACCTGAGGGATGTTCCTTGTCAGTGATACATTCCATGACGACGATATGCATATTTCTCAGTGATACATCCTATGAGCGGAATATGACGGCGATATACATAAAAATCAAGAATGATACGAACAGGCAAAGAAACAAAGAAAGTTTACACAAATGTTAGATTGGCTAGGTAGGTAGCGCGCTCAGCTCTATAATGAGAAAACGTAGGTTCAAACCGTAGATAGGTAAAAACTTTAACGAGGCAGGATACGTTTTAATCCATTTATCATATAGTCAGGCACATAAATGAAGCATAAGGAAATAAAAACACTACCAGATTTTTTTTAATCAACATTTTTGGATTATTTATTTTTTACGGTATGAAAGCCATATCAGCTCCATATGAGCACTACAATTTCTTCACGCCGTGCCACCCATATGACCCCATATGCACTCACTTATTGTTAGATATTCGTAAGCCAATTTTGCTAGTCTGATTAATTCCCTGCATGTATATTCGCGTGAGTACAACTTTGCTTCATTTGGATGTGTTATTGTGAATCATCATGTGGTGACAATATGACTTTAAGGGGAGCACTCATTTGTCTCTCTGGAAAATTGAGAAATGTCATCTACATATACAGGGTGTTTGGCGCCTGGACCGTCACATTTTTTTGCACTCTTGAGAGGGGGGGGGGTTCGATTTGCTAATTTTTCTACCCTCAGATCCTCAGACCCTACCCTATGTCCTAAGTGTCACGGTATTTGAGATATGACGTTTTTTTCGTTATTTTTAATTACCCGTAATTTCGGTCCTAATTCGTCATAACTTTTTTATTTGCGGTTGTAATAGCACGAAATAACTTTTGATGTATTCTGCGATGTATGTTTATTATAAATAAATAATTATTTAATACAATTGATTTCAAGAAAATAACGCTTGAACTTCCAGTGTTAAAAATGTGTAAATGTATAAAAAATGTCAACTCCTAAATTCATCATAAAAAAACTTATTCTCTTTATTTTTACTACATAATGAATGATTTCTATGTCATGTAGCATACCGTTGGAAAGAGTATGAACTAGAAAACTTTCTAAAACAAAGCTACGTTCAAAATAGCTTTTATTTTTTTTACAATAAATTCAGAAGTTGACAGTTTTCATATATTTACGCATTTTTAAGACTTTGGAAGCTCATGAGTCATTTTCTTGAAACCAATTCATCAAATAAAGATTTCTTTATAATAAACATACATTGCAGAATACAACGAAAGTTATTTCGTGCTATTACAACCACAAACGAAAAAGCCATGACGATTAAGAGGCGAAATTTCGGGTATTTAGAAAGAAAAGAAAGAAAATCACATCTTAATTACCGTGACACTTAGGCCATAGGGTGTAAGGGTAAAAAACGTAGCAAATGACCCCCAAAATGGCGTCAGTCCATATGCCAAACACCCTGTATAAGAAACATATATAATAAATAGTTCCAACACAAAAAAATCTTGCAAATTCGCTTATTTTCGACTGCCTAAAGGGATCCTCCCCCTTAAGGTGGTTGTGGATGCAATGGAAGTTAGGTTAGATTCGCCGAAGTACGGGTAGGGAGTGATATGGAAGGGTTCGATGGGGAAAACTGATACCTAAAATTCCGCAAGGGTCCGTTGGAAGTTAGGACAAAGAAACATTCAACGCGGAATAATACATTCGCCTTTTTCTTTAGATAAATAGTGGAGAAGCCATACGCGCGAAAGTGTGAGGACGTTGGTAAACAAGTAATGCATATAAACTTGGAAAGCTCATTCGGGAGTATATATTTATTAACTCGCGGGAAACGGCAAGCATTGTGCCTCGCGAGATGGAGATTCGGAATAGCGAAGAGACCAAAGATGGTCCGGAAACTCGCTGGTATATGTATTTTGCGTACGACAACCTGCAGTCTCCCTTCCCCCCCATCTCTCTCTCTCTCTCTCTCTCTCTCTCTCTCTCTCTCTCTCTCTCTCTCTCTCTCTCTCTCCGCTCTCTCTCTCCGCTCTCTCTGTATGTGTCTCTCTTTCATTGTACCCCAGAAACGCCACAGGAAACTCACATAACGTTACAAAATTCACCGGGTATCACATGAACTCGCACTAGACGCTGCATACGTATGCATTTATATGTACACATTATATGCATATGTGTGTACCGCGTATACGTGCATTTATAGTGGTGAGTTCCGTTATGTATCCTGTATTCAAATATACGCACATTGGATCATATCGAAATACGGAGTTTATACGCTGAAATAAATATAAACGATGCGAATATACTTGTGAAGATGGGAATGTATTTTTGGACAGGCCAGAAAACTGTAGCGCTGAAAAATCGTTGAGATTAATATATATGTTGGGTGGTTGCATATGAAAGCGTCCATATTTGAGTGAGAGGAAAGATAGTGGTTCGGTAGCAAATCGCCGAACTAGTTTATTCAGAGTATTGCCCGTCGGGAGAGACAACTTTGGTCCATGTTTGTATCATAAATTGGATTCCAAGCAGGAGGAATTGGGATCCTTTGGAGGCAATCCAGTCATCTAGCAATTTTTTACTCCTTCGTACGAGGTGAAGTCCTGAGCCGTGAGCGCTCACTGCATCGAACGGAACGAATGGTGATCGGAGGCAGCGATGTCTGGGAAATATGGCGGATGGGGTAGGATTTCCCAGTTTATTCTTGTGAAGTACTTTTTAACGGGGTATGCCTACCCGTGGAGAAATTTGAGACGGGAAAAAGTACTGCCCCTGATCTGCTTTCCCTAGATAATATCAGGCTTTGGTCGTCCACCCTGGAATAGGTTAGCAATGTAACGGGTTTAAAGCTAAGAAGGCAAGAGAACAAGCGGTAAATGACCAGGAAAGTTGTAGGGAATAAAACAGGGAATAACCAGGAACAAACGAGAAAATTAAAAATCACGTTTCGACGTTTTTGGAATCCGTGAGGAGGTAAAATCGGGAGTGTATTCAATTGAGTATTTCGACATCATACTTTTTGTTGGTTATCTACCCGCTAAGGTAGTATATGAGTGTATAGTACATAGGCTTGCTCGCATTTCCTGATAGGAAAAAGACAGAAAAACGTACACAGATAACTATTCGAGTGAAAAAGGCCAAGAGTGCGAAGGGTTATTTCACAAGTATCGCAAAATCATACCAGGTGTGTAAGTATGAAACCGGAATTTTTGTACAGAAAAAACACGTTTATTGTAATGATATGATACAAAGTAACTTATTCAAGGTATTGTCCGTCGCTATCTATACATTTTTCCCATCTTTCTGGCAATTTGTGGATTCCGCGCCAAAAGAACTGTTGCTCTTTTCAGGCAAACCAGTCATCGAGCCATTTTCGTACATCTTCGTAAGAAGTAAAGCGCTGCTCAGCAAGTGCGTGTCCCATCGATGCAAACAAGTAGTAATCGGATGGGGCAAGGTCCGGTGAGTAAGGCGCGTGCTGAAGAATCTCCCAACGGAACGACTCTATCGTTTCCTGGACCTGTTTTGCTTTGTGTGCTGGTGCATTGTCATGCAGCAAAATCACCTTGTGTTGTCTTTGTTGGTATTCTGGTCGTTTTTCACGCAAAACTCGATCCAAATCGGTCATTTGTTGTCGGTAGCGTTGAGTATTGACAGTTTCCCCAGGTTTCAGCAGCTCGTAGTAGATTACGCCCTTCTGATTCCACCAAACACACAGCATTGTCTTTCGTCCGTAGCGGTTTGGTCTTGCCGTCGATGTTGATGGTTCACCCGGAGTAACCCATGACTTTTTGCGCTTAGGATTCTCGAAATATATCCACTTTTCATCGCCAGTCACAATTCGATGGAGAAATGACTTTCTTTTGAACCTGGCGAGCAGCATTTCGCATGATGTTTTGCGGTTTTCCTGCTGTCTTTCATTGAGTTCATGTGGAACCCATTTCCCCACCTTTTGTATCTTTCCCATGGCTTTCAACCGAAGGGAGATGGCTTCTCGGGTCACCTTTAACTGATCCGCCAGTTGTTATTGTGTTTGAGCGTCGTCTTCGTCCAACAAGGCTTGCAGGTCAGCGTCTTCAAACTTTTTCGGTGGTCCTCCACGTTCTTCGTTCCTCACGTCAACATCGCCACTTTTGAACCGTTTGAACCACTCGAAACACTGTGTTTTACCGAGAGCATGCTCACCAAACGCCTCCACAAGCATTCGATGCGATTCGGCTGCGGTTTTCTTCAGATGAAAACAGAAAAGTAGTGCTGTCCGCAAATCGTAATTTGTTGGCACAAAACTCGACATGTTTATCTCTAATAAACTAATGCTACTGAATGAAACTCGTGTTATTGTGAGTTGGAAATCTTTGTCGGATATCAATACAATAACAAGACACCGCTGACGTGATGTGTCGGTAACTGCATCGACATCTAGCGCCACCTATGGGCAAATTCCGGTTTCATACTTACACACCTGGTAAGTGTAAGTGCACGCTGTAAGCATAACACTCCTGTACGTGGTACAACTCACAGGACGAACTTTTATGCTCGTACGATGGTACCTTGCTTACGCGAAGCGCTTCGCTCGTAGCCACCTGGTGGATTGTTGGCGAAATACATTCAGGTAATGTCTCCCCGGCCAGAACAGTGATATCAAGAGACGTGGCAGCGTCTTGACGCCAAGTAATAAAAAGAAAAATGTGAGCACCACAGCCTAAGAAAGATGAGCACCACTGTCACGGACGACGAACACGCCCCGACTCTTTATACGGTAAGATGGCCTTTAGCGTTCAAAACCCACGATTGACCTGCTTTACTTTCTTGCCTCGTAAAATAATTTGGCTATTCTTTATGCTCAAATCACTAGTTATCGTAATGCCGGTATTTATGATAAGCGTTGATATCTTCGTCGATTATCATTGATGAATTGAATGCTTTTAATGATAAATAGAATTACAACAGATATATTAGTTTCATCCGAATCAATGATATGTATCTTTGATGAGGTGAAAAGCAAAGTAGCTTTTTTTAGTTCTTGAAGACATGCTCCACTGATCAGAACATGTCAATTTTCTGGCCGGGTAGACATTACGTGAAGATGTACTTGCTCACAATGTATCCTGGCCAGAAGATTGTAATTTCCAAACATAGAGGGTAAGCCGTAAAAAAACGACTTTGCGATCTTCCCGGTTTGTTGTATGGGAGGGCCCGGTCAGGGAAAATCAGATAAGGCAAGTCTGGTCAGGGCGGAACACAAAGTAGGAAATGCCCGATCACATTTCTGTACGAGTAGTTGTAACTCTCGATAATAGCGCATTTTTGGGGATTTTACAGATCGTGATGATACATTTCTAAGAAAATTAGGGTTTTGAAAAAGCATCATCTAAAGAACACTCTGCAATTTTTTGTGTCCAAATATTTAATCATGATTGATTTACAGCCGACGTCCGAGAAGCACCTCTCGAAAACGTCTTTTGCGGTGAGCAATGCCTTTCTGAGCCAGGTTGTCTAATATAAAAAAAATCAAACATATTTCGTTAGTATATTAGTTTATCCTACGATTGATCGAAGGAACCTCTGACGTATCAAATTAAAAAAAAATGGCGCATATTCAAGGTGAGTCTTGATTTTGGCAAAAAAATGGCATTTTATGTTCATCATATCGAATGTATATATCGAAAAGAAATCCTACCATCAAATACTTCATTCTTACATGGAGAAAAAGGCCTACAAATTTCAGAAAGATCGGTGCTTATGAGATATTTTGCCCACCGACTTTAAAAGCATACTTTCGAGAAAGTGCATGGCGCATCTTCCAGTTCGACCTCTTCTCGTGCAGAGCTTCCTTCAAATGCGTCAGTTGCAGTCAATAATGATCCCCAGTGACGGTTTCCGAACTTTTAGCCGCTCGAAACACACGACATCCATCTTTTTGGGGGTCTTTCCGCGGTCCTTGTCAGGACTAATCTAAATCTAGCGATCCAACCGAGTTGCCAACACTTCAGTCAATGCAAAATCATCCGCTAATTGCGAACTTTTCGGGTAGAACTCGATCGGACCAAAACTCTTTATCCCGGAGACGATTATAGCCAAAATCGTTCTCCTGGGCTAAATGAAGCTTGGACGAAGTTGGAACTAGGAAATTTGTAACCACCTACCGATTTTGCTTCAAACAAGGGCCTGCTTAAGGGGTTACCCCCACTTGCGATTTTGAAAAAATCGATTTTTTTTATTGCATTTTTTTGAAGTGCAATTTGAAGTGCAGTTTTTTTTATGCCCGGAATAGATGAATCTATGTAAGTTTACAAAAAAAATATTTTCTTCGTGTAAACTGAAATTGAAACTTTAAACGCGTTTTTCTCAAAATGGCATTTCTGAAGTCGGTGACCAAGATTACTCGAACACTAATGAACCGATCTTCTTGAAATTTTGCAGGCTTATTTAATACATAAAAATGTAGTCTTTAATCGTTCGATTTTTTTTTTCGAAAAAAATGGCCGTTTTATAGCCAAAAAACGGCCGTTTTTTTTTTCGTTAAAATCGAACCATTAACTTTGACTGTCCGCCATTTTGTGAAAAATGAATATTTTTTAATATCCTTCGATTAAAGACTAGTTTATACTTATATTTGACTAAATCCATCCACATTTTTTTTTTCAGATGATCCACTTCGCCGCAATGTTGGTCACCGCAAACCGTGTACATAAAAACATTATTTCATTGACGGCCATTTGCCACTAAACAATGTAATATTTTTCAATAAAAAAATTACTGAAAGTTCTTCAAGATGTGTTCTTTAAGATGGTATATTGATCGATTAAAAAAGTTTTGTAGTTTTCTTTTAAAAAATTCATGAAAAAGGCCTTTTTTGCGCTACAAGTGGGGGTAACGCCTTAATCGATTTTAGCGAGAAATGAAAAATGCCATATTTTCAGGTCTTGTGTCGTACCGACTAGGACCAATCTTAATCTAGCGATCCAATCGAGTTGCCGACACTTCGGTCGATGCCAAATCGTCCGCTGATTACGAATGTTTTTAGTGGAACTCGATCGGACCAAAACTCTTGATCCGGGAGACGATTGTAGATCAAAATCGTTCTCCTGGGCTAAATAAGGCCTAGACGAAGTTGGAACTAGGAAATCCGTGACCACCAAACGATTCTGCATCGAACAAAAGCCTGTTCAATCGATTTTAGCGAGAAATGAACAATGCCACATTTCCAGGTCTTGCGTCGGACCGACTAGCGAGACCCTTGGGGTCGTCCGTAAATTACCTCATTTTAAAATAGGGGTGCGGTGTCTGGTTGTTGAATGACGGTAATGATAATTGGATTATGACGATAGGAAGGATTGTATAATTTCAAGGCGCGGGGGGAGTGAAAATAAGCAAAAATCGATGACGTGATATATGGACGGCCCCCTTGTTATCCAAAGAGAAATCACAACGTTGGAAGCGTCAAAAGCGCACCTTTGCACGTTGTACTCGATGGAGGATGTTCGGCATCCACTTCCTCCAGCGAACGATGCGTTTCCGCCGCCGATTTCTTTGCCATGAAATAATGGAGCATAACTTCACGGGCTATACCAGTGTGACACGGTAAAAAAAATAGTTTTTTTTTGCCTTTTTCGACAGTTTATACTTTCAAGAAAACAATTATCATTTATATAATTTATCTCAATATCATTTTTACTTGCAAAAATCGAAAGTTAAATCTTTAAACGCGTTTTTCTCGAAATGAGATGTTTCAAATTTGCTGACATTGTAACTCAAAGAGCAATTATCCGATTGACTTGAAAACTGAGTACTTTTGAATATATTTACTCTACAATGACGTAGGATATTTTTGATTGGATGAAAATTGACGATTTCGCATTGAAAAAAATGACCATTTTATAGGCAAGAAAACAGACTTTTTTCATATCTACGCCATTTCGTTAGATTTTGATATTTTTCGAAAATTCTACGTCATTGTATCGGAAATACCTTCCAGTTTAACATTTTTTTCCTTTTTCGGTTTCAGCTACTCAATCGGCCGGAATCCCGTCAGCAGTGGAGGAACTTTTTTTTTGGTGCCTCCAAAGGCAGCGCATAAGTCGCTTGGATCTCAATATTTTTCTATGAAAAAATTATGTAATATAGGTCAAATATAGCCATACATATTTTTAATTTTCCGAAACATTTAATTGATTACTTTTCTTCCTAAAAATTCCCGAAAATCACCCAAATGTTCAGCGTTCACACTGGTATAGCCCCTTACCGCAAATGTGACTCATTTGGAACAAAAGTTGCTATTGTGAGGACAATTAAAATAGGCGATGTCAACGCGTCGCCCTGATGTGACTCATGGCGTTTTAGCGGGAGTCTTCGGACCTATGGTCTTGTGTGTTGCCAACTTTTCATTCGAGAAAATAGTGTGCCTAACGCCATCTATTGCCAGCGGGCGGTTTCATATGCAGCCACTCTAATAGAAATGAATAATTTCGCAAATATATATGCATATATGAATGTTTTTGTAAAGGAAAAAAATATATATAGTATTCTCAACATTTCACATTTATACGGAGGACAGCGAGAGATGCACGCGAGCTGCGTCAAGACTTTATATTGATTTCCCCTCTTCCTTTTTGCTCTTATCGGAAAAAAAATGGTCGAGTCGTTGACACATTTCCGATACGCGAATGTCCTATACAACCGCGCGCCTTTTTTCCGACGACCGATTCACCTTTTATATCTGTTAATGGAAGATTAAAAAAATAAAAACGAAAAGGGGGGCTGAATAAAAAATAAATGGAGAATATGCGCACGGTTTGATACCCAGCAATTTCACGTCTTGCACACGGCTCGGTTGCAGTTTGCGCGACTGTCGAACATGCTCCAAACCAGACAGTGGGCACATTGAATGCTTTCGACTCGTTGTTCGAGGGTTCGCCTACTAGAGACTGGCAGGTATTGATAACAGAACAAAAAAATGTCAGCTCCAATCGAATGGTTTTTGCTCGTGAGGATTGACTAACAAAATTGCACTGTTCGAGCAACCAATGAATCGCGTTTTTTGTGCGGTTTCTTCAATCATTTTTTTACCTTTTTATTGCTTTATTGCGCCGAATGATTTTTTTTATTCTATTGCCTCTACGTGCATCTCAACGACCCACACGAGGCTCGCTTTTCATGCTTTTGTATTGCCCGTATGCAACGTGTCAATTTTCGACTCATGGCCGTATTCTAGTTTAGAAATTTGAAAAAAATCGATTTTTTTGCATTTTCTTAAAGTGTGGCCTCTTAAGAATATGTCTATAAAAGCAAATTTCGAGATTCCCAATATTCACGCCAATAGACGAGACCAGAATAAGATCGAGGGGTCCGAGGTACGAACTTCGGGAGCTTCTGAGGAAGCTAGAACTGCTCGCAGGGAAAACGAGCTTCGGACAAACATAATTTTGAAGTCGAAGAAAGCACACTTTACGAGGTAGGAATGACCGATTAATATAAAGTAAATATTAGGGTCGCACAACTTCGAGCGCTATTTTTTTTTCATTTTTCTCACCATCCAATTATCTACTTTAAAGAAGGAAAAACGTAGTCGCAAAAGCTGCGGGCGGTCAAAAAATATTTAGAGCTCGCTCAAGCCTCCCAAAAATTCAAATTTTCAGCAAAAAATATTTTTTTTTCGTTCATTTCTCACCCATGAATTTTACGGTTTGTAGTTTTTAAATTAAGCTTCGGAATTTCCAATTGTCGCGAATTTTTTCTCTTCTCACTCATAAATTTAACACTTTGTAAATTTTTCAAAACAATTAAGCCTTTTTTCTTTAAAAATGGATTTTTTTAATTTACCTCACACTTCTTACCCGATAAAATTGTGGCACAAATTTGAGCTCTATTTTTTCCCCTTTTTCTCACCGTCCAATTATCTACTTTAAAGGAGAAAAAAAAATTGTCGCGAAAGCTGCGAGCGGTCAAAAAATATTTAGAGCTCGCTCAAGCCTCCGAAAAATTAAAATTTTCAGCAAAAAAACGTTTTTTTTCGTTCACTTCTCACCCATGAATTTTACGGTTTATAGTTTTTAAATTAAGCTCTCGAAAGCTCTAGCCGGCCACTGAATATTTAGTGGTCGCTCAAGAGCTTTGGAATTTCCAATTGACGCGAATTTTGTTTTTTCTCTTCGCACTCATAAATTGAACACTTTGTAAAATTTTCAAAACAATTAATCCTTTTTTTCTTTAGAAACGGATTTTTTTCATTTTCCTCACTCTTCTAACCCGATAAAACTGGGGACCTATAATTTTGTTTGGGGACAAGAGCTTTAAAGAATTATTATATGAAAAGAAAGATTATAATTTTTGGGTTAGTGTGTGAGGTAAATTTGAAAAATCTGTTTCTAAAGAAAAACGATTAATTGTTTTGAAAATTTTACGAAGCGTCAAATTTATGAGCGAGATGAGTAAACAAAATTGGCGATAATTGAAAATTTTGAAGCTATTGAGCGACCCCTAAATATTAATTCGCCGACTAGAGCTTTTGCGAGGTTAAATTAAAAATTATAAAACATGAAATTCATAGGTAAGAAGTGAACGAAAAATAATCGATGTTTTAATAAAAAATTGAATTTTCGGGAGGTTTGAGCAACCCCTAAATATTTTTTGACCGCTCGCAGATGTCGCGACAATTTTTTTTTCTTTAAAGAAGATAATTGGATGGTGAGGAAAAGGAAAAAAATCAAGCTCAAATTTGTGCCACCCTAGTAAGTATAACATGTGATATACCAATTACGAGCAACATCACTTAAGTGTCCGCCTTCGATTTTGTTGAAACTCATATATGTTACTTTGTTACCTGCCATAATGGCATTCTTATTGACAAAGAAAATTGATTTAATTTCTGTTTCAGATGAATGGGAACTTTGGAATCATGTAAACCGCCTCAACCCTTTTTTTCCACAGCCACATTTAGAGGCCCATAACTGTTTCCATTATAATTTTTTTTGCAAAAATTTGTTTTTTTATAAGTTCTTGAAACATGAATGAAAATACTATAAAAATGGATGGTAAAAATATTTTTTGTTTTTCTTCCTCAAGTCCGAAATGTAGGCCTCTATACTAGAATGCTGCGTTGAACTCGAATATTGTTCGGCCTCGCACTCATTCCAAAATCGAGGCTGTGCCGACAACACAACTCTCAATCTCGAATACCACTCTTGATTATTATTCAAGAAATTAAAAAAAAAACTTTTCCACTACTACGTACGCAAACCCGTTTAAGGGGTTACCGCCACTTGCGATTTTGAAAAAATCGATTTTTTTTTTATTGCATTTTTTTTTAAGTGCAATTTGAAGTGCAGTTTTTTTTGATGCCCGGAATAGACGACTCTATGTAAGTTTACAAAAAAAAATATTTTCTTCGTGTAAACTGAAATTGAAACTTTAAACGCGTTTTTCTCAAAATGGCATTTCTGAAGTCGGTGACCAAGATTACTCGAACACTAATGAACCGATCTTCTTGAAATTTTGCAGGCTTATTTAATACATGAAAATGTAGTCTTTAATGGTTCGATTTTTTTTTCGAAAAAAATGGCCGTTTTATAGCCAAAAACGGCCTTTTTTTCGTTAAAATCGAACCATTAACTTTGACTGTCCGCCATTTTGTGAAAAAGTAATATTTTTTAAAATCCTTCGATTAAAGACTAGTTTATACTTATATTTGACTAAATCCATCCGCATTTTTTTTCAGATGATCCACTTCGCCGCAATGTTGGTCACCGCAAACCGTGTATATAAAAACATTATTTCATTGACGGCCGTTTGCCACTAAACAATGTAATATTTTTCAATAAAAAAATTACTGAAAGTTCTTCAAGATGTGTTCTTTAAGATGGTATATTGATCGATTAAAAAAGTTTTGTAGTTTTCTTTAAGAAAATTCATGAAAAAGGCCTTTTTGCGCTACAAGTGGGGGTAACACCTTAAATAAAATCTTACAAACGACTCTTAATCCTCTCAATCCTCCAATTTTTTTATCCCTCCAGAAAATTTGTCCAAATTAATTTCCCCAGGCTGAACATTAACTTTCCGCGATAATAACTCACTTGCGTTATTTCGAAGCACGTTGTGATTTGTGATGCAATATGCACGAAAATTCTTATCAGTGATTAACGTTATATGCAACGCTGAATGGAATTCAATCTCGATTTAACGCCGTTTCGCGCGAGGGCCTTCGCTTAGGGCAATTTATCTATTCCCCGCTCGAATGCACGTGCGCAACCGTAAACGCGTATACGTGTACGTACACGTATATACATATGCGTATCGAATCCGCACAATGATGTTCGTCTCCGCGGGGCGGGATCGTCGATAAATTACCCCCCGGACGAGGGGTCAATTAGTGACGTTGTCAACTGGAAATAATAGAGGCAATGATGAAAATCATAAACGGAATATAACGAAACAAACGGAAACACTCCGAGGGAGGACGATTATATCAAATGAATATTTCACGAGGGATGATTCTATTAAGTTTGCATCGAAAGTCAGAATTATTCATCGAATTTGTCATCATTATTTCGATGCGTTTGGAATGGTCAATCAATTTGCAATTAAAGATTATCGACAAAATGCACATGTCAGCGTGAAATATTATTGCATTTTGTAAGTCAATATTCATTATATGATATTACGATAATCGACTTATTGCTCCGGGCAACGAACTTCCTCAATTTCCATCGGGAAACATTCACCTACCCCCGGGGATTAAGCTCGATATTATATTGTTGTTGTTATTATTATTATCATTATTATTTATAATTGATCAAAACGTCATTTCCACGAGTGGAACAGCGGAACCTCCGCAACTTCAAAATACCGTGGAAACGAGTTTGTCTAAAGTAGAAGAAAAAAAGCTCCCATCCTTTCGTCAGGAGCAGACATTTCTGAGTGTGACAGCATCAGCATCTGTCATTAACGCTACGAATGCCTGCCTCGGGATTCGCAATGAAATGTTTAATTTGTCCAAACTGGTTGCGTTACATCGCACAAACTTTTTGATTATACTTTCAAATAGCATGTATTCGAGGATTCACACGTGCGATGATATCACACATTCATGGCAAATGACTTTTGGCCCCATGGTGGTATTAACATATACGTTATACTGGAGAGAGATAGAGAGAGAGAGATAGAGAGAGAGGGGGCCGAGAGAGAGAGAGAGAGAGAGAGAGAGAGAGAGAGAGAGAGAGAAAGAGATGTGACAAATGATGTCGTATCCAATTCGTATGGGACAAAGTTGGATGAATCCCATGTATTAATAATCAAACATGGAATTAATTTTTAACGATCTCAAAATTGCGACTCATGACGGGGTTTCCAAAACATCAAGGGAACGAGATTTCGCCTTTGTGTATAGACACATATACAGGGTGTCCCAAAACTGATGGTATTTCCCGAAATGGGATGTTGGAGGTCAAATTCTGAGTCGATTCATATAATCATGTATGGGTCTCAGATCAACCCCTGAAGTATTATTAATTTTTAAAAGCGGGCGCACCTGATTGGCCTGCTTTTAAAAATTAACAATAATTCAGGGGTTGGTCTGAAACCCATACATGCTTACGAGGGTGGGGTGAAAAGTTTCCGGCCTGACCAAGAGATGGTGCCACTAGGTCTAGTTTTGGAGCTGCGTCCTACAGTACCATTCCTACCGAGCTTGTATGTACAGTTTCAGCCCAATCGCTACGTTAGTTTGCGTTTGAGAGCACATTGCGCGAGACGCTTCCGTTGTTTTCGTAAAAATGGAAAAATTGGAAAAACGTGCTGTCATCAAATACTTCCATTTGAAAGGTTTTACACCAAAACAAATAAAAGAAGAGATGGATTCAGCACTAGGAGACTCCTCCCCATCATATTCAACTATTAATCAGTGGGTTTCTGAATTTAAAATTGGTCGTGTGAGCACCTCTGACGAGCTTCGCTCAGGACGGCCCGTTGAAGTCACAACTTCAGAGATGATTGAAAAAATCCATAAAATAGTGTTGGAAGACCGCAGGTTGAAAGTGCATGAGATAGCTGAGACCTGTAGGATGTCAGCTGAACGTGTGCGAAATATTTTGCACAACCATTTGAACATGGAAAAGCTGTGTGCAAGGAGGGTGCCGCGTTTGCTAACGCTCGACCAATCGAGCGTTTGCTAACGCTTGACGCTACCGACAATTTGGCGCTGTATATACGTAATCCAAACGAATTTTTATGTCGATTCATAACTGTTGATGAGACATGAGTCCACCACTACACTCCTGAAAGTAAAGAACAGTCAAAACAGTGGGTTGGAAAAGGGGAACCAACCCCAAAGAAGGCAAAAACAATTTTGTCGGCAAACAAGGTTATGGCTACTGTTTTTTGGGATGCGAGAGTTATGAGAAATGTATCAGTGTTGATGGAGATTATGTTGAAAAAAAAGCAAAAAAATTTTTTTAAATATCGTTTTTCTTGGTCAGGCCGGAAACTTTTCACCCCACCCTCGTATATCAATCGACTCAGAATTTTACCCCCAACATCCCATTTCGGGGAATACCATCAGTTTTGGGACACCCTGTATATGTGTCTATACACAAAGGCGAAACCTCGCTCCCTTGATGTTTTGGAAACCCCGTCATGAGTCGCAATTTTGAGATATAGGTAGGGGAGAGGGAGATTTTCTGTGTAAACACCCTAAAGGGGTGTACCTAGAATAATAAAAACTAAACTAAACTATATTATTATATTATATTATATTATATTATATTATATTATATTATATTATATTATATTATATTATATTATATTATATTATATTACATTATATTATGTTATAATTTTTTATTGAGGTCTTAATTAATTGCTGAGTTTCAACGTATACCCTTGCGGGTTTCTGCATGTACAATTCCCAATGAAACCCTTTCCTATAACTCCCTACCCGCACTTCCCTAATCTAACCCAGAGTTGTGAATAATGCATTATTTTGATAGTGCATTACTGTATACATTACAAATTACAAAATTAATGTGTAATGGATATATGTTCCATTACAAATTACAAAAGTAATGTGTAATGGATATACGTTCTATTATAAATTATAAAAGTAATGTGTAATGGACATATGTTCCATTACAAATGACAAAAGTAATGTGTAATGGATGTGTGTTCCATTACAAATGACAAAAGTAATGTGTAATGGATGTGTGTTCCATTACAAATACGAAAAGTAATGTGCAATAAATGCATGTTCCGTTACAAATTACAAAAAGTAATGTGTAATGGTTGCATGATCCATTACAAATTTCAAAAGGTAATGTGTAATGGACGCATGTTCCATTACAAATTGAAAAAAGTAATGTATGATTAATGAGTGCTTCATTACAAAATACAATTACAATAAGGTAATTCGTAGCGGAGAATATTCCAGCACAAATAGAAAAATTGCCGTGCTCACATTAGAAATTTGCACATTGCTATCTCATTATTTTATTTCGCTAATTGCAATTTGTTTTAAGTAAATTCGTTTTTCTTCTGCATAAAACTCGACAACACAAAAAAAAGGTTTATACAAGCCAGATTTGTATCATCAAAAAAAATTACTTCTCAATACAAAGTCATGATCTCCCATACTTTTATGTGCACTCTTTCAGAATCCGGGGTCAAAATTGAGTTTTGTGCATTAGAAAAATAAATATGGCCGTTAAAAAAACCTCGTGTTACAATTATAACGACAGAAGCGAGAAAAAGATCGAGAAAGAAAGAGAAAAAAGTGGCTAAGATGATGTTTCATGTATCTCACGAATCCGCAGAATAGGCGGAAGAAATTATACTTAACACAATTATAAGCATTCTAATAAAATATACGTAACCTAGCTAATAATAAAAGATGTAAATAATAATATAAGTAATATAACAAAAATGAATACAAGTTACTGAAACAAAACATGTCGCTTTATATAGTTTCTGCATGATATACCTATTTTATTATTTCAGATAACTATATAGATCGTTTGAAATTTATAACTCCTTGAATGGATTGTTCAGTAGACCAAACAATTTCGATCTATTTGAATTTGAAGTGGAGTTTTATAAGTTTGCAACGCGTAATCTGTTACACGTTGCTTTTATAATCGATATCCATTATCAATTGATAATAATAATAGTAATTGCTCTTTGCATTTATTCATGGTATATTACTTTTTCAATGCTCAATGAGGCACGCATTCATTACACATAATTTTTGCTTTTTTAAAGAGGAAGCTTTGTGATAAAAAGAATTTGTTTTCCAGTTTTCAATGTTAATGCTCGAAAAATTCTTATATATCTCAAAACTTCGAAAAATCATGCGAGACAATATATCATATCAGATCAATTTCAATATGCAGTTTTTTTCATTATTTGTAACCAGCTTTTGCTTGCAACTTCGTCCATGTCTCTAAAAGTATCGACTTTTTCATGTAGATAGCTTTGTCTGTGTAAAACAGCAAGGTGAAAGTAATGTGCGAACTTCTAATTTGAACGTTTTTCGTCTGCATTATTGAGTTTCAAGCAAAAAAAAATGAATTAGTCTTGAAAGAACTTTTAGTGAGCGAAATTAAATAATAAGACAGCAACTTTTAGCAAATGTGCAAATTTCTAATG
Source organism: Ophion slaviceki (assembly GCA_944452715.1). Classification (NCBI taxonomy): domain Eukaryota; kingdom Metazoa; phylum Arthropoda; class Insecta; order Hymenoptera; family Ichneumonidae; genus Ophion; species Ophion slaviceki. Next base: position 38,418,836 of record OX101784.1, read on the forward strand.
CAAGCACGGCAATCTTGTTATGTGTAATGGAATATTCTCCACTACAGATTACTTTTTATCAATTGTAATTTGTAATCGAACATGCATCCATTACAAATTACTTTTTAAAATTTGTAATGGAACGTGCATCCATTACTCATTACTTTTTGAAATTTGTAATGGATCATGCAACCATTGCACATTACTTTTTGAAATTTGTAATGGATCATGCAACCATTACACACTACTTTTTAAACTTTGTAATGGATCATGCAACCATTACACATTACTTTTTGAAATTTGTAATGGCACATGCATTCATTGCACATTACTTTTCTCATTTGTAATGAAACACACATCCATTACACATTACTTTTGTAATTTGTAATGGAGAACTTATCCAATACACATTATTTAAAGTAATGAGTAATGCATTATTTTAAAATTACTATTTTCACAACTCTGATCTAACCTAACTTCGTTTCGTCTACAGCCGTCTTAAGCTACACTATACCACATTTGCCGAGGGTACGGGGAAACTGTGGAAAGGGTAGGCGACTGGTGTAGGCGACCTCATATTATTCTGATGCTCTGATGAACAGACTTTTGCTCAAGTATCTACACCAAGGTCTCAGACGTATTGGCCTTCCGCTCACTGATTGATGCGTCAGCAAATGCACGGCTAAGCGGTCACCGCTCGGCAATGAACAATACTGCTTAACTCGATGTACCGCCAGAGCCGAACCCCTACCGCCACTGTCGGTCTTATATTATATTAGACTATTTATTATTATTATTATCATTATTACACATACATATATAGGGTGCCCCAAAATGACCTGACATTTTAGTTTATTAATAAAAGGTATTATTTATTCGAAAAGTACAAATATTTTTATTTTAATATAAGGGTACATAAACTTAGAGGTTATGTACCCGGTGCGTTGGTCTAGTGATTAGCGTGCTGGCCAGCGGATCGGGAGGTCGCAGGTTCGAATCCCAGTCGCGTTACTTTCATCGTGAAATGGTTTCTTCGACATTTTCTCGGCGAAAGACGATTAGTTCCGTGACGGGGGGGCGAACTTGGGACCGGTTGTATCGGTATAGGTTTTCCGCAGTTTCCCTATGCCCATGGCAGATATGTCATGGCGAATACGATACAGAGGGGGAAGTCGGCTGCGGCCGCATGGGCACGTAAAAAGGCGAAGCCCTGTACGGCTGGAACAACAACCATGGAGGTTATGTGTGGAAAACAATATTCCGATAAATGGCCGCCTCGTCCCTGTTCGCAAACGTTCACTCCTTTGACAAATTTTCAATGACATTTCGGCATAATTGCGGACTAATTTCATTAATGGTGCGTCCAATTGCTTCCCTGAGCTCCAGAATGGTCTGTGGATCAGTAGCATACATCTTTCCTTTCAGAAAACCCCAAGGGGGCGTACACGAATTACGTAACGCCAAATTTCCCACTTTTTACCCCCCCCCCCCTTCCCCATGTAGCAGGACCGTAACGCCTGGCAGGACCGTAACGCCCCCCCCCCTCCACTTCGTTACGTAACGGGTGCTTTGTCGTCAATAATTGCGATTTTTTTATAGACATAACTAATTATGAAAGGATCGCGTTTTATCGCGAACATATACTCATTTCATGAAGTATATATTCATCTAGTTTTATACCAATTTTTACGAAAAAATCTTTAAAATTCACCGAGATATATGTTTGATTTGACGACGAAAAAACAAATCTCTTCATTGTCCCATCGACAGTGTAGAGTTTTTCTATTTTGAAAGCCTTTTTTTTATTCAAGCAGTCATTAAAAATAGTAATGATCAAAATTTAAAAAATCGGCTACGTACAACCTTAGTCACTGCGATTACAAAAATGTGTAAAAAATTGAACATCGGTTGATAAGTTTTCGAGTATTCGCTGCGACACGGTCGAAAAAAGTAGTTTCGAGAACACCGCGGTCAAAGTTTTCGTTCCTTTTTTCTTGATATAAAGTTGTGTTTTTTCTAGAATTTTGATACTTACATTTAGGCACCACATTACGGTGAAAAAAAATTGCCATATTTTTTTTCATTTTCTGAAAGATACATTTGTAAAGAATGCTCTCACCAAGATTTTCAAAGAAATTTGTAAAATTGGCGGAGATACAGCATTTCATGTGAAACCGTTCGAAGCGCACGACCGCGTCGAGCGGCAGATGTGCGGCTTTGAACGCGTTTTTCTCGAAACGACGTTTTTCAACCTGGTTGTCAACATATTAAAAAAACTATTTATCCGATTTGCATGTGCCAAGTCTTAAACTGTTTGAAAATCCAGTCTCTATGGCACCACGAGGGTTTTTTTTATAAACGGCCCCCTTCTATATTTTTTTTTATGAACGATGAAAATTTTCCATGAAAATCGGAAATAAAATTCGCTGGACCACAATTTTTTTTTAGATATCGATATTCCCCTACGTGATGCTGTAAACCTATATGCCTAGTTACTAAGTATATTTTTATTTTATTTTTCAGATGAACCGTATGATTTAATCGCTGTCAACCGACGAGCAGCAATTTCGTCGGAGTGTTCCCTTGGAACGTACCTCGGCGGACACCACAAACTATACTTTAGATTGGAGTACGAAAATTTTTATACAGTCTTCTATATGTATGTATTGACGGAGTATTAATAAAAGAAATTCCATTTATCGTTTGCGTGAAAATAATTACGAAAATCTCGTAATTACCCTCGTGCCCCGTACGATATGGCCGTTCTTCATCTTCATTATATTTCACAAAATAATAAGAGCCAGCGCTTCATCTATTGTGAACGATGCCACACCTGTAGGAACTGAGGGCACTAACCTTTCGCGCTACCTGTTCTCACCAAAGTGACTTTAACTCCGTCAATTTTCGGTCTTGCGAATAAAAATGTTGCCAACATATTTTTGAATACATGTACTTTCAAGAATTATTTTTAAAAAATGTTTCAAATTTTCTTTGGGGAAAGTGGGAACGCTACTGTGTTCTTGCGTATTGATTTCCCCCTTAACTGAGATTTCGTATGGACAGCGGTCAACTTCACGCGGTAAAATGGCGCGCGAGTTTTAAATTGAAAACTTGAACATGCAGAAATGTTGCTATTTCCTTGACCTTGACCGTGACGTAACGCAAAACCGTGACGTAACGCAAACGCGTTACGTAACGCGTAACGCAAACCGTGACGCGTGGCCGAACACCCCCCCCCCCCCATAGCGTTCCGTAATTTGCGTACGCCCCCCCAAAGAAACAAATCCGATGACATCAAATCGCACGATCTTGATCGCCAATTCACATCGCCGCGGCGCGAGATAACACGACCATGAAACTTCGTCTGCAATAACTGCATTGTTTCGCCCGCAGTGTGGCAAATTGCGTCATGTTGTTGAAAGAATATGTCTTCCAAATCCTTGCCGTGTATTCCATTTATCGTATATTGTGTTCCACACATAACCTCGATGTTTCTACCTTACATGAAAATAAAAATATTCGTACTTTTGAAATGAATAATACGTTTTATTAATAAATAAAAATGTTAGGTCTTTTCGAGACACCCTTTATATAAGTTTTCGCAAACAAGTACATAGGCCATTTATTGTATTTCGTACGGAACGAGACCATACAAATGACTAAGAATGAATGATCTGTTTGTTGTATCGAACAATCCACTGGTTTGAACGACATTGCTGTGTGTTAATTAGTCAAATATCATTACCTGATATTATTTAGTTGAAACAATACCCGCATACATGGACCTATGGAGATAATGCACACGGAAACGCAGCATTTACCGTATGAGCCGTTCGCTAATTGCTTACGAATAATATTATGCGTTCGCGTATATTCGAAGTTCGATACAATCGAAAATCGAATGCGCCACTTCTCCCGTATATTAATCGAAATTCCCCACTATACATCGTGTGCGTTTCTCCGTAAATGGTGGATCGGAGATTAAACGAAGCTTTGAATGAAAGATAAATTTTAAATGTGGAAAAATTGCAATCCACGCGCTCATGCTGGCCCGTAGAAAACGATATCAATGGAAATGTTTTTTGTAATGCCAATATCTATTTAATTGAATTTTGTGCGGATAAATCCAGTAGTTAAAATATCCACGGAGGATCACCGAACGTCCACGGAGTTTTTTATGTAAATTAATTAGTCAATGGAATTGTATTTAAAAAATTATATAAAGTGAAAGGTAATAGAAAGACCTCGTAAGCGTTTCAGTGACGCAAATCGAGTTTTTTGCATGTACCCGGTACATTTTTTTTATATACAATTCTACAATTTTTTGATTCCCCCCTAATGTGTAGTTCGTCATTGAATGCGCGTATGATTAATATATATATATATATATATAGATTTACACACACACACACACACACACTTTTTTCGCAAACGTTATGCAAGGTGTGGGAAAACATTCTACTATTCAGGAAAAAATTCTACTACTCAGGAAACAAATTCCGGTGTTTTTCAACTTTCAACCCCCGCACGTTTTTACCAATTTACCTTGCCAGATTTAAAACAATCCAATTTTTCATTATTCGCCGTTATCAGTATTCTGCAATTAGGTCCAATTAAATATCTCGACTAGAAATATGCAGGACTGGAAAAATCGCACTGCAAGTGGCCATTGAGGGTGAATTTCACTCTTTAGGAACGCTTTTCATCCATTAAAGAAAATACATGCGTTTTGAATTTTAATGAGGAATAACGTATAACAAACTGAACAAAATCGGTGAGGGGCACCAGAAACGGTTTCGTTGTAAGTAGAATAGATTTTTTTGCTACAATGATAGGCAAATGCGGTTTAAATGTATTTTTCATGTATATATGAAATTTAATTAATGCATTTTAATGTGATTTGTCCAGTATTATATTTAGAAAAAAAATATCTACTTACAGGGAGCATCACTTAAGTGCTCGACGTCGATTTTGTTGAAATTCATATATGTGACAAAGCATTGAAAACTATTAGACACGTACTTTTTTCCTATCGGCGAAAAAACGGTTTTCAGGGAGTAAACCACCCCTCGAAAAAGGCGTGTCACCCCTTAATTAACTTTTTTTCAATACTTCCATAGTGTTTTTGTCTCTACATTGGAAGAATTTTCATTTGGTTTCATTTAGATCGGTAAACTGCTTTTGGGTGAAACTGCAAAATCACCCCTCGACATGACTTTCTTTGAGGGGTGGTTTCTAGAAAAACCGTTTTTTCGCCGATAAAGAAAATCCGTATCTAATAGTTTTTACTGCTTTATCACATATATGGTAGGATATGTTTTACGCTATCAAATGACCCAGTAATGCTTCATGCACAAGTGAACCATTTTCAAGATATTATTTTTTCGAAATGAGGGGTATGAAACTTCAAAAATCAATAAAAAAATAAACCGTAGTATTGTATCAAACTGTTTATTAATTTGTAGTTTGAGGACACGGTAACAAAAAATTATCAACAACAAAATAAGAATAATTATTAGACTTGCAAAGTTTTTGTCCAACAAAAATTGCAGATTATTCTTATTTTATCGTTGATAATGCTTTATTACCGTGTCCTCAAACTACAGATGACAAAAAAGTATGATTCGATACTGGATTTTTTTAAATCAATTTTTGAAGTTGACTGCCCCTCACGTAAAAAAAATAATAAAAATCATAATGTCTCGAAAATGGTTCACTTTTGGATAAAGCATCACCGGATTATTTGATAGCGGAAAACACGTCGTACAACCCTTTCACGGGGTCGTGACAAAAACCAGTAGCCCTGTATATATACATATTGGTATTTGCATAAATTATAGGAGTGAAACAATTTTTTTTTCCTGGCAACGCTCGGCATTTTCTCCTATAACATTTATTACGGATTGAAACTGAATTACTTTGGATTACGACGTGTCAATGGAGCGGGACGATTATCGTACGATAACTATATCTACGTATGTACGTACCGAAAGCCGGAACACACACGCCCGAGAATGTTCTGTACATAGAAATATCTGTGTCTTTCGATATCCAGCTATCTGTCCGGTTGTATTTGGTCGGTGGGGTACTCGAATTTAATTGAATCGTCCTTCAGCTGAATCCACAGGAGTTGCAATAATAAAGTCATGGGGTTAACGTCGCGGGCTCACAGGGTTATCGAGAGGGCGCCCGGGGAAGCTCCGTCGAGTGCTCGTTATAGCCAGCAAACGAACCTCATCCCTGCTATTCGTCTCTCTCTCTCTCTCTCTCTCTCTCTCTCTCTCTCTCTCTCTCTCTCTCTCTCTCTCTCTCTCTCTCTCTCTCTCTCTCTCTCTCTCTCTCTCTCTCTCTCTCTCTCTCTCTCCCCCCCCCCCCTCTCTCCCTCTCGTCATCCCACGCCACGGACCTCTACGAGCCTCAGACGTCACAACGTACTCTTACACATTCGTTAGCCTAGTTCCACACGGCTCCAGCCCTTATCGATCGGCCGCAATAAAAAAAGCAATCAATTTATTCGTTGCCAATGATATTCTTTTCGGAAAATAATAAAAATTGGATATTGTCCAATGACAATGGGTCCAGATTGAAAATATTGCACCGGAGATCTAAAAAATTGGAAAATGTTCTGATCAAATTCCCGAGCGAACTCGCCACACATTTTGGAAAGTAACGATGATGGTTGATTAATACGTTTTTTTTATGGATCCCGTTACGCACCCGGAGCGACGATAATAAATTTCATGCTGGCAATGATATTTAGTATGTTTCACGGTGCATCGATGAAAGCGGTCAATCATTCGTTTGCCATGGACTGATGTAAAATGAGAAAATGTGCGAGAGCGGACGGAAAATATGCGCGTCGTCAAGGGTAACGACCCATTGAGCAACGCGTACTCTCATTACGTTCCCATTATGGAGGCAAACAAAAATTTATGCTCCTATCATTAAATTAATTTTTGCATAATTAAATTTTTTATTGACTTTATATCGAATTGAAATTCGAGTTGTTTTGTGTCGCAGAGAGAACACACAACTTTACTGTTATATCTGTTTTATCCGGGAATTTTCTCGGAATAAAAATCCTAGAGAATTTCGCGAAATTACTGTTTTTTAGTTTAAAAAAAAAGAAAAAAAGAAACACAAAGTATAACGAGACTCCTCGACTACACGCTCATTCGCGATAATTACAGGAACTGCTGGAAACGCGACCGACCAATTTCGGTCGTTATGTCGCACAACTTGACACGATTCACGACGAAACGTAATTCTTTTGCCACTGTAAAGAATTTCAAGACCCTTGAGTGAGGCGGATTTTTTTCGTCGTTCATTCTGCCACTGGAGACGGCTTTTTTCCTCTCAGTACAACGTAAGATGAAAAATCGCACCCGTGATCAATTGTTATTCAATGAAAACTTTCATTACGTTATATTATTAGTGCGATCGGATTTGTGAGTGCATGTATTCATGCGCTCACAAACTATTGTTCCCCAATCTTGGACCTCATTTAGAGCTTGCAGGGAAAAAACGGAAAGAAAAACTTGTTGGCGAACAAAATATTCAAATCTTGTAGAAAAATGCTTGCAGCGTCACCAAGGAGAAAAAATATATACACGCATATTGATTTATGATAAATATTTTGAATTATGTTATTATCTTTTAATATATTTATTTGTATTCTTATTTTTTTATTATAATATTGAATTACATATGAAACTAGATATATATCTACCATAATCGAATATACGTCAGAAAGATTAATATTTCTAATATAATATTTTCAAATATTTTTGACGATATACATTTCAAAGGTTGGTTCGTACAAAAGTTTCAAATATATATATATCTCCAACACTTCTTCCTGTTTTGTATAAAGCCCATTAATTTATTAAGTGAAACCGACATTAATACAATTGAGAATTCTGCATCATTGCAATGCAACTAAAATTAATTTGATGAATTGCTGAAGTATTTTGTTCTGTCGATTCAGACCATGAAAATCCTTCAACGTTTTTACGTATTCTTATTAGAGCTTCACAATCTCGATCCGCAAAAAAAGGTTTTCAATAATAATAATGATAAAGAAATGAAAAAAAATAAATGGTGCCCTTCAACGATGCAGACTACAATGTGATACGTTAATTGACTATACCATTTTTCTCGTCCGCCCAAAACACTTATTGTAGCGATACTTTAAATGAATAATTTAATTGAACTTGGTCCGAATAAATCGGGTAGGTAAAACATTTTTGGTGTAACGAACGTCCACGGGGTTTTTAATGTAAATTAATTGATCAATCGAATCGTATTTTTTAAAAATGATGTTAGTAAAGTGAAAAGTAATAGAAAGATCTTGTGAGCATTTCAGTGACGTAAATGGAGTTTTTTTGCGTGTATCGGGTAAAATATTTTTTATATACAATTCCACAAGCTTTCAATGCTCGACTAATGAATAGTTTGTAATTAAATGTGCGTATATATACATATGTATATTTGTATGTTTGTATGTATTTTAACTCTCAACCCCTGCACATTTTCACCAATTTACCTCGCCAGATTTGAAACGACCCATTTTTTTATTTTTCGCCATCAGCTGTAATCCGTAATTACGTCCAATTAAGTATCTCGACTAGGAATATGCGAAACTGGAAAAACCATACTGCATTTGTCCTTTGAGGGTGAAATTCACCCCTTACAACCGTTTTGGCGCCAATAAAAAAATCCGTGTCGTTTAGATTTCAACGACGATCAACGTATCTCAAATTGAACGAAATCGGAAGGGGACACCAGAAACGGTTTCGTTGTAAGTAGAATACATTTTGTGGCTATACAACGATGGACCATACTTTTTTCCAAAAAGATGTCAAACGACTATTTTTATTATGACATCCGCAAAACGCGCCCATGGGCAATGGTGGCTGGTGCATTGTTTGGGGTTACTCGGGTTTGTCCTGCTGTCCCGAAATGTATATTGCCGCAGGCAAGATCGAAATTCCCACCGACAAATATCGTGTATGCGGCGACCAGGTGTGAAAGCACGCACACCGGATGTCAGTGCCGGTCTTGCAAACCCAAACTTCGTGATTAAGAGCGCACACACGCACACACGCGAACTATATATTCAAGGAACGTACTCGATCAACTTTATCCAATCTGGCGATCTGAGATTAGATCTGCCGTGGCGTTCAAATTTTATTCCTCGCGTGGTTGATGATAGATTTTTTACTTAAGGTCGTACGTAATGTCGCGGTAATTAGTCTTAATTATTTTGCTCCAATGTTTCTCGTGCGTTTTATTTTTTTATCAATTACGAGAATCGAATTTGCCCGTAGGTTTTTTCAATTTCGCCGTGAAAAAAGGTCTTTCCGGGATACTTGTGGAGGAATACTGATCGCGAAAATAAACCGGAAGTTGACGACGACCGTTCTGTTTTAGCTCCGAAACTAAAATGGAAAATGTTCAACTTGTCCTTTTTTTGATTCCGAGTCGAAAAGATTAAAAATAAATCGCGCCTTTATAAAATAAACTATACAATATTTTTTTTCGAATGTTCAAGAGTCGAATTTACCTTTTTTTTGATCGAGGAACGTCGACTCGATATCTCGATCGAGGAAGTTGTCAAACCGAGTTTCAATGTTTATACACGAATAAAGACGAGCACACCGAAGGGGCCGAAGAAAAATGAATAATTCAAGGAACGAAAATTCACCTGTCTCTCCTTCGTCCAATCCAATTCCAGCGTCCCCGAGTGTCCCAAATTCTCCTTTCGGCGAGGCGTTCAAGAAAATACGGACGAGAGCTCGGAACTGGTCCGAATGCCACAATGAATTCCGACGATTGTCAAGGGGAAAAAAAAGAAACGAAAATCAATCGAACACCTCTTTCATGATCACTCCGACACGAGTTCGCGTAATCGGCGAATAATTGACTCCGACAATAATTTATCGTCGTTCGATCGCAAATTTATTCCCTATTTTTCATCGTTTACTTTTTTGCATTTTTATTCGCGATATTTTTATTTACGATCGATTTATTGTTTATAGAGCTGCGTTGACGAGAATTCGAGTGGATCGAACGAAAACAAAGTCGAAAACAACGGAGTCTTTCAGAGACGATTTAGAGAACGAGCGAGAACGCGAGTGAGGGTCTGAGACACGACAGAAATGAAATAGCTGGATCCTGCGTTTTTTTTTCAAGCCGCCGGCTTTCGATTCGCTACCGAGGTATACCGTCGACTGGCAGCATCGAGAATTCCCGACGACACGGTGGCACGAAAGCACAACCTTTGCCTCTGCTCTCCCGCTGCACGATCGGCTCCGGTGGTTGGGTCGAAGCTTGCGCAAGCTCCATCCACGGTCTCTTTTCATCTCTCTCACGCGAACTTTCGTATCGTCCCGGCTCCTCATACTCTCTCCTATCTCTTTCCATTTCCTCATCGTTATTTCCGCCTCTCTCTCTCTCTCTCTCTCTCTCTCTCTCTCTCTCTCTCTCTCGCTCTGCCACACAACGTTTTACCACACTCTTGTCCAGTTACTCCAATCACTATAGCGAAATATCTTCGTCAACCATCAAAAGCCCTTTTCAGGGCCATCATCAAAGGAGTTTACCATCTCTTGCGAAAACACAAACCGAGCACGCGAATTAAGGGGTTACGAGGGCTTGAAATTTTCAAAAAAGCTATTTTAAAAATTATGTCATCCAATAGTACAATATTCTACAATATTCTCCCAAAGTTTTAAGTCAATCGGAGTAAAAGTCTAGGAGAGAGAGCCTTTGGGAATTCCTCCCCTTGGGAAAAACCGGCCGGGAGCGACGCAGGTATGTCGCATTTTTCTCAAAACGATATTTTTGAAGTCGGTGGACACGATTTCTCAAAAACTAATGCACCGATCTTATTGAAGTTTTGCACACTTCCTCAAAATAGCATTGACTAGTGATTGGACGAAGGTTTTTTTTATTACAACTAATTTTACAAGGCTATACGTAGTGTAAATTGTAACAAAAATTGAACTATTTTGCATACAACTCTGCCAAAAATTCAAATTTCAATTTTTGAAAAATCCTTCGTTCAATCACGAGCTATACTTATCTACTAACAGAAAAAAAATTGTTTTTTAAGTTCACGTAAAGCTATCATGAGTTATCCTGACCACCACGAGGACACTTTTATTAGGGGTCTCCGGACACCAGGTCTCACCGGCTGAATTTCCAAAATTTTAAGATGAAATTTGTTTCGAATATTTTTGAAATGTCACTCTTTTATGCGCTTAACATTTTGAATAAAATAATGTAGATATTATATTTTTTTTAAAGAGAAAATATACTTTTTTGACTTCGAAACCCACGTAAACCCTTAACGAGTTATTCCCAGTTGTAACAGTCGAAAACAGCTGATTTTTTATAAATTTTCAATAGAAAATCGTAATGATAAATTTCGACGAAAATTTGGTATTTGAAAAAGTATCATCTGAAGAACAGTCTGTAATTTTTTTGTGTAAAAATATTAAATTGCAATCGATTTACAGCCGATGTCCGGGAAGCACCTCTCGAAAACGTCTTTTGCGGTGAGCAATGCCTTTCTGAACCAGGTTATCTAATATAAAAAAATCAAACAGATTTCGTTTGTATATTAGTTTATCCTATGATTAACCGAAAGAATTTACGAAATGTCAAAATTTTTTAAAATTGCCCGTGCTCGAAGTGAGTCTTGATTTTTGCGGAAAAATTGAGATTTTTCGTTTATCAAATCGGAAGTATACATCGGAAAATAAATCCTTCAATCCAATACTATGTTTTGACATCTATAAAAAGCCCCAAAAATTCCAGAAAGATTTATGCATTAGTTTTTAAACATTTTGCTCACCGACTTTGAAAACGTACTTTCGAGAAAAATAGCGTTTAAATTTTCAAACGACGCTCCGAGCGTTTCGACAGCCGTTAACATAACAGCCTACAAATCTGTCAATTTTGATCCGATGACCTTGAAATTTTCAGGGGTTTTATAAGATGATATATTTTCGAAATACATCGGTTTTGAAAATAGTGATTTCTTCGACTTTCACGACTAGGCATGACCCCTTAAATTGACAGAAAAATCGATCGACCCAAAAAAGTTGGGGTCCTTAACATTTAATAACACCCCCGGTGAAAATAAATGCAGCGCTCAATTTTTTCGATTCGTTAACTTTTTCGATTATTGTCGAATATAATTATTATTCGAATATAATTGAATTCGAAAATTTTTTTGATTTTTCAACTTTTTCGATTATTGTTGATTATAATTATTATTCCAATATTTTTTTGATTCGTTTCGATTCGTTAATTCGATACGCATGTGTCAGTCAACATGTTGACGACACATGCGTATCCAGGTTAATCCATTAAAAGTCCATCAATGTACATGACGATTTATTGACGAAAGAGTGTATCATCCAAACGTCAATATTGTCGGAAAACATTCGTAAGCTCGTTTTTTGCTTGCAAGCATTGCCGTGATGAAACAAACGGACTTCGCTCCTCATACCGTTGTATTATTCATTTTATCCCGTGGGAAAATATTTATTTTAAATCTCATCGAAATAATTGGAAAGCACGGAACGCTGCATAGGAGAGTTTGCATCGTATCACGATAAAGATAGATGTCGAGAGTGGTCGGGGGGGGGGGGGGAGGGTGATGAGAAAAGAGGAAAAGGGAAACAGAAATCCTTGGATGGTTTTATCATGTTTCGGTGCTTTCCGCATGGGCTCTCGAGGCGAAAGGGTCGCTCCTCGGAAGCTCGAGAATCCCCGGCGAGATTATCGATTCTAACGACCCGAAATAACTCCCGCGGAGACGCAATCCTGCCCTATACCGAGCCAAACGAGAGACGAGTTTTGTGTATATATAAAAATAAAAATAAAAAATAAAATCGAGAGAAAAACGAGTTTTTAGAGAGACCGGGATTTCCTTGGAGAGATTAATCGTTTGACGATCGTAACGCCATCAGTGGCTAACGTCGATTACGACCGTATATCACATTTGATCGACGAGCGCGTTTCCTACAGTGAGAAAAAGCCGGAACCCCTCACTTTTGCACTCGGTCTGACCGTATCCTGCATTTTTTCACTTGCTGCCAACTCTCGCCCGGATTAAGCCTTCGATTCGAAGAGTCGTCGAGTGAGATGAAATCATCGTCGGGGATTAAACTTCGTTCGTTCGAATAACCGTTATAAATGTACAAAATAATTGTATGCTTGTAAAATATTGCATTGCGGCAAGAACGATTTTCTCTTGGGTGCCAAAAATTGATTAGTAATCATTTTGGGAATTTACGATCTCATCCCTTTTCACCACGCGTTTGTTACGATCTTTTGGCAAGTGTATATATTCGTATATAAACATATAAGCGATAAGGAAAAAGAGCTATGAATAAGTATAAGCAATAAATAAACATAAGCAATATGTAAATATAAGAAATAAATAAATATAAGCAATTAATAAATATAATGCACAAATGAATATATACAATAAACGAATATAATCAATAATTAAATATAATCAATAAATAAATATCAGCCATAAATTAATACAATCTTTTAATGATTATGAGCAATAAATAAGGATAAGCAATAAATGAATATAAACAATGAAAAAGTTTAATCTAAAAATGAATATAATAAATAAATAAATGTCAGCATAAGAACAAAATATTCTGTCGGAGCTAACACGAAAAAACTTCGACAATGGCACACGTGTCGAGGAGCCTCCCGATTGTCTCCGATCGACCATTATTCGTTACAGCCAGAACGAGCTGTCAAATCGCATCCCGAGCGGACGTTCATTCGAAAAAAAAATCATATTCGACCGGCTGGATTGTCTCACCGACTTCATCACCACGGGAGTTACCTCGACAATGCCCGGTACACAAGAACCGCTTCGATCAATCGTCAGTTTGAAAATTGCGTTCACCCAACTAGTCGCTATTGTCGAGCGTGGGGAAAAAAAGGGACCGATGAAGAGAAACGGTGATACAAACTATTCGTGACGCAAAGAGCGTGCAAATAAAGTTCTCCCACTAGCTACAACTGGTGATAGCTCCGCTGAACACGGATTCGTAGCTGTACTGGTAACGCTAGCGCGACGAGATACCGCGGGACTGGGGGAGCACGATTAAGGCGAGATATACATTTAGACAGGAAAAAATGAGCAATGTTGAGAGATTTTTTAAAGTAAGAAATAATTATTTTACAATTATCAAACTTTAGGTATACTTTAATAGTATATTTAAGTATACGAAACAATTTTTTTTAATTAAGTCATCATCAAAATGGCGGAGCTGTCGCACAGTGTTACAGCAAGGTCGCATTTTTCAGTTAGAACATATATAGTTTCTATGTAACGGCAATTAAAATGAAGAAAATGCGAATTTGAAAAAATGGCACGCATTTACAAAAAAAATCAACATTTTACGCAACATTTCTGTAAAATATGGATTAAAAAAGTAGTTTTTTTTTTCAATTTTTCAGAAACAATTTTCGTCGAGTAGAAGGTACCAATATTATCAATATTTCTACCAAGTTTCAACTCAATCGGCTTAATATTTTTTGAGTAATCCTGCACCCCAATTTCGATAATGCAGTTTTGAAAACAAAGTTTCGCTTTGAAACTTTGGGAAACTATTCTACATGTATAGTATTAAACTATAGTTTAAAGAGAAAAAAAAGAAATCAATTTTTTGATCGTTGTAAATGTATATCCGGCCTTAAGGGGAAGATACCTTTAGGCGAGAAAAAAATTGCTGATTATTATGATTTTTTTCTTTTAAAGGAAAGATTTTTCATTATTTTTGAGACTTAGGGTATGTTTTATTATTACTTTTGGCTGTTACATGGTATTTTTTTAATAATATTTAATAATGGCGAGGGTATGGCACGGTCTTCTTAACGGGTTGCGGCGGTGGTTGTTGCCAGACGGCGTGACACGTAGCGTCGGCGGGATTAATCTGAAAATTAGTTTATTAGAATCAGATTATTATTATTGCAATAATATTATCAGAGAATAAAATTATTAATCAGCGAAGATTTTTCTTTCATTAACACGTCTACGCAGAATATGAACCAAGAAAAAGTGAGAATTGTTGAAAACCGATGAAATGGTGCGCTTTCAAACAAAAAAGATTGAATGTTCCGAAAAAATGGCGACATTTTTACATTGGTAGGAAAAAATACTTTTTTTTATTTTCAAAAACATTAAGGTCCATATTTTATACAATAAGGTTAGAAAGATTTATACCAAATTTCATCAGAATCGGTCCATTAATTGTTTAGCCATACGTCACGCCAGTTTTGAAAATGCAGTTTAGAAGCCGTGCCATACCTCCGGCATTTGAAAAGAATAAGGGGCATACCAGTGTGACACTTTCAAAAAATCGATTTTTTTGTTGCCTTTTTCGACAGTTTATGCTTTCAAGAATATCCTGTAAAAATTTCAACGCCGTACCTCTAATCATTTCATCTAGCAAAAATCGATAGTTGAATCTTTAAACGCGTTTTTCTCGAAATGAGATTTTTCAAATTTGCTGACATTGTAACTCAAAGAGCAATTATCCGATTGACTTGAAATTTTAACTGAGCACTCTTGAATATATTTACTCTACAATGACGTAGGATATTTTGATTGGATGAAAATTGACGAATTGACATTTAAAAAAACGACCATTTTATAGGCAAGAAAACAGACTTTTTTCATAACTACGCTATTTCGTTAGATTTTGATATTTTCCAAAAATCCTACGTCATTGTACAGAAAATACAATCATGTCAGCAGTGGAGGAACTTTTTTTTTGCGCCTCCAAAGGCAGCGCATAAGCCGCTTGGATCTCAATATTATTCTATGAAAAAAATTATCTAATATAGGTCAAATATAAAAAACATACCCTAAGTCTCAAAAATGATAAAGAAATCGTTGCTTTAACGGGGTCCTCTAGTTTCTCGGCTGTTTTTTTACGGGCAAAGCATCGAAATAATCAATCTCATTGTTTTTGCATAATCTTTATTAACATTTAAATAAGCTTTACAAATTTTTTGAAGTCAAAATATATAATAGAATAAAAGTTATAGTGGCCGACAGGAAGACATCAAGTAAAAGAGGTGCTTGACGGTGACCAAGATTGCGGCTGTTCTGCTTATCTGAAATAAAAAAACCAAACGGCATTTTAATCTTCATATTTAAGACTAGCGATTGAACTAGAGTGAATTCTAAATTACAAAAATTGACTTTTTTATACACTTTTTGAAATTACATTCTATTTTTTACTCATTTTTTCTTAAGTTTTTCGCTCGTACAAAAAAAACTATCGAAGCAGTCATGATAATCCTAGTTCAATCGCTGGCTTATAACATATTAAAGATGCTGTATAAATTTGAACAAGATCGGTGCAGTAGTTTCTGATATATCATGGTCACGATGGTTTCGAAAAATGGTGTTTCGAGAAAAACGCGTTTGAAAGTTCGCGCATGTGATTTATACTTATGAACCACTTCGAATATCGAAAAATCCTTTGGCAAACATTTTCTACACATGTTGTAGATGTGATTTATGAAAAAAAATCGATTTTTTCAACTCGAGAAACGAGAGGATCGCCTTAAAAACAAATCTACAGATATTACACAAAGTGCAACTATTTGATGGCATTGAAAATGTAATCTGACTTTTCAGGCAATACAAAAAACAGATACATGTAAATAATATAAGTTGGTTTTTATTATTTTCTAAAATATATTGATAGATTGAGGCATATCATTGGGTTTGTTTGAGTTTGTTTGTATAATAATTGTTTTATTTTTTAATATACTTGTAATATACTTTTTAAATTAACAACAAGATTAAAATTGGGTGGGGAGAAGGCATTTTCCAACCTATCACAGGCATTCAGCATTTCGCAGCTCCCCTACTCTACTACAACACAGTGGCAGTTGAGTGAGGGTAGAATTAGTTTCGTGTGATATCCAGATAACTCAGACCCCTATACCCAGCCTACCTCAACAAACATATACAGTTTTTAAAACATTTTCAAATGCTAAAAGCACTTTCATTGCTAACATTTTTTATGCTAAAAATCATAAAAATCAGCAATTATTTTCCTCCCCTAAAGGTATCTTCGCCCTTAAAGGAGAATTCACAATGCGTAGATGGGTTTAAACAAGTGCTGACAATGACGAGACTAGTCGGTTCAAGAACGCGATGAAAGTCAAATGCCAAAATACGATGATTCGATTGTTTCATTAGGGCGAGACACCACTGTGACGGATAGAAAATGTCGATTTTTTTTTGTAATTTTTCAAAGTATACATTTTCAATAACATGTGAAAAAAATACAAGTTACAATACTGAAAATTGACCACGTTACAAACGATTTAGTAAGAGAAGGTAGAGCAACGATTTACGTATACTAAAACTTTCAATCGCGTTTTTCTCGAAACGACTTTTCTCGACCTGACGGGAATCATAACTCTATCTATAATTGTACGGTTTTCAATTTCAAAAATCAAAATTTCCGTAATTGCAGTAACTATCGTTGTGCGTAGCCATTTTTTTGTTTCGAATTTCTTAAGCCTCCAAATATAAGTAAAAATTCCGCCAAAAATGCACTTTTTTCGAAAACCCCTATTTTGTGATTTTTTTTCGTTCGAAAAACGGCTGCGTCCAACGAGAACTGTATTTACATAGATTATAAATAAAATGTATTTTTATTTTTCAAACCAACCATTGTCAAGTTATTGATCCAGCTGTTTAACTACATTTTTTATATAGACGCTCTTTCATACCTCAATCACAATGTTAATTTTTAATTTTTTTGATATAAAAATTCACATGAAATAAGTTCAGTGTATGCTTGATAACATATCTTCTTTTCAACTACTAAATAAACAATTTAATAGACCAAAAATCGGAAAAAAATTAAATTTTCCAACCCGTCATAGCAGTGTCCTCCACTGGAGACTACCAATTTATACAGCTTGAAAAAGGGGAATTTCGACGATTTTTTTGGATACCCAATTGATCGAATGAAAATTTCGCCTATTGGCCTTTATTCTATACATCTTCAAGTATCTTTGCAAATATTTTCACAAGTTTTTGTAAGAAATGAATTGATGAAGCGAGTCAGTTTTGTGTGATAAGGTCCTGCGGCAACATTACATCGCCAATTTTTCACCGATTGACTTAACAATTTTTTTGGAACCTTATAAGAACACTTTACATCGTAATATGTAAGAGATATTTAACATGTTGAAAACTTTTTACGAAAATATTATTTCCGATGATCTTTTTTTACCAAAAACATTTTTTTAACGTGCCCCATTTTATGAAAAATCGATATTATTCGATCGCTTCACGTACTTCGAAGGTAAATCTCATTTAGAACTCGAGTTATTTCGAATTTTCGTTCCAGGTGCAAAATTGCATGAGAACTCTTGCCGACTAATAATCTCCTATGATATTGAAACTTGCATCGTTGGAGTGAAACGACAAACTTTTTTTGATAATTCCCCCAGTTTTTTCCGCCGCGACTCGGTGACGACAAATCGTCGGAATGTTTCTTTTGATCCCTATTAAAGGCCGGCAACGTAA
The DNA here is from genome assembly GCA_944452715.1 of Ophion slaviceki. Taxonomy (NCBI): domain Eukaryota; kingdom Metazoa; phylum Arthropoda; class Insecta; order Hymenoptera; family Ichneumonidae; genus Ophion; species Ophion slaviceki. The sequence goes on from OX101784.1 coordinate 38,437,422, forward strand.
ATCTGCAGAAAAATGTTTTGGTTACTGATCAAAATAAAGAAATGCGAAAATAAAAAAGAATTTTTGTTGTGATTCAACAATGCAAATTTCACCAAAGTAGTTTCCCTTAATGACTTATAAATTGCAACTTATGATTGCGTCATTAAATACTCATAAATTGCAAATTATAATTGCCTTATTAAATACTTATGAATAGCAACTAATTATTTCTTCATTTTTGATATAAGATCGATATAAGATCTTAATAAATTCCGTTTTTAGGTACGACATGATTGTAATATTCGATTAAAATTTAATTTCTGGAAAAAGAAAAAATCCTAATTCTTCTGTTTTTTAATTAAATAATGTTAGTTTACACACACTAATACTCATCGATATTCGACGTGTAAAATTATTTGAATAGTTTCGAAAATATAGCAAATAAGATCTTGTCAAATTAACTATTTTAAAGCATCTAACTATTTCGTGAAACTAATTTTTTCATAGCAACCACAATATTTTGCTCAAAAGTACTCACTAAGGACTAGTTTTATGAATTATTTACAATTTTTTAATCACCGACTTATCAGAATAGACGGGGAGGAGGCTCTGCTGTGACAGACCGACGAACGGACCGGAGAACATTATGAATGCTCTCAGGTCTGGAACCCTGAAACGAGCTGGGTTTTAATAAATAATTCGTGGGTACTGAACGAGCTTGAGAGACGGATATACGAGATGAAATATTATAACCAATCAGGCCAATACACTTCACATACGATTATTGTTCCTATTTATAGAAAGAGAGAGGGAGAGGGAGAGAGAGAGAGAGAGGGAGAGAGAGAGAGAGAGAGAGAGAGAGAGGAAGAGAGAGAGAGGGAGAGAGAGAATGAGGGAGTGCGAGAGCCATAGTCGACCCCAGTACACAGACCAATTTCCTGTGTTTAAGTGTCCTAACTCAGGCGTAACAAGGACGTAGGGTCAATGAAATCTTTCAAACCTTCTCCACCATGAACATTTTTGTCTCTCACACGGCCCCCGCCTTTTCAAATCCTACAACTGTCAAAAAACAAAAATATTGGTGATCAATTAGCATGCTGTCTACTGTATGCTAATTTACGACCAATATTTTGTGTTAAACTTTTTTTTCTACTTTTTTCAAAATATTGAATTATTTAAAAATGATTTACAAAATATTGAATTATTTTAAAGTAATTTAAAAAATATCGAATTATTTTTAAATTACGTAATTACCAATAAATAATAAAATAATATTTGATATTTTTGAATTATACGATTGATCATATGAATATTTTTTAATTATTTTAGAAACATTGAAAGAAGACAAATTTTCAAGCGAGTGATTTTTGTAGGGTGATCAAAATTAAATAATAATTAAGCCTGTGGATTTTCGTACACTAATTTCCCTAGACCCGTTCCTTTGGTCAAGTCCAACGAAATTGATAACTTCCGTAACTGAACAAAACGAATTTCACCACAGAAACACAATTATTTTCGCGATAATGAAGCATGTAACAGACGAGGCACTAAAATAATAAAAAGTCATCTGTGCGAAGTGACAAAAATCAAAAAAATAAATGAGCCAACGGTTTTCGAAAAAAAAAATTCTAAATCGTCTTCTTTGTCAGCGTCCAACGAGGTAAAACTTGCTTAATTGACCCAAACGAACTCCGCCGAAGCTTCCTTCGAAAATTTAGTTCAAACGGTTCGTGCTTGGAATTTTATTAGTCCGTAACAGATAATAATAATTTTCGCAATAAGTTTTCAATCTTCTCGTACCGTTATTGCTGTCAGAAATCATGGCACGTGAACTACTCATTCCCCAGGACAAAATAAATTAAAACTTCAATTTAATCTTCGACCAATCTGCGAACATGTTCTCCGCGTTCAGCAAGTTCGTCGTGACTACGAAGCACACAGCGAGAAAGTTTACAACCGTGCACAGCCATCGTGGATACGAAATCTTTGCTGGTCCAAGATTTTCTTTCGATTTTTGCACGTCGACAGCAGCTTTGATTTTTTTCACGAGCTCAAGGCGAATGTCGATGATCGAATACGGACAAGTACACGTGGTACGACTTTGAATTCCCCAAGGAGATAATTTCATTCGGGCACGGGAGAATTGAAAACCGTTTCTCACGTATCGACAGTAAGAGACTGTGCTTGGTGCTTGGAAAACTTGACTTCTTTTGGCAACGTTGAATTTCATTTATAGACTCTCTCAAGGGGTTATGCCTAGTTGTAAAGTAGAAAAATCACTTTTTTTCAAAACCAATATATTTTGACAGTAAATCGTCTTATAAATGTTTCCAGAAAATTCCAAGGTGATGGAATCAAATTGACAGATTTATAGACTGTCATGTTGATGCCCGTCAGAACGCTCGGAGCGTCATTCGAAAATTGAAACGTTTTTTTCTCGAAAGTACGTTTTCGAAGTTGATGATCAAAATATCTCGAAAACTATTGTCTCGATCGTTTTGAAATTTTAAACGCCTTTTCTAGATGTCAAAATATAGTATTTGATCGAAGATTTTTTTTTGCTGGGCATACTTTCGTTCCGTTAAACGAAAAATGCCCATTTTTCGCAAAAATCAAGATTCCCAATTGAACACACGCCAATTTTTTTAAACTTGGTATTTTGAAAATTTCTGATGCCTGAAATTTTGACAGTATATCATCTTATAAATGTTCCCTGAAAATTCCAAGGTGATGGGATCAAAATTGGCAGATTTATAGGCTGTCGTTCGAAACTCCAAACGCTTTTTCTCGAAAGTACGTTTTCAAAGTCGGTGAGCAAAACATCTCAAAAACCACTGTATCGATCTTTCTGAAATGTTTAACGCTTTTTCTAGTTGTCAAAATATAGTATTACATCGAAAGTTTTTTTTCCTATGCATACTTTCGTTTTGGTAAACGAAAAATGCCGATTTTTTTCGCAAAAATCAAGACTCTCAGTTTAAACGCACGGCAATTTCTTTAAATTTGGTATTTCAGAAATTCCTTTGATCAATCATAGAACAAACTAATATACTAACGAAATCTGTTGGAGGTGCTCCCGAGACATCGGCTGTAAATCGAGTACAATGACATATTTTTACACAAAAAAATTGAAGGGTGTTCTTCAGATGATACTATTTCAAATACCTGATTTTTGTACAAATTTAACATCACGATTCTCTAAAAAAAATCCCGAAAAATCGGTAAAGTGCGAGTTGGGCCTCGCACTATGAGGGTTCTGTTCACATGACAAATTAACTTCTAAATTGTTTTTAGTTGTTTAAATACAGTATATAGTAGATAATATACAGAAATTCCAAATCCCTAAAAAGTTTGGTTTTTGAGATAGACTCCGTAACAAATATTGTCTAAAACTGACAACGTTGACACGACAAGCCAATTGTTTATTTTTTAAGATAAAAAAGAAAGATAATATATTTGTACTCTCCTGAATGAACTTTAAGGGGCCAGTCCACTTTGAAAATTTCAAAAATCGAAAGCAAGCAAGACTTGGAGAAATCGACGACGATGAACAATCAGAAGGGATTTTGTACGGTGCAGGAATTGCTGATTGAGTTTAGGTAAAAGTTTTTCATAGTATAAACTTCAAACGCGTTTTTATCGAAACAACGTTTTCCAAATCTAGCTCCATCGTATCTCTAAAAATAATAAAGCGATTCTCATGAATTTTGAACCACATATTGTAAACATGAATCGTAACAAGATGACCCTTGATAGTTTTAAAATTTTGATTTTTACTCTTTTTTTGCGCAAAACTGCGAAAAAACCCGTTTTTTTACTTTTTCCTTTTTTCATCTGCCATTTTTTTATTTTTTGATAAAACTTCATATCCGAGGGTCATTTTGTAGCTGGTGTCATACTAAAGCTAATGGACTTCGATTTTTTCGTTCCAGCCAAGCCGTTGCGGGGTTGTGATGGAGTTACCTAGCTCACCTATTTTGAGGCGTTACGTTAAACTATAGTTTTTGTACTTAAAAATGAATAAAAACGAATTAACATTTTTTAATCTTATTTCAGTACTTTATTTATCAAGCCCAACAACTTTTATATTCATATCGTTTATAAAATCCTAAAAAAAAAAAAAATCGCGAAAATAGCCTTTTTTCTTGGCTCCAAAGTGAACTGGCAAATGGGTTGCCGAATTTTAGCCCTTTATATTAATATGTAGAGGTCCCTTATCGCGATTTTCTATTTCCTACTCATTCAACATGGTAAAAGTTTTGTTCACCGATTCTGAGCTTCATAACTCGCCTACGGTTAATCACACGGAAACGCCTATAAATATTGTTTATAGAAAATTTAACGCTCTACAAAAAAGGTCCTTAGCCTTCATACGATAAATTCGCTCGTTCGAATTTTATACAACATTAAAGTTGAATTCATGATAAATTTCATGATTTTGTGAGATTTTAGGACTTTTGTGACAAAATTATTGATTTTTTGTGATTCATCTTGACAAGTATTGTATCCTTTTTAAATTATTCCCCAGATATTTATTTATCATGCTATGGGAATTGAATTCGGTTTAAGGGGCTATACCAGTGTGACACTTTGAAAAATCGATATTTTTCTGCCCTTTTCGACAGTTTATACTTTCAAGAATATCCTGTAATTAGCAGTTTTTATGGTAAATATCATTTTATCTTGCAAAAATCGATAGTTAAATCTTTAAACGCGTTTTTCTCGAAATGAGATTTTTCAAATTTGCTGACATTGTAACTCAAAGAGCAATTATCCGAATGACTTGAAATTTGAACTGAGTACTCTTAAATATATTTACTCTACAATGACGTACGATATTTTTGATTGGATGACAATTAACGATTTGGCATTGAAAAAACGACCATTTTATAGGCAAGCAAACAGGCTTTTTTCATAACTGCGCCATTTTGATATTTTCCGAAAATCCTACGTCATTGTACAGGAAATAAATTCCAGTTTAACGACATTTTTTCCTTTTTCGGTTTCAGCTACTCAATCAGCCAGAATCATGTCAGCAGTGGTGGAACTTTTTTTGGCACCTCCGAAGGCAGCGCATAAGTCGCTTGGACCTCAATATTTTTCTATGAAAAGATTATGTAATATAGGTCAAATATAGTCAAATATATTCTTAATTTTCCGAAACATTTAATTGAGTACTTTTCTTCCACAAAATTCTCGAAAATCACCCAAATTTTCAGCGCTCACACTGGTATAGCCCCTTAATTTCTTCACCAACGAAAGCACCCAAGCTTAATCTCGCCCAAAACGTATTCTTTTTCTAAACAATAAAAATAAATGTCAAGTTGTGCGGTAGGTTGTGAAAACATTTTGTCGCGGTTTCGGTGATCTTCCATGGCGAGCAGCGGTGACCTGGGCCAGTACTTGGATGGATGACCGCACAGCCGCGCACAGGCTTGCGCGCCGATTAGTATTAGTAAGTAAGTAGTTTTATTCAGTGGTCTTTTGTTTACATTTGGTTACAGCTTGCCTTTGGCTTTTTTTGATCAAACATGTGTGCTGAGATCCTCGGTGATTAACAATTATTTGTCTTACGACTATTTGGTGTTGTTTAAATTGTTTATATTTGTGTTTTCGGTTACGCGATTATTTGAGGTGATATGGACGATGTGATGTGATGGGGGGTTATTTACAAATGAGTAATAGTCTGATTGAGCTTTTTAACGTCTCTGCTCTAAGACCGAGTTTTGAAATCTTGGGATCTTGTTATTAATTCCGATCAGGTTATTGTCAAGGTCAGTTAATTTTTGTAAGTATGTAGTGAAGTTAGTCGTGGCTCTTTCTCTAAAGCTTGTTTCGCCAAGCATCTCGTAGAGGTCTTGGGTGGGAGAGCTTCGTGGCAAGTTCCCCGCTATTTTTAACATTTTTTTATACGCTATTTCTAGTTTATTGAGATTATTGTCGCGGTACAGTGAATACAGGCAGCTCATTCCGTAGTCTAAGATTGGTAATATGCATGCTCTAATGAGTTTGTATTTTACGTGCGTGTCAATTTTGCTGTTCCAGCCGATAATTCCGGATAACATATAAGTTATTTTTCGCGTTTTATTTATTATTGTTTTGGTGTGGCATGTCATATTCAATGTGCAGCGAAGATCTGTGCCTAGGTATCGAATCCTGTCTTGTATTGGGATGTTCTCGTTGCCTATTTTGATTGTTTTGCGCGCCGATTGGAGTGAGTTTCCGACGATGAACGCAAACTCGGTAAAATATAGCCGCCAGTATCAGCCCGAGTTTTTCACAGTTTCCCTGTGCCCTCCTGATGCGTCACAGCAGTGCATTGCGATCGTGGTGGTGGTGGGCAGCACTCCGGGGCGTCTCGAAGGAACTGTAAATCGCGAAATGACGAGTATAGCGTACAATTAAGGGGGTAGAAAGGGTCGTACAGGATAGCAGTGGCTTACTAGCAAACGTCGGAAATAAAATCAGAATATTTCTTCAGCCTTCATTTTGAACACACAAAAATAAATAAAAATTCTCAATATTAGTTACTTCGTTCACAGACATGAATTAATTATGTTTTTTAATTTGTCGTCTTTGTACAGTTGTTTTATTCGCCTTTTGAAACCGTCGACGTCCTCGGCAGTCGAAATGCTTTTTTTTCCCTCCACAACGCTATTTAATTTGTCGGAAACAGCGTCTAGGTGGCAACGAACCGAAGGCACAGAGCAAAGAACCCACCTGTGGGCCGGAGCACTGCATCGGGCGACATTGCCACCTGGGCTCCTCCGAGTGTAAACCCTCTGTAGGCAGAATATGCTCTATACAAGCCTTCTCCGTCTTTTTCTCTTCCTCTCTCCAGCAAACCAAGACTAGTTTCGCTCGTTCACGCCACATAAATACCACAACGAGACGAACTTTACGCTACGAGAATTTTACTTCTCGGCTTTCGTCCCCACTATTTATCAACAATAAGAGACACGAATGTACGAGGAAAAACACCTTTTTTCACGGAAAAACACTCGAAAGTTAAGTGGAAAACGTAGAGAAAATAACGGACCCCGCGAACCGCTTCATGTGCAAACGTAAACTTGTTTTTTTTTAACCCGTACTTTTATCCGTCGAAAATACAGTCGAGGCAGCTAGCGCCGCTAGAGAAGCCAACGTTCGACTGAACTTCGATTCTTTTAGTCCCATGGCACAAACAAATAGTTTTGGCGTTACAATTCTTTTTACAAGGTAATTTCCAGGGGTGTGCGGGTGCTCGATTCACTCGGGTACCCGATGTTCGGGTCGGGTCGGGTACCCAACGGGTTACATTTTTACATTACTCGCCACTATCGGGTACACGAATTTGGTCAGCGGGTACTTGATAATTTCGGGTACTCGTAAACGTCGAGCACTCTTAAGGAGTAAGGCCACCGTAGAATTTAAAAAAATCGTTTTTTTTCGCTAAAACGGTGCTTTATTATCATAAGAATAAGTTACTATTCGATTTATAGCAAGAACATTTTTTCACCGACTCTGAGCGTATAACGTAATTCCACCTCTGGCACGACCATAGAGTACCTAAAACTTTAAACGCGTTTTTCTCAAAACAGCTTTTTTCTCCTTGAGGTGACAAATAACTTCAACAATTTTCACGCGATATCCCGTGCAGAAATTTTGACAGGGATACCCTATGTCCGATCAAATCCCGATCAGGATTTGTCATGGATTCCCCAAAACCGGTAACCCGGTTAGAATCCAACTTGCATCCGTATCGGAATATGTATGACGACGATGGCATATCTTTGAAAATTTTGGCGTCACGTGTATTTTCGGTATTACTATGAAATTCCTATCTATAGGTAGGAATTTCCATCTAGAGGTTCCTATCTATAGATAGGAATTTCCAATTTCTATAGATAGGAATATCCAACGCAAAAGACTGAGATGGACGCAAAGGACGCCAAGTAGTCCAAAAAACGATAACCCAGTCGTAGTTTTCCATTTTTTATGGTGTTCTTACCTTTCATTTTTTAAATTGATATTTTAATTCACCAAAAATGTATAAATGTTAATTATTTTTATAATAAATTTAACATGCAATAATTCCATTTTTGCCATTTTATTTTAGCCTGTATTTACCCGTGATCCTTCCAAGATTCCTCAATGATTCCATGGGGAATCTATTTAGAGTCATTAAAGGATCCGGTTCTGGATCCCTAATGGAATCCAGTTTACGGATCTTACATTTAGTCTTAGAATCTGATCCGATATCGGACTAGATCCCGACTGGGAGCCCGGGATACAAGTCAGAATCTAGCTGTATCCCTGCCAAAATTTCTGCACGGGTTCTGATTAATCGAAAACTTTTCATTTTATGAGCAGTTTCATACTTTTGAATGAATGAAACAATATTTTTTAACCCTTAGTAGTCACACTTAGCTTGAATCACGTTATAGTCATGCTGGGTCCATGGGACCCAGGCGTTTTTAAATTGTCATAAATAATGAAATAATGCATTGAGCGATATGAAAAAAGTAGTGAGATATAATTTGAACCTTGTTTAATACAAGGATATTGGTCAGAAATCGCAAATTAAATTTTAAATATGCAAAAAAAACGTGAAAAATGACTTTTTTTACAAAAATTGCTGTAACTCTTGTAATTATTGACAAAAAAATGGTTTTATAATCTGGAAACAATGTACTTTGAAATATACATAGCGGTTTCTGTGGACTTTTCAAAAAGTATATTTATTTCATCCAACGCAGGTGCGATTTAGAAGGAAAGAATGAAACGCTTACGCATATAAAAAATGTATGTTTTATTGAACACAAAAAGTTGTACGGCATCAAAATAATTTGTTTGGGTGGTCTGGGTCCCGTGGAGCTAGTGTGACTATTAAGCGTTAAATTCCGTACGTACTTCTCTAGGTATTCTAATGTAGATTGACGAGAATTTTTTGTTTTTTTTTCTAGGTAAAAAATTGTGGATGCTAAATGTCACGCCGCGGAGCGCCTAAAAAAAGATAACAAAAGAAAATATTAGTATTCCGTTTTCATTGAATTTTTTTAAAGAACGGAATAAAGTGCACGGTCAAAAAAGCATTTAGGTTTAATAGGATCGGTTTTATAAGGTTTCATAATGTTATATTGAAGTATGTAAAAAAAAATTATTTGTCAAAAGTATACAAAATGGCGGCGCACGCGTCTCCATAGCACTACTGTTTTTCAGCCAACCCTATCAACGGCATGCAGTAGAACTTCGTAAATTTAGTCCCGGAACTAACAGTGAACATTTTTCGTTAATTATATTATTTTTAGCAGTCAAGTACGGGGGCAATTAAAAAATAATTAAAAGAAAAATAGAGACGGGTTTGAAATAAGTTCGTTTTTTCGACCATAATTTTCATCTCAAAAGTGATATATTTTTTACAATTTTCGATTAATCGAAAAAAGCGCTCCTACTTGACTGTTAAAGCAAGCTAAGAAGCTCCAGTTGAAACTTGAAGTCGATTGGACGAAAATTGTTCGAGTGATGCTGCCTTAATAACGATCACAATTTGGTTATAAAAAATCGTTGTTTTTCATTAAATTCCATGTATAATACATAAAATATTACATTTTTCATCAAAATGATTTCAAAGTAACCCTTAATCTTTGACATAAGATGCATTGCAATGCCCTGCCAAAGAAGGCCACCACTCCGGGCTACTTTGACACTTAAAAAAATGTAAATATCAAATTGTGCGGGGGAGGTGGAGCTTGACCTTATACATTTCATAGCCAAATGACACACTGTTCTATTGGAGCAAGAAAAGTTGGTATCTAGGATGATAAAAAAAGTTACCTACAAAAAACTTCTAAAACCTGTTCAAAGTAGCCCCGTTTTACGGTACTGAAAGAAGCACCATTTCGAAAGAGGCACATGAGTGGACTGTAAAAGAAGTTTTGGAAAAAAACCGTAAATACAGATCAGCCGTTTGTGAATACATTTGCCACGTCACTCTTTACAAATCCGTGAAGAAACTGAAAAAGGTGTTCCAGAGGAGACCGGAGAGCCTAAATGATTAATACTTAACTTAAATAAGGAATTTACAAAAACATTTGTTAGTTTAATTCAATTAAAAAACTCGATTTTTTAGTTCTGTTTAAACATGCAACCTGCTACAACCTGCCCCACCAATGTTACAACTAGCCCCGAAACCGGGGTTGAAAGTAACACCGGACTTATTTTTTAAGGGGTTACCCCCACTTGCGATTTTGAAAAAATCGATTTTTTTTATTGCATTTTTTTGAAGTATAAGTATCCGGGCCCATACTTCTGTATGGGCCCGGAATAAATGACTCTGTGTAAGTTTACAAAAAAAAATATTTTCTTCGTGTAAACTGAAATTGAAACTTTAAACGGGTTTTTCTCAAAATGGCATTTCTGAAGTCGGTGACTAAGATTACTCGAACCGATCTTCTTGAAATTTTGCAGGCTTATTTAATACATATAAATGTAGTCTTCGATCGTTCAATTTTTTTTCGTTAAAATCGAACCATTAACTTTGACTGTCCGCCATTTTGTGAAAAATGAATATTTTTTAAAATCCTTCGATTAAAGACTAGTTTATACTTATATTTGACTAAATCCATCCGCATTTTTTTTCAGATGATCCACTTCGCCGCAATGTTGGTCACCGCAAACCGTGTATATAAAAACATTATTTCATTGACGGCCATTTGCCACTAAACAATGTCATATTTTTCAATAAAAAAATTACTAAAAGTTCTTCAAGATGTGTTCTTTAAGGCCATGTGCCACACGCCAGAAAATTTCGACGCGGCCTCTCGTTACGTCGGTAGCGCAGATCTCGTAGTTTTTAGCTACGAGTCGCTACCGACGGACAGCGCAGCGATCGCGAATTCGGTCTCGATGCTTCGCACTGGGACGAAGAGTCGAAGCCAAATAGACGGCGATCGCTGAGCGCGCGCGTGTGTGTGTGTTTGCTACGCCGCGCCGACCGCGTGGAGAAAGAACGAATACATTCTCGCACGCCGTTCGGACGTACGCAAGCACCTTACATCTATGTGTGTATCACACAAGTCATACAAGTATGTGTAGCGACCATGGTACACTTGTATTGGAAGCATGCGCTCGCTCGGCAGGAGAGCGGTGAAACTTTGTTGCATTTTACTTTGTATATGCAGCCATCGAATCGATTTTTTTTCGACGACGGCCACAACCAAAAGACTCAGGCATTTTCCCATACTTTTTTAATTCATTTAAACAAATAAGCTCGAACACAATTTGTTACATCGATGCCGCTTATCGTTAACGATATCGATAGCTGCCAAAATTTCGAGCGACCGAAATTGCTCGAAACTCACTCTACAAAAGAGTGGTAAAATTTTACAATGCTCATTATTTAAACAAATGTGTTCAGCATTTTTATCTCTGCCAGGGTTCATATTTAGCAGCATTTTTGCTGGTCAGCTTCTCGAACAATCAAGATCGCTAGCCTCGCTCTACGGAAGAGCGGTGAAATTTTGCGATCGCGCATTGTTTAAACAAATGCCCTCGAATCGTTTTTTTGTCGACGGCGATCATCGGTGGAAATTTCTTTATGGTTGAACTTTCTAGCAAACGGGGTTTGCTAGAGACTCGTATGGTGGAAGGGTGCATTTTCCCATTCTTTTTTAATTAATTTAAACAAATAAGCTCAAAGACTATTTGGCATCTCGGTGTCGCTCATCGTCGACGAATTCGATGTCTGCTAAAATCTCGAGTCTCGACCGAGATCGCTCGAGACTCACTCTACAAAAGAGTTGTGAAATTTTACAATGCTTTTTGTTTAAACAATTGCGATCGGCATTTTTTTCTCTGCCATGGCTTATCTTCGGCTGGCTGTCTGCGGTCGACCAAATTCGCGAGCGAACGAGATCGACCGGGTCTCACTCTGCGAAAGAGTGGTAAAATTTTATTATTACTGCAAAAAAATACGTTTAGCATTTTTTGTCTCTGCCGGAATTCATCTTCGGCAGGTTTCTCCAAAGATTCGAATTTTCTAGCAATGACGATCGGAGAAGTCTCGCTCTACAGAAGAGCGGTAAAATTTTACTATCGCGAATTGTTTAGAGGTCATCGGTGTAAAATTTTCAAAAAATCGTTTTGTTGGAAGCACTTTAAAAAAATCCTTGGAAACTTAAAAAATTTTACAATGCTCTTTGTTTAAACAATTGCGATCGGCATTTTTTTCTCTGCCACGGCTTATCTTCGACAGGCTGTCTGCGGCCGACCAAATTCGCGAGCGAACGAGATCGACCGGGTCTCACTCCGCGAAAGAGTGGTAAAATTTTATTATTACTAAATTATTACTAATTACGCTAAAAAAAATCGTTTAGCATGTTTTCTCTCTGCCGGAATTCATCTTCGGCAGGTTTCTCCAAAGATCGAATTTTCTAGCAATGACGATCGGAGAAGTCTCGCTCTACAGAAGAGCGGTAAAATTTTACTATCGCGAATTGTTTAGAGGTCATCGGTGTAAAATTTTTGAAAAATCGTTTTGTTGGAAGCACTTTAAAAAAATCCTTGGAAACTTAAACAATTTTACAATGCTCTTTGTTTAAACAATTGCGATCGGCATTTTTTTCTCTGCCATGGCTTATCTTCGGCAGGTTGTCTGCGGCCGACCAAATTCGCGAGCGAATGAGATCGACCGGGTCTCACTCTGTGAAAGAGTGGTAACATTTTATTATTACTAAATTATTACTAATTATGCAAAAAAAAATACGTTTTGCATTTTTCCTCTGCCGGAATTCATCTTCGGCAGGTTTCTCCAAAGATCGAATTTTCTAGCAATGACGATCGGAGAAGTCTCGCTCTACAGAAGAGCGGTAAAATTTTACTATCGCGAATTGTTTAGAGGTCATCGGTGTAAAATTTTCGAAAAATCGTTTTGTTGGAAGCACTTTAAAAAAATCCTTGGAAACTTAAACAATTTTACAATGCTCTTTGTTTAAACAATTGCGATCGGCATTTTTTTCTCTGCCATGGCTTATCTTCGGCAGGTTGTCTGCGGCCGACCAAATTCGCGAGCGAATGAGATCGACCGGGTCTCACTCTGCGAAAGAGTGGTAAAATTTTATTATTACTAAATTATTACTAATTATGCAAAAAAAAATACGTTTTGCATTTTTCCTCTGCCGGAATTCATCTTCGGCAGGTTTCTCCAAGGATCGAATTTTCTAGCAATAACGATCGGAGAAGTCTCCCTCTACAGAAGAGCCGTAAAATTTTACTATCGCGAATTGTTTAGAGGTCATCGGTGTAAAATTTTCACAAAATCGTTTTGTTTGAAACACTTTTAAGAAATCCTTGGAACCTTAAAAATTATGATGCATATTCCTTTGTAGCTGAAAAAAAACCATTATAAAGTGGTTTTGGACCTATTTTTTAAGGAAGTCTCCGCCGCTGAAAACCGTCTTTGGCGATCTCTCATGCCGGTAGGCGCAGTTCTCAACTCTTGTAAGCCTATTGTGGGAACGAAATGACCGACTAAAAATAGTTTTATTTTCGACCAATAGGTGGCATTAGGGGGCGTCCATTAATTACGTGAGGCGTTTAGGGGGGGGGGGGGTCGAGCGAAATGTCACCCAATCTCACGTGGAGGAGAGGGGAGCTTCGGCAAATATCACGTACTTTTAGTAATTTTAGTAATCATGTAATTTTTATCACGTAGGGAGAGTCTCCCTACTACTTTACATGGTGGAGTAAATGGTACTACAACCGCAGTTACTTCTACTACAATTTATTTTCCATGAACGTATGCATTTTGAAAAATCTCACGTGAGATTAGGGGAGGGGGGAGGGGGTCGAGCAAAATCTCACGACATCTCACCAGGGGAAGAGGGGGGGGGGGTCGAAAATCGCCAAAATCACCTCACGTAATTAATGGATGCCCCCTTAGATTACGGGAAAAAAAACTTGTTCAGCTGTAGCGTCTTTGAAACCGTTGGCTTCAAACACGTTTTTTTCCAAACCATGTTTTTGATATCGGGACGGAGCAAAACTCAAACAATGTTCGACCAATCGACTTGAAATTTTAACTGTAGTTTCTTAGATTGCTCTACCAGTCAAGGACGAGCGCTTTTTTTGATTGACTGAAAATTGTCAAAAATATATCACTTTTTATACCCAACCCCAACAAATTAAAGAAACAAAAAATTTCTTCACTTTTTAAAGTGTTTTTTGAAAGGCTGTATCAATGTTAAAAATAGTCGTATCAAGATGAAAAAGAAAAACATTATTAAGCTTCAAGTCTATAGTTTGAGATCCTTTGGCAAAATAATTTTGTGAGCTACGGTTATCGCGTAGCTCACAATCATAAGAGTAGCGAGAAAATTATTTTTCCAATTTTATTTTTCAAGGGATTTTTTACAGTTAAATCAATGCATAGGTCCGTTAGCTTGTTTATTCAGTTCCAATTTGGTTTTTTTGTGGTCTCTCTACGTCAACTTTTTGCTGAGATACCCGACTTGTAATAAAAAATGTTCCTTTTGTGTTTGATCAATGATATCACAGCAACCAATGATCGCACAGGAAATTATTGGGCAGCCTTAAGAAAGTTGAATCAACTTCGTACAAGACGCTTTCGTTGATTTTTGAGAAAAAAAATTATTTTTCACCATTAACAGTAGTTTGAAAAATAGGACAAAAAATGACATTTTATGGTTTTTTAGTAAATCTACTACTCCATTACAAATATTGGTAGAAAGACTAATGTCACCACGTTTATTTTTCAGCTTAATGTACCCCCAATAGCCGTGTAAATTTTCAAATTGATCCACCGACCCGTTTTTCCGGACCGATCGATCAAATTGTTACAAAAGAATTAAAGGATCAAGTGTTCCTAAACATCGTGTAATCATGATCAAAATGAAAACACCCATTTTTTTCGACTATTTTTAGAACTTTGCAGTAATTGCTTGTTAAATTTAAGAAAAAAAATTGAAAAATTAAAAAAAAATTCTAATCTGTTTAAATTTGTAACATTTTTCAGGAAACAATGGTGACTCGTTGTTGCCACGCTTCGGCTTTGGCGCACCATAATTTCACTCATCTTTAATTGCATTGATTAAAAGTTGATACCCCTAAGCGATATTCACTAGTCGATCTGAGAACTTGTATGCCATTAATTGTCAATATTTTCTGCGAAGGTTATTAGGGATACAAAAAACACTTTTTTCAAAAATGATCTCTCGTTTAGAAGGAGATACCAATGAACAATTTTTTTCAAAAACTAATCTTTTTTTGGTCAATTTTTTCTACGTTTTGGTAAACAAAATTAATCTAATGTTTTTGTAAACTCTCATTTTTTTTTCAATTTTTTATCATGCCTAGTTTTGAAAAAAAGATTTTTTTCCATAACCCTAATAACCTTCGTAGAAAATATTGAGAATTAATTGCATAAATGTTCTCAGATCGACTATTAAATACAGCTTGGGAGTATCAATTTTAATTGATGCAATTAAAGACGAGTGAAATTAAAGAGCGCAAAGGGCGAATCGTGTAAAAAATGAGTCAGTATTGTTTCCTGAAATATTTTACAAATTAAAAAAAATGTCCATCTCTCGAATTTTGTTCTTATATTTAACAAGCAACTAGTGCCAAGTTGTGAAAAAAGTCGAAGAAAATTAGTATTTTTATTTTGATGATGATTACAAGATGTTTAGGAATAATACACTTGTTCCTTTAATTGTTTTGTAAAACTTCGATTAACTTTTGATGGAAAACGGTTCGATGAATCAATTTGCAGACTAACAGGGGTATTGGGGGTCACATTAGTCTTTGCATCAATATTTGTAACGTAGTGGTAGATTTACTGAAAATCCAGAAAAAAGTCATTTTTTGTCCTTTACCAAATAACGGTTAAGGGTGAAAAAAATCACAAAAACCAACGGGAGGGGCTGGCAAGAAATTCATTCGACTTTTCAAAGCTGCCCTCTAATTCCCGTTGCGATAATTGGTTGCTGAGATATCGATAATCAAAGACAAAAGGATCTTTTTTCATTCGAAGTCGGATATCTCAGCAAAAAAATTGACGTAGAGAGATAAAAACCAAATTAAAGCTGTATAAACAAGCTAACTGACCTATACATTGAGTTAACTGAAACAAAATTCCTTAGTCCGATGACCCCTGAAAAAAAAACAAATTTAGAATTTTTTCTCCCGGTATTTCTTATGATTGCGCGATAGCCGTAGATCACAATTTTTTTGCCGAAAGAACTCGAAACTATGATCTTGAAGCTTCAAAAGGCTTTTTTCATCTCGATGCGACAATTTTTCACATAGACACAGCGCATAAATCAAACCAAACAAACAGACCTAAACAAACCCTAAAAAATGAAGAAATTTTGTTCCTGTAATTTTTGGAGTCGTATATAAAAAATTATGGTTCAAAAAACGAACTTTTTTTTAACTCGTCTCTTTTCTTTAATTATTTTAAAGTTTCCCCTCATTTAACTGCTAAAACTAACGTAATAAACGAAAATATTTTACTCTTAGTTCCACGATTAAATTGACGATAGTTTACTGCGTTCCACGGAGAGGGTATGAGGTTGAAGTTTGCAACGTTGGAACGTAATAAAAATTAAAATTTGTTAAGTCCTTTTTTATATTTCGGCAACCTTTGCTTACAATAATCCTCCAACCATTTTTCAAGATTGTTGAAAAAAATCGTCACCGTGTACTCCCATCTAAGGGGTCACACCACTGTAGAATCTTAAAAAAATTGTTTTTTTTTTTACTTGACTTAAACGATGCTTTGAACCAATTATAATAAGGGGAAAGAGTTTGGCACCTGTAAAACAAGATCCGCAGGCCCGTATGGGTCTGCGGTGGCAGTGGCTGACCCGTGTGCGAGACATCGACCGTTTTTCTCGAAACACAATTTTCAAAACGGCACGCAGCATAGCTCCAACAATTTTCATCATTTTCACTCTCAATTTTGGGTACATGTTTAAAATAACATTCCGAAGAGAAATAAGTACGGGCTTTTGTATGAGTTAGTTATAACATTAGTTATTACCGAATGATTGTCCTTTTTTTCTGTCGAAAATTAAGTTTTTAGTTTAATGCTTGCCAATTACACAAAAATTAATATTTTCACAATTCTCTACGTATTTCTCTAGCTATACTCGTGTAAATTAATAGATTTTTTAAAATTTTATTCTAAAATCAAATTTGCGTCAGCTATACTGCGTGCCGCAGAGCGTCTCAAATTCAACATGCCTCGCCAGAATGGCTCCAGCGTCACCTTTTGCCATAATTGT
This sequence comes from Ophion slaviceki, assembly GCA_944452715.1. Lineage (NCBI taxonomy): Eukaryota > Metazoa > Arthropoda > Insecta > Hymenoptera > Ichneumonidae > Ophion > Ophion slaviceki. The sequence continues at coordinate 38,454,686 of OX101784.1, forward strand.
TTAATATAAATTTCATTTTGTTCACTTGAAAGATATGGCTAATAACATCCTTGAATATTAATATTCTCTTATTCCTCCTTCTACAAAAAAAAATCGCGAAATATCACTCAATTTTGGACGTTTACAGTGGTGTAAGCTCTTATGGTAAAACGAGCGTGCGCTCTTGATTTCTATCGATTTTGTTCAAATTTAAACCAGACATTGTTCATATTATTATGCAAGTTTGAGTGAAATTTCAGAACAGTTGACTATTTAGATTGGGAGATAATGGATTTTTTAATTGCAACTTTTAACACTGCAGGGTCTGCATAGGCCGAAAGTCAGGTCACATAATTCGGCGTACCATTCTATTGTGTTTATGGATTTTGAAAAAAAAAATATGATTATATAACAAACTAGTTAGGGAACGAGTGGAAAAGTTTGAATTGTCTTCACTATTCAGTTTTTCTAAAGACGTTCAGTAACGACAGAATAACTCTCGGTAAAAAATATTTATCCCCTATAATAAGAAGACATTATGCAACACCGCAGAACAGCATTGTTCAATATTTCGATAAAAAAGATAATTATTGTGTTCCTAAAGTTAAACACATTTAACGTGAAGAAAAAGATTTGCGTTCTAAACATTAATATTTCATATTGTTTATGTTATTGCATTGTGTCTTCTCATAGAGGACAAATATTTTTCACGGAAAATTACTCTGTCTAAATTTCAATACAGACCCTAGAGTGTTAAAAGTTACAATTTCAAAATCCATTATCTCCGAATCTAAATAGTCGACTGACCTGCCATTTCACTGAAACATGCATAATGATACGAATAATGTCTGGTTAAAATTTGAACAAAATTTATAAAAATCGAGAGTGCACGCTTGTTCTACCTTAACGCGTTCAACCATTGACCATTCAATTCTGTTGCCCTGGAGGTTTGGACCCGGCGACTCTGAGTATGAGATGATGGTAGCCGTAAACATTGAGATGCAAGAAGGACGTTGCGTCCTCGCCCTTTGTTTTGAAACGTACATACGTAAGTGAAAGACCTTGCATAGATTGGTGGTGCGATCCATGGTGAGATATTGTTTCTGAGCGAAGCCGAAGGGTTCAACAAGTTCCTTGAGGTCAGCCTCGCTGGTGCTCTCGCAGAGATTGGAGACAGCGGTGATATCCGGGCGGATACTGGAACTGTATACTGTGGCCGCAACAATTGATGCGGTTTCTCATCCTCGGCAGTACGTACTTGATGCCCTGGATAAATCCGATGGTCCATCTAGATGGTAAATCGATGCTACATTAGTTCTGTTTTCTACATGATAGCCCAGGTACCGTACCTACCATGTGTATGCGTACGTTATCGGTACCAGTTTAGTATGGTGAGGATACGGAACCGGTATATTTTACTATTGCACAGTGTACCAGTACCATGCTAGTAACACATACATTTGCGTGTAGTGGTGTACTACCGTACAGGTTCACCGAGGGTCTTCTATCTTTGTACATCATACCAATAGTACTCTCGGTCATCAGGGTGAAGCTATCGAGGAATCGCCAAAGGTCCACAAATAATCCGTGTTTGAGATGTGACAGTTTTGCGTTCGTAGGCAAAGGGTGTTGAACTTTCGTGCATAATTTTGGTCGCACACTGATCAGGAAATCGAGGATTTCGAGGGGTAATGGAAATGGCTACGGATCATCGAAAAATATGCTATCTGCGATTTTTTCACGAATAAATACCGAGGTATTTCTGCGAAGAGCAAATAAGCTTGAGTTTTTTGCACCGGAGCCGTTGGCTGTTTGACACATCGGCGAGCGAGAAAACAATGCGAGGGAAGATCGTGGCAAATTGCAAAGAACGTAAATTGAGGTTATAGCACGTACGTACCTTGACTTCCGGTGTTTTCTCCTTCGACTTCTCGCTGTCACTGTGTTCCTCGATCTTCTTCATGTAATCGGCCGCTGCGGTTTTCTCGTAGATTATTTCTTTGTCGTCGGTGGTGTGCCGGCGTCCTGATGCGTTCTTCACAGCAAAAAAAACTCACCAAAACGCGACGAAAACAAACTTCACTCGATCACACACACTATTTACATTCTATCACACACATCGTATGAAATATATTTCGAACGAATGTTCGAGGTTATGGCCGGAGGTTATGGCTCCGGCTTTCGACCTGTCAAAAAATAAATTGTTCCGGGAGGAGGCGAGCGCGGTCGGTAAACACAGGACGAAGCGAGCTGCGCGCCGCCAGTGAGAAAACGGATGCACTGAACGCTCGCTCCGGTACATGATATTTTGAGCTTTGTTGGTACATTTTTGCTAAATTGATGTAAAAATTTCAAAATGCTTTTTCTCCGCCATTTGTTCATGAAAACAGGTGAAACGAAGCTCAAAATGTGTGCTCTTTCACTGTCGAGAGCATGATTCGCGCCAAATTAACGAAAATGCGATGCAATGGTTAATAATTCACAGTTTTTCGCATGGTAACCACAAACTGCAAATTTTTTTTCGAAATTTTGGAAAATTTTGCGAATCATGCTGTCGGAGCAAGCATCCTGCATGCACACAACAAATTTCAATCCAATTGGTTGATCCGTTTGGGAGAATTCCCATTTCAAAATTTCGATGCGGTCGGAGGCATGTGGCACATGGCCTTAAGATGGTATATTGATCGATTAAAAAAGTTTTGTGGTTTTCTTTAAAAAAATTCATGAAAAAGGCCTTTTTGCGCTACAAGCGGGGGTAACGACTTAAGCGGTGCTGTTAATTATCTATTTACGTTAGGTACATGTTTTTTATAACGGGAGGGTAGGGGTTTCAGCGTGAAAAAAAAAACAATTTTTTGCGAACTTTTTTCATCTATATGGATAGAGTAAATTTATTGAAACCTTTTGTACATTGTTAAGTGTCATTTCAAGAACATTCCGTGAAATTTGTACGCGAAAATATCCACAAACAAGCCGGTGACAAAGCTTTTCCAAGAACGCCTTCGAAAAACACGATTTGCGGTGTTCACTGTATCTCAGCTAGAAATTATCTGAAATCAAGTACCATTAAAATTTAGTCAAAGTATCATCAAATCCTCCCCCCAACTGTCTATGATAATTTTTTTTTTTTCATTTCTAAATTTTTGGTGGTCATGTAAAGTGAAAAGTGCTATTTTTCATGAAAAATTTCGCCATTTTGGGGGTGGAAAACCTCCTCAATGTAAAAAGAAAATCTGAAACTAACCGTTGGGGGGAGGTATTTTATATGTAGAAAGTGTGTACCAAGTTTGAAATAAATCGGTCATGTAGTTTTCAAATGGCAGTGAACACGGACTTTGAAAAAGTGGTTTCGAGAAAAACGCGGCACCGGCTTGTTTGTGGATATTTTCGCGTACACATTTCACGGAATGTTCTTGAAATGACACTTAACAATGTACAAAAGGTTTCAATAAATTTACTCTTTCCATATAGATGAAAAAAATTCGCAAAAAAGTGTTTTTTTTTTTAAATGCTGAAACCCCTACCCACCCCTTAATTGTAGTCAGATAAATTTCCTTTAACATAGGCTAATATCCATTTTTATACAATCATCCGTTTCCAAGATACGAGCCCTTAACTAAAATTGGTTACTTTCCACCCCTGTCTTCCCTACCCCATGCGAGACGAGTGCTCGAAAAACTCGGGTACTCGATAAAGTTCGAGTATACCCGTCTGATCACGGGTACTCGAAAAACTCGGATACTCGACCCCAGTCATATACCCGACCCGACCCGACCCGACCAACTCTGCTACCCGCACGCCCCTAGTAATTTCATTCGATTATACAATTTCGATTTTGGGTCAACTTTGAGCCTCCAAGGGATCCTCATAACCCAACTTTCAGCGATCATCACAGTGTAAAATTTTCGAAAAATCGACTTCTTTTTGCATTATCCGATAGTATAGACGGTTACAAACATGCCGTTGAATTTTTGTGGCGAAATTCGAATTATTCCCGTTGCTACAGCTTTTCTCACACGGAGAAAAATACGGCCTCGAATTCTAACACTGGTTGCCAGAATTCTAATATTCAGTGCTAGAAAAGTATAGCAGTTTACTGCCAGTTCGGAATTCTAAGACTTGTTGTTATAGAAGTGTAAAAATGATTCTCTCACCGTATAGTAAAAATGATGCGTGCATATTACATTTGAAACTATTCTCGCATAGGCGCGAGTCCTATATGCTGTATAGGACTTTTTGTAAAATACCAACCTTTATTACACGCTATATTTTCATATGGATTTTACTATACGTATAGCATGAATCTTCGTGTATGTATAGACTTCACTATACGCATAGCATAAATCTTCGGCGTATAGCGAAAATTATTACGAAGTTGTTAGTAAAATGTGACTCTTTATACCGTACTTTTTGTAGAATACTGGAAACTAATTGTTCCAATCACGTGGGCAAAATATTTTTTGAATACTACAAAAAATCACAGTATGCCGAATAAAATGTATTATTTGTATCAGTTTACGTGCCATATCGTAGGTTAAAATTTAAATTTCTTCATTATTACTATACCATAATTACAATTTTGCTCTTCCATTCAAAACTTTTTGATATTTAATGATATTTTTTTAGAAGCATAGTATTAATTCTAAACTTCGAGGCCCCTGTTTTCTCCGTGCAGATAAAGGGATTTGAGCGGGCGTGAGACCTGGCGCAGACGGACGCGTTTTTCTCGAAATGTCGTTTTTCAAAACGGTGTACACTCTCAAAGGAACCGTTTTCAAGCTACACGTCCCAAATTTCGACACAAAATTCTTCACGCTATTCTTTACCTTGCTATGGAAGATTTTTTAATTTTAATCTTTATATTTTTTTACGAAAAATTGTCGAAAAACGAGGCCATATTCGATACTTTTGTCAAAACGCCGCCATTTTGTCAATTTTGATTTTTCAAAAACCTCGCAAAAATCAGCTTTTTTTCGACCCGTCACACTGTGATGATCCCTTAAAGATCTCTAGCAAATACTGGAGTAAGAAATGAAGGATCCTGCCGGGCTCAAAACGGGATATATATTTACAACGATCAGAAAATCGATAGCTTCTTTTTTTCTTTAGACGATTGAACTATGTATGTATAAAAGGTTCGTTTTTTTCTGCCAATCAAAGTTTACGGGAAGCTGGCTGCCACAGCTCCGCCGTTTTGATGATTAATGATTTTTTAAAGTTGTTTTTTATACTCAAATATACTATTAAAATATACCTACAGTTGGATAAGTGCAGAATAATTATTGCTGAGTTTAAAAAATCCCTCGAAATTGTTGAATTTTTTCCCGTCTAAATGTAGGGAAAGTAGGGGCAAGATAATAACGCTAAGGTTCATGTTCAAATAAAACAAAACACATGAATCAGTCAATTTTAATTATTCTTCTAAACTAATCAACATTTATTAATAATTTAAAAACGAAAAAATCAGTCTTTCTGATTGTTAGCAAACAATATGTATTTTTAATTAAACCTTTATTTTTTCCATCTTACCCCACATGCAGGGCAAAATGAAACTGTGCTGGGAGCATAATGGGCGTCGAATTATTGGCATCTTTCGCGTATAAAGATGCTTTTATTCTCAATACCAGCGATTTGATAAGTCTAAGTTCTGTAGTATTTAGTGTGAACAATGTTGCATCCATATCTTTTGAGTCATTCGTTATTTTTTTTTTCATCCACTGGTAAAAACATCGGTAGAAGAAGAACCAAATGCTCTACTAGCTCATTCCACACTTTCCAACGTTGTAAGATATTGCGGCTTTGCGATAGCTTGTATTCATCTTGCCCCATTAGATGGTTAACGAATCAACAATGAATCACGCAACAACCTTGAAAATTTCTAACAAACCGTTCTCATTATATTAATAATTAGTTTTTTCATTGTGTTTATTTACCTGTCGCTAATCAATATGAACAACTCAAATGAAGGGAAACGATGGTAAACTTTACTAAAAATTAAATCGTTTTGTCAATAAATCAAAATTATTTTCTCACTCGAGACGCGTGCTCCCGCCACAGTGTATACTTCCACACTCATTCACCTCCTCGCCGCTCCGCCATACTCCAACAGGAGCACTGTGCTCTAGTGCGGCACAAATTGGAGCTCTATTTTTTTTCCTTTTTCTTACCATCCAATTATCTTCTTTAAAAAAATAACAAAAAAATTGTCGAAGAAGCTGCGAGCGGTCAAAAGATATTTAGACGTCGCTCAAGCCTCCCAAAAATTCGAATTTTCATTTAAAAATTCGATTTTTTTTCCTTCATTTCTCACCTATGAATGTTACGCTTTGTAATTTGAAAATGAACCTCGCAAAAGCTCTAGCCAGCCAATGAATATTTAGTGGTTGCTCAAGAGCTTCGAAATTTGCAATTTTCTCAAATTTTTTTTATCTTCTCACTTATAAATTTGACGCTTAGTAACATTTTCAAAGCAATTAATCCTTTTTCTTTAGAAACAGATTTTTCAAATTTACCTCACACTTCATACCCCATAAAACGACCTATAATTTTGTTTACGGACAAGAGATTCAAAGAATTATTTTATTTTAGAGAACAAGATGATTGTTCTCATATATATAACAATAATCTTTGCTATATATAAGTTAATCTTTGTTATATATAAACAATAATTATAATTATAAGTAATTATTATTTTAATCATTATTATAATTAGTTATAATGAGTTATAATAAGTTATAATAATCAATAACAAAAGTTATATAAGAGAACAAGGTGATTCTTGGGATAAAAGTGTGAGGTAAATTTTAAAAATCTGTTTCTAAAGAAAAAGGGATTAATTGTTTTTAAATTTTTACAAAGCCTCAAATTTATGAGTGAGAAGAGTAAAAAAAATTGCGAAAATTGAAAATTTCGAAGTTCTTAAGCGACCTCTAAATATTCATTGGCCGGTTAGAGCTTCTGCGAGGTTCATTTTCAAATTGTAACGCGTAAAATTCATAGGTGAGAAGTGGACGAAAAAACAATCGATTTGTTAATTTAAAAAATTAAATTTTTGGGAGGCTTGAGCGACCTCTAAATATTTTTTGACCGCTCGCAGCTTTCGTGACAATTTTTTTCCCCCTCCAATCAGATAATTGGATGGTGAGAAAAAGGAAACGATAATAGAGCTCAAATTCGTGCCACCCTATTGTGCTCCCACATACTGACTAGTAGCTAGGCTTATGATTCATCTTACCCCTCGTATTCCTCTTGCCCCTACTTCCCCTATATCGCTCCAAGGGAACATTTCCAACTGGAAATACCTGCATTTTTTCTAGACAAAAGTGCCTGTAGGTGGCTCGTGCCTCTCTGAAGAGTGGCTGAAAAGACCATCAGCATCTCACTGTTATTCGGTCCTCTGCGAACAACCGAAAGGGATCGTTTGACTTGGGCGTTTTTCCCAAACGTTCGTCCAATTAGCGCAAAAAGTCTCATAGGTATGTACGCGTTAATGGAAAGACCCACAGAGATGTGGCACGGGAATGTTGGAGGTCTTCGATAGCGAAAGGGAGACAGGTGTGCGTGTGCGAGCCGAATCGTTTGAGTGTACGTGTATGAACAGTGAAAGGCATAAGAGGTAGGATGGAATGAAGGCAAGATGGAGCGTGGATTGTAGGGATCCCAGCACGGGGTATGAGGGGTAACTTTCAATGAAAACGGACTCGTGCGGGCGTTTCAAAGTTCCGGGCCAATTAGACTCCAATTTGTTCGGGCAAGGCGCGATAGTGAGTTCGCAGCGATAGGCAGCAGACGAGAGAGCCCACCATTCTACATCTCCTTCTCCAACTGGGAACGTAACCGCACACAGCACCTCAAAACGGACGTCTAATTAAAGTCGTCGTTCCTTCCGCTTACCCCTGCGCGCGCTCACTAGCCTCCCTTGCATTCGCACTGCGTATTCTAAATTAGCCCCTGCCATGCACAACTACCCACAATTTATGGACGGGTCTGTTATCAAGTTGCTCCAGAACCCGAAGCCTTTCTTCCATCTTTACCCGTGTCTGAGGAACGAAACGATGGAGCTATATCGATCCAGAGATGAGACGAAGAAATCATTGGGTTGAAACGAATCCGTGGTCGAATGAGAGAAAAAAATTCAGACGAAATTCTGTACACTCGAGGGAAATTACTCAGCCTGGGTATATTCGTCGTTGGGGCCAGTGAATTGTTTATTGGAAAATAAAGAATATTTGGATATTTTAAGAATTATTTATTGGTATTATGGAATTATAGAATTCTCGGGTTAATCAAACGTTTTATCGTTTCGTGTCAATGCTTTGTTGATCAAAGTGAATTTTGTAGGCAGTTATCGTCATTTTTTTTAAACAGGGAAAATGAAAATATGTATTGCTTCCACGTAGACGAAGCTTCGTTTTCGTTGGCTTTTTTTCGAGATCTTAAGATTATTCTAGTGGATTCTAATAGAGAAGCCCATTTTTTATGCTATTTCGCACAAAAGGAACTGTAGCGAGATTTTTATTGTTTCAGTTTTCAATTCCCAATGAAATTCAAATTCAAATTCAATCAGTCCAAATAAGTAAAGGATTTTAGGAGCACGGATTTTTGGAAACAGAATTTTCAAAGACAGGATCTTCAAAAACCGTATTTTTGAAGACAGGACTTTGAAGGACAGATTTTTCAAAAACAGGATTTTTAAAGACGTGCTGGTGAGGATTTACAAAAGCAGAATTGTTAAAGATAGGATTTTTTAACACACACTGAAAAAAAAACATTCATTCATCTATCCAAAATTCAGTTGGTGTAACAAAATGTATCTTTAAATACGTTCAACTTGATTTTTGATTAGCATAACAAAACAGTATAGTTGGTGGTAAAATAGTATAGAGGTGTGAACTGTCGCTTATTTAGCATGTCCGAGCAACTGCTAAAAGAACAAAATTGCGAGACAACAAAATGCATTTTGCACATTCAACGATTCTTTTTTTTCAGTGCAGGATTTTCAAAGACAGAATCTTCAAAGGCAGGATTTTCAAAGACAGAATCTTCAAAGGCAGGATTTTCAAAGACAGAATCTTCAAAGGTAGTAATTTTGAAGACAGGATTTTTAAGGCGGGATATACATTTACACCGATAAAAAAATCCATTTATTTTTTTCTTTAAACGATAGAACTATATATGTAGAATATTTTCCTAAAGTTTCAAAGCGAAATTCGAAAAACTTCAAACGTTACAGCCCGTCAACGCTGTGCCTCACCGCTCGGATTCGGAGTGGGCGTGAACTTCAAACGCGTTTTTCTCAAAACTGCGTTATCGAAATTGCCGTGCAGGATTACTCAAAAACTATTAAGCCGGTATAGTTGAAACTTGGTAGAAATATTGATAATATTGGTACCTTCTACTTGATGAAAATCGTTTTTGAAAAATTAGAAAAAAACTACCTTTTCAATCCACATTTTACAGAAATGTTTCGTGAAATGTTGATTTTTTTTTGCAAATGCGTGCCATTTTCTTAAATTTGCATTTCCTTCATTTTAATTACCGTCACATAGAAACTATACATGTTCTAACTGAAAAAATGTTTGAACTCTTTTGCAAATCGAAGTCTACAGCTAGACTGCACGCCGATTCGCAATTCCCGCGGCGACCTTGCTGTAACACCCTGCCACAACTCCGTCATTTTGATGATGAATTAATTTTTAAAAAAATGTTTGTATACTTAATTATACTATTAAAGTATACCTAAAGTTTGATAAATGTAGAATAATTATTTCTTAGTTTAGAAACTCCCTCAATATTGCTTATATTTTTCCTGTCCAAATGTATATCCCGCCTTAAGGACAGGTTTTTTAAAGACGTGCTGGTGAGGATCGACAAAGACCGACTTTTTAAAGATAGGATTTTCAAACACGGCATTTTCAAAACCAGTTTTTTTTAAGCCCGGATTTTCAAAAATCCTGTCTTCAAAAAAAGGTTACCAATTTTATATATTTAAAAAAATGGCATAAGAAACAGCTTCCACACTAGAATACTGCCTTAACTGGAACATGTGCTAAGTGTTCCAAAGTGCTCCAACAACTTGATATACTTAGTTCGACTGTTGCCCACGAGAAGTCTATCATAAGGAGTGTGCTCCAAAGGAATTTAGTGAAAATCATCGAAGCTCCCGATTTTGAGAACGTTTTAACTTTTAAGAAAATAGCTTTTCATCCCATGACCCTGACAATTTCCTATACATCTGGTCCAATTTCCGACCGGAAGTCAAGTATCATAGAACGAAAATTCGTATAAAATTTTACGGGGCTCAAAGAAAGGATCCAGATTTTGAAACGGTGTTAATTATCAACAAAAAAATTGCTCTATAAATTCAATGCATTGGATTTGGCAATAATTTTTCACCCACAGATAGAGTATTGTAGTAGAAACGTCGTGATTCAATTTTGCACAAATCAGTGGAAGCGTTCGGATGTAAAGGGATGTTTTTTACGCCATAAATTCCCCAAATCATAAGGGGGGGTACCTCAGTAAACGGCGAGAAAAACAGGTAAACTTCGGAAATGTTTATCTCAAAAACTAATGTTTCGATTGGATCCGGGTTTTTTTTATTGGAAAATATGTACATTGAGGTATGTTTAGGAATTTTTCAAAATAAATTCGTTGTCTGGAAGCGATTCAAACGCGATTATCTCGAAACAGTTTTCAAAGTCGGTGCCAGATGTATCTCGAAAACGGCTTGTCCAATTTTGTCCAAATTTGGATACAATATTCTTCGATGGATTTTCTCGTTCGCCACGTAGGATTTTTTTGAAATGTTCATTTTTGACGGTATTGCGACCATTTTAATTTAACATTCATTTTTCGTTCGCAATTTTTAACGATTTTGGATTGCATACACATTGCATTAAAAAGCAATGGTTCAATCAAACGAAAAACCCCTACGTGGCGAACGAGAAAAACTACCGAAGAATATTGTATCCAAATTTGGACAAAGTCGGACAGTCCGTTTTCGAGATACATCTGGCCCCGTCTTTGAAAACTATTTTTCGAGATAATCGCGTTTGAATCGCTTCCAGTCAACAAATTTATTTTAAAAAATTCCTAAACATACCTCAATGTACATATTATCCAATAAAAAAACCCGGATCCAATCGAAACATTAGTTTTTGAGATAAAAATTCCCGAAGTTTACCTGTTTTTCTCGCCGTTTACTCAGGTACCTCCCCTTAAGACGCTCTAATAATTCTCCGATCCTAAGTAGAGTGTAATAGAAGAAGTGTAGTGCTTTAGTGGCGACGGTCGTGTCCCAATGCACCTCTGTATATCATTCACACGAGGGCACAGGGAAACTGTGAAAAACCGGGGCCGATTTGCACCGTTCTATTTTACCGGGTTTCCATCATGCTCAGCATTGGAAACTCATAAGGAACATCCCTCAGGTGACACCCTTCGATTTTGTTGAAATTTGAATATGTTATAAAGCACCGACCCGGGAAAAAAATTTCATGTCTGAGTGGATATGTTCATATATGTTTCAGATATTGTCATATATGTATCAGATATATTCATATCTGACATTTTACAGTATCATATATGATTAGGTCTGATCATATTCCACATCATATATGCATATATAAGATCATATCTGATCAAATACGGTATCTGGCCTGACCATATATGAACTCATATCTGCTTATATCTAAGTACCAAGGAGAGTTGGTACCGTAAATTCGTATCTGAACATGCATTATGTGATATCTGAACGTATCTGTTCGTATAAGATCATATCCGATCAAATACGGTACCAGACTCTGCTATATAGATCTCATATATGTTTTTATCTGGTCAAGTACCAAGGCGAGTTGGCAGCGCGAAACCATATCTGAACATATATGATGTGATATATGAGCAGGTGCGTTCATATAAAATTCTATTCCATCAGATACGATACCAAACCTGGAAAATATACTAAGTCTTATACACCCATACCTTATCGTATATGCAGTTCAGTTGTTCACACATGAAAACGTCTAAATATATGAAACGATATCCCATCAGATACGGCATCTCACCTGACTGTATTATATGGGATCATGTGAGTTACTATAATATTGTTAATTATTAACACGTCGAGTGATGACGTGTACACCCGCTCTATATATGTGAACATTTTAATATCTTCAGGACTGCTCTAATAAGGTTTGCTCTGTTTCAACAGGGTAAGATTTGCTCTGATATAGTCGGAGTCATACCTGGTCTGATAGTTCAGATAAACTATGATTCTATCATATGGGCAGGTCTATTGTTCACATATGTCCAGGTCTACTGGGATCCACGGTATTTTATTCTTATACATTCAGATCTGGTCCGGTAGGATCAAATCTGTCTGACAAGATCAGATTTGGTCTAATAAGATTAGATCTGTCCGACATGATCAGATCTGGCCCAAAAAAATCAGATCTGGTCCAACAAGATCAGATCTTGCCTACGGATTGGATCTGGTCAGACCTGCTGCAATATGGACGGGTCTGTTCTCGAAATTATAAAAATGGCTCTGTTATGATCATACATGCTTTGCATGTATGATCATAACATCGCCTGCATCTGATTCTACATATATGATTCAGATACATTCAGATATATTCAGATATGAACGTTTTTCCCCGGGGAAAAGTAAGCGATACGTATTTTTTTTATCGGCGGAAAAACGTTTTTAAGGCGTGAAATCAACCCTCGAAAATAGGGGTGTTTTTCGTTTTTCCTCGATAACGTTACCGTTCTCATCTCCAATGTATGGTGGACAAAAAAATAAACATTGTTGCAACTTGAAATATTTTTAATATCTCGTACCGTTAAAACGTTATCCACGAAAAACGAAAACCATCCCCATTTTTGAGGGTCTGTTTCAGCCCTTAAAACCGTTTTTCCGCCGATAAAAAAAATACGTACCGCTTACTTTTCGGTGCTTCATAACATATCCAAAATTCAACAAAATCGAAGGGTGTCACCTGAGGGATGTTCCTTGTCAGTACAACTGCCTCCAGCTCAGTAGCGCAAGTCAGTGGATGGCTCAGTGGTCACCCAACCGAGTATTGGCCCGGGTCAACGCAGCTAGGCAAGTTTTTTTTTCAGCGTCAGCGCTTTTGCCTCTGTAGGTAAAAAAGCGCCACACAGGCACGAATGACATACGATCTCTCTTATATCTCTGCAACAGATGTTGCTCGCCCCATTTTTGCCTGCGATACGATGACATTCGTATTATTATTGCGCGGGACATTCTGATGGAGTATTTGATTCCTCTTTCTCTCCTCTCCCTCCCCTTACTTTCGCTCCTCTGCTTCTCCCGCTTCTTGTCCTCGTCGCGATTTCGCGGCCGAGGGAAAGGAACGGCGAGAGTCTCGCATATCAGTGGCGAAGATAAAAAGAAACATTGATGGAAAAGTAGCGTGAGCCGGAGAAATGCAAAGCGGATATGGCCACGGTGACGCGCACGCTACGGCCTCCGCCGCCTCCGCCCGATGGGCTGCAGCCTCGTACGTCTTTTCCACTGATGCATCTTGGCACGGGGACTGCGAAAGCTCGCGAGTCTGGAGAGACACTCCGCGCTATGGCGCGCGGGGGTGGCACGAGGGGCCTCCTTGGCGTGGCAAAACCCGGAAAAACGACGAGAGCGAAGCAACGGGGGAGGAGACCCGTGCAAACCGAGAAACGGAATAGAAAAGGTCGAGGGAAAGTATAAGAAAGAAGCTTTCGAAAAACACAAAGATGGATAAAGAGAGACGGAAAAGCTCTTGCAACGTACAGTAGCATCTGTCGTAAATTTGCTTCTACCTAAAAAGTGATTTACTATTGTTTACGCTTATTTACACAAAAATAAGAAATACGTCAAAAAGCCTCGAGCTTTTCGAGCTTCAGTTTTTATTTTTGGTAATTATGCAGTTTGAGAATTTTTCCGAAGAACGGCGGGAATTTTTGTCACTTGTTTATTCCATTATATTGAGTGGTATTCCGTCGGGGGAGGGTGATACTCTCCATTTATTCCATAAGTTACGGGGGTTTGAAGTTCGCGGAAACACGTGATAAAATATGGCATATTTAAGGTAATCCAATAGTCAGGTCTCAATCCATAGTATTTTCATTTTTTTGAGCTCCACTGAATATATTAAGGGGAGGGTAGAGGTTTCAGCGTGAAAAAAAAACACTTTTTTGCGAATTTTTTTCATCTACATGGATAGAGTAAATTTATTGAAACCTTTTGTACATTGTTGAGTGTCATTTCAAGAACATTCCGTGAAATTTGTACGCGAAAATATCCACAAACAAGCCGGTGCCGCGTTTTTTCTCGAAACCACTTTTTCCTAGTCCGTGTTCACTGCCATTTGAAAACATGACCGATTTATTTCAAACTTGGTACACACTTTCTACATATAAAATACCTCCCCCCAACAGTTAGTTTGAGATTTTTTTTTACATTGAGGGGGTTTTCCACCCCCAAAATGGCGGAGTTTTTCGTGAAAAATAGAACTTTTCACTTTACATGACCACCAAAAATTTAGAAACCAAAAAAAAAAAATTATCAAGACCGTTGGGGGGAGGATTTGATGATACTTCGACTAAATTTTAATGGCACTTGATTTCAGATAGTTTCTAGCTGAGATACAGTGAACACCGCAAATCGTGTTTTTCCAAAGACGTTCTTGGAAAAGCTTTGTCACCGAATTGTTTGTGGATATTTTCGCGTACAAATTTCACGGAATGTTCTTGAAATGACACTTAACAATGTACAAAAGGTTTCAATAAATTTACTCTATCCATATAGATAAAAAAAATCGCAAAAAAGTATTTTTTCACGCCGAGACCCCTACGGTTCCCTTAACAATGGTCTCTGTAAAAATTCAGGGTCGGTTATCGACCTAATTACAGAGAAAAAATAAAAAAATTGCGAATTCTTGTGAAGGAATTCCGAGACGACATGCAAAAACCCAATTTCCGGTCGCTACAAAAGTGTATATAATAGTGGGAATCCGTCGGATTCTTAAAAATAATCCGATTTACACACTAAACACTTGTAGTGTCCAATGCTCTTAGAACAAATTACTCTTATTAACCTAATTTTTATGTAATATCAAGTTGAATTTGAACTTTCGGCATTGGATTTATTACCACTTGCTACGATAAAGAGACGTGACAGCAAGGCAACAGCTGACTGCCCGGGAAAAAAATTCATGTCTGAGTGGATAAGTTCATAAATGTTTCAGATATTGTCATATATGTATCAGATATATTTATATCTGACATTTTACAGTATCATATATGGTTAGGTCTGATCATATTGCACATCACATATGCATATAGAAGATCATATCTGATCAAATACAGTATCTGGCCTGACCATATATGTACTCATATCTGTTTATATCTGGCTAAGTACCAAGGCGAGTTGGTACCATAAATTCGTATCTGAACATACATGATGTGATATGTGAACGTATCTGTTCGTATAAGATCATATCCGATCAAATACGGTACCAGACTCCGCTATATAGATCTCATATATGTTTTTATCTGGTCAGGTACTAAGGCGAGTTGGCAGCGTGAAACCATATCTGAACATATATGATGTGATATATGAGCAGGCACGTTCATATAAAATTTTATCCCTTATCGTATATGCAGTTCAGTTGTTCACACGTGAAAACATCTGAATATATGAAACGATATATAAGGATATGAGACAATATCCGATCAGATATGGCACCTCACCTGACTGTATTATATGTGATCATGTGAGTTACTATAATATTATTAATTATTAACACGTCAAGTGATGACGTGTTAATAACCCCGCTCTATATATGTAAACATTTTAATATCTTCATGACTGCACTAACAAGATTTGATCTGTCTCAACAGGGTAAGATTTGCTCTGATATAGTGGGAGTCATACCTGGTCTGATAGTTCAGATAAACTATGATTCTATCATATGGGCAGGTCTATTGTTCATAGGTGTCCAGGTGTACTGGGATCCACGGTATTTTATTCTTATACGGACAGACAGATCTGGTCCAATAAGATTAGATTTGCCTGACATGATCAGATCTGGCCCAATAAAATCAGATCTACCTGACATGATCAGATCTGGCCCAATAAAATCAGTTCTGGTCCAACAAGATCAGATCTTGCCTGGGGATTGGATCTGGTCAGACCTGCTGCGATATGGACGGGTCTGCTCTCAAAATTATCACAATGGCTCTGATATGATCATACATGCTCAGATATAAGCATACATGATCTGTCATGACACTACATGAACAGATATGGCCATTTTTCTTGTCTGATCATATCTGATTCTACAGATGTGATTCAGATATATTCAGATATGAACTTTTTTTCCCGGGTGTAGTCCTAACTTCATCTCACTCATTCGAATTTCCGCACATAGTTCATTTTTAACCGACATATGTCGCAGACACAAATTTTCCACGCTTTTTACTACTCGTGGCCCGAATATAATGCTTTATATTACCCACACCTGACATTGTTTTGACAGATTGACGTTGAAAAGCATGGAGGTTAAACTCGCCTGGTTGAGTGAAAAGAGACGGAGATAGAACCAATATTGCCAAATATCAAACATAGAATTACTGCCCGGATCGATGGAATAACAATTTTTTGATTTTTCCAATGAAATTTGTACATTCCTTCAACAGTTTACACATGGAAATTTTTAGTTATTACGACTTATTTTTTTTTTGCATGTGTTAAAAATATGAATTGTACAAGTCTCAAGTATGATCAGTGGTATGACAAGTGTGAAGCGATAGGATTACCTTAAATATTTCGACGCCTATATTGGTGGGGGGTGAGGGCATTTGCAAAAAAAGCCTTTCTAAATGCAATGCCGAAAATAAATCGCGGTGTTCACCCTCCCATAAAAAGGTATAAGGTTTTGAAATTCACGAAAACACCTTATAAAATAGCGTATTTTCGAACATTTTCGAAACACGTATATTGGATATGAGGAGTGGGGGGATTTATAAACGAAGCCCTCTTGTGGGAGGGGCTCTGCCCCATCTCCGGGGGGGGGTGCAACCCCCAAAGATACTGAATATAGTTTTGATATATAACTACAATTGTACTACGTTGATAACTTTAGGGGCCCTAATAACAACCCAAACGAACCCAAACAACGGCTGCAGCGGGAGGGGGGGAAGTGAGCCCCGCGATTTCTCTTCGTCATTGTATTAAATTTTTTCTTCTCGGAAGGTTTTTTTATAAATCCCCCCACGTCCCACCCCCAATAGAGGCATTGAAATATTGACAAATGCCCTATTTTATTACGTTTTTCTTCGAACTTCAAAATCCCAAAACTTATAGAGCTAATAGAAAATGTCATTCTCCCCCCGACGAAATATCAATAGTGGTAACCAATTAAAGCAGCTCATGGCAAAAAAAATTCGTCTTTTTTCGAAAAAGTCCTCAAACTGCATAATTATCTTATTTTTTTACTCAGTGACGATCAAGATATCTGATTAACTTTCATTTTGCCTTATGCTTTCGATTCATTTGATCCAAGTAACATAATACAAATTCAAGCGTTATTTCATTTGAAAAAACCCCACAGAAATGTGCGCTAATAAATACATAAAATTCTTGATAAATCTTGAAATTGATTTGAGCTTTAGATCGAGACCAATGGATATTTCCGAATTCCGACGGATCGCGAGTCGGAAAATGTAATACATCGACGTGGCTTCTTACATTTAAATAAATTACACGAACGATTGAGCATATGTCATAAATTCGCTTTTATCTAAAAAGTGATTTACTATTTCAAGTTATTTTACTTCAAAAACTTGACTAAGGGAAAAATTCTCAAGCTTTTCGAGTTCCAGTTTTTATCTTTTTTACTCAGTGGAGATCAAGTTATCTGATTTACTTCGATTTTGCATTATGCTTTCGAATGATTTGATCCAAGTAACAATATCCAAATTCAAGCGTCATTTCACCCGAACAAATCGCACAAAAATGGGCGCAAATAAATCAATGAAATTAAAAATAAATTTCAAAATACATCGAAATTTTAGATCGAGGCCAATGAATATTTTCCGAATTCCAACGGATCCATAGTCGAAAACTAAAATTTTCGAATTACAAATTCAAATTTAAAAATTCGGAGGAGTTACACGAATGATTGAGCATCTGTCATATATTCGCTTCTATCTAAAAAGTACTTCACTATGATTTACAGTTATCTTAATTTTGAAAAGTCTTGGGCTTTCCAACCTCCAGTTTTTGTTATTTATTTTCCAAATGAGATGAAGAAATTTTCCAATTACAAATTCAAATTAAAAAATTCGGAGGAGTTACACGAATGATTGAGCATCTGTCATATATTCGCCTCTATCTAAAAAGTACTTTACTATGATTTACAGTTATCTTAATTTTAAAAAGTCTTGGGCTTTTATTTGACCCAAGTGACAATATCCAAATTTAAGGGGCCAGTCCACTTTGGAGCCACGAATAAAAGCTATTTTCGCGATTTTTTTGAGGATTTTATAAAAGATATGAATTAAAAAGTTGTTGGGCTTGATAAATAAAGCCGTGAAAAACATAACAAAAAAATTATTCATTTTTAAGTAAAAAAAAACTATAGTTTAACGTGACGCCTCAAAAATAGGTGGGCTAGATAGCTCCATCACAACTCGGCAACGGCTTGTCTGAAACAAAAAAATCAAAGTCCATTAGAGTCAGTATGACACCTGCTACAAAATGAACCTCGGATATAAAGTTTTATCAAGAAATAAAAGAATGACAGATGAAAAACGAAAAAATATTTAAAAACGCGTTTTTCGCAAAAAAAAAAGAGTAAAAATCGAAATTTTAAAACCATCGAGGGTCATCTTGTTGCGAATCATGTTTACAAACTGTGGTTCAAATTTCAAGAGAATCGGTTTATTAGTTTTGGAGATACGATAGAGCTAGATTTTGAAATTCTTGTTTCGAAAAAAAACGCGTTTGAAGTTTATACTATGAAAAACTCTTACCTAAACTCAATCGGCAATTCCTGCATCGAACAAAATCCCTTCTGATTGCTCATCATCGTCGGTTTCTTCAAGTCTTGCTTGCTTTCGATATTTTGAAATTTTCTAAGTGGACTGGCTCTTCAGCGGGTTTTTATCCGAACAAATCGCTCAAAAATATGCGCGAATAAATAAATCAAATTCACGATCGATTTTGAAATTCATCGAAGCTTTAGATCGAGGCGAATGAATAGTTTCCGAACGGTTCCATAGTCGGAAAATGAAATACATCGACGTGGCTTGTTACATTCGAATGAATTACACGAATGATTGAAAACCATTCCCACCCCTATAGCGAAAGTCCGCATTCCCAATTGGCGAATAAACCTTGTAAGCCCGGGAATAATTCCGCTCACAAATGCCACGTTTTTTTTTCTTCTCGTTGTTCACCTCCCGCGAATGTTTATTGATGAATTTCCTATGAAATTTTCCGGCCGATTCGCCATTTGTACAATGGAGTCTCGTGCATTTGACGCATTCGTGAAAATACTTGAAATATCCGATCAGCCGCAATTCGGAGTACCCGCGAGGTGGACCGTGACCGCGCGTGCACACACAAAGCACCGAGCAAAATCGAGGCTTGATCAAATACCCGCCTACAGGCAACACTCACATTCCGCCGTCCTCAAATAAGCGGAATTGTCGAATTCGAGGGTTTTTTTATTCCACTATATTTCGAACGAACCCAAAAAAATAGGTATTTATTCATGAAAAAAAATAGACGAGCTTTCGCGGAAAGCACTGCGTGGGTGTACGGACAAATTTTTGTCCCGCACAGCGAGAAACGAACAATTCTACCGTATAACTCGCCCTCTCCAGAAAAAAATCAAATTTACATGGATAAAAAAATATCCGTACTGATTGAAAAAAACACCAAGTTGAAAAATGTAGAAGAATATTAAACCGTAGTAAAAAAAAAAATTATGTGAAAAATTGTAACAAAATAAAATGAAAAAAATTATATGCTCGTAAAAAATTTTTTTTAAAATGTTTATCACAATTATTTTTGTAGATATTTGTTACTAGCACAGGATAATTTCATGGACAATTTAGTAACGTTTCTTCGAAAATTGTCGAGTCATACGGACTAATGAAGTCATGATGTTTAATTCCTCGGCAAATGTACGCCTGTAGTAACGTAATAGCCCTGGTACATTTCAGCGCAATAATTAAAGGCTCCAGAGTCGAACTCTTCCCGAATTTACTGCATTATTATTATCTCTCGTTTAACGAAGCCCGATATTCATAACCTATATGAATGCATACATGTATGTTTAGACATGTATGCAATTCCGAAACGAGAGATCTTGCGTTGCCCGAGCTGACTCATCTCCTCTCTCCAAAACTGCTATTTCGCGCTTCGCCAATTATATTCGTTCTGATAATTAACCGAATCTACGTACCGTCCTGGATCCGATAATATGCTTTCGGTTTGATGGTTACGAACTTACGACCAATCATTGCTGTACCTATGTATAATTTATTTATACAGGGTTGTTCAAGAGGTGTCCAAAATATGTCTGGATGATGAAAAGATGTCCAAAGATGTCTTAGTTTTCGAAAAACGCGTTTTCTTATTTTCCCGTTTTTCTGCACCACAGACTTTTTCTCTTCTGTGTATGTATGTATTTCTTCTTAGAAGAATTTAAACACAATTGGGAGTCATTTAAAGTATTTTCTTTTATCGTATAAACTTTAGTGACTGATCCACTCAAATATATTTCTTAAACTTTTGATAAAAATCTAACCAAAAACATTACTTAACCCTTCATAACTCAACGACGTAAATTTTTTGAAATAGTTGACTTTATGGTAGGTTTTAATGAATAAAAAATACGTATTATTTAATTTTTGAAAAATTTCATCAGAGGGATAGTTATAAAGCAATTAAGGGAGTGTGACAGACATGTTACATTGTGGGGTACCATTCCTTTATTATATATGCAATGCTTCAAAGCAGTTGTTTTGCTTCTTGTAGCAAAAAGCCACCCCATATTTTTCACACACCGTTTGACGTTTTGATGTTTTTTTTTTCAATTTTCGCAAACTTTACGCACACTCGAATCTTGCTATCTCTCGATAAATAAACTTCGAGCAAATTTGTTTCCAAGTATCGCCATGTAGTTTTCGTGAATTGCACTGAAAACCCGAAGAAAAGTTTGTTGCCGTCGTGTGACATTGATTGAACAATCATTAAATGGCAATATGGAAGTTTGTGAGGACTAAGATAGTTGGTTGCACAACTGTCATACGGTGATATAAAAGGTTGAGTGTGCGCCTGCGATTTTATTGAAACTCATATATGTAATAAAGCATGTAAGGCGGAATATACATTTACAACGATCAAAAAATCGATTTCTTTTTTATTTTTTGAAACGATAGAACTACATATGTAGAATATTTTTCTAAAGTTTCAAAACGAAATTCGAAAAACTTCAAACGTTAGAGCCCGTCTAAAAACTATTAAGCCAATTGAGTTGAAACTTGGTGGAAATATTGATTATATTGTAAATTCTACTTGACGAAAATTGTTTTTGAAAAATTGGAACAAAGTAGTTGTTCAATCCACATTTTACAGAAATGTTGCGTGAAATGTTAATTTTTTTTGTAAATGCGTGCCATTTTCTTAAATTTGCATTTTCTTCATTTTAATTACCGTCACATAGAAACTATACATGTTCTAACTGAAAAAATGTTTGAAATTTTTTGCAAATCAAAGTCTGCGGGAAGATAGACAGCACGCCGATTCCCAACTCCCGCGGCGACCTTGCTGTAACACTCTGCCACAGCTCCGTAATTTTTATGACGAATCAATTTAAAAAAATTGTTTTGTATTCTTAAATATACTATTAAAGTATACCTAAAGTTTCATAACGGTAGAATAATTATTTCTTAGTGTAAAAAAGCCCTTAATGTTGCTTATTTTTTCCTGTCTAAATGTATATCCCGCCTTAAGGCGGTCATCCCGTGCGACAGGTCCAAAAAAACAGAAAAAACTTTTTTGCACAAATTGCAAAAAATATGTGCGTGTTATATGTAGATAGCAAACTAATGGTGAGTCAACATTTTTTGTGTGCAAATTGTACCTGAACGTTTAAGGGGAGATATACACCTAGATCGTCGGGTCGAGGATTTAGATGCTATGAACATTCCGTCGACCGTAGAAGACCTACACTATGGGCCTGGTATCGATGATTCCATGTAAGTTGACAAATTTCGTGATTTATTCGTTCCCAAATTTTCAAACGCGTTTTTCTCGAAACCACGTTTTTCAAATCGGTACCCAAAATTTCTCGAAAACCAATTAACCGACTGCCTTGAGGTTTTTTGTGGTTATTCTATTCACCATTATCTGGTACTTAGCATAGGATTTTTTCCCGTTACTTAGTTTTTGTTTTATAGGCAAAATGATAACTAATTTTTGGCCCAAAAATCACTATTTATGTTCAAACGTCAGCCATTTCGTCATAAATCGATATTTTCAAAATCGGCTATGACAAGTACTAGATTATAGTATCTAATTTAATAATCTTGTTGGTTTTTTTTTCAGACGATTTTTGAAGAAACGCCAGTGTTTACCGTATACGCAGATTTTTTTACGACGCTCCAAGGATCATACAATATCCTTGTATATTTTTGATATTTTTAAATAAAGAAAATTAAACATATTTTTGAATGTATATACTTTTAGACAATTAAAACCCCAATGCGAGATTTCAAATAGTTTTCCTTGAAAAAATTCACAAAAATGATCTTTTTCCGGCTCCTAGGTGTATATCTCCCCTTAAACGTATTTTTCTCAAAACTGTATTTTTCAAATTGGCTTCCATATCTCAAGAGCTATTGAACGGATTCCGCCTAGATTTTTTATGGTATTGTTGGCACGTCTATAGTTCTCACCCGAACTAGAATATTTCTGATATCTTCCAGAGTTTTTTTAAACTGAAAAAGTCGAAAGAAAATAACGAAACTTGGGACTTAACTTGCAAAACCGTGTCAAAAATGCAATTTTCGATATTTTTACTTTCCTCTAGTTCCGCCGATAGCTTCAAGTCTACAAATTAAAATGCCGTTTGATTTTTTTTCAGATGAGCAAAACCTCCGAAATCAGGGCAGCCGTCATCGAACTTTTTTTACACATGAGTGTCTTCCGAACGGTGTAAAGTCGATTCAACTCGTTATTGTTGTTCGATGAAATTTTGCGGGACTGTAAAAATGTTAATAAATGTGTGGTAAAAATTCAAAGATAGTGTGTTCTAATGGTTCTTCAAAAAAAGCCAAAAACCAACAAAAATAGCTGTCACATGGGACCCCATTAAAACTGTTAGACACGTATTTTTGTTATTCATTGCTATACATGAAAAATACATACGCATACGAGAAAAGTACAGACACGAAAGAAATGAATAAAAAAAGTGTTTTTTTCGAAAACGCAAAATATAGTAGAACATACATGGGGATGATTCGGATAGATACTGATATGAGGCAACCAGATTTTCCTTTCGGATATCATGCCCTTTTCGGCCCACCATGTATCGATATAGCTATATATGTCTTCGTAATATTTGCTATCAGTACATCTGGCTGCTTTGAAAACGATCCACGAAGTCGAATGCCTTCAAAATCATATTTTTGTGTCTCTCTCTCTATAGATGTATACCGGGTGTCCCATTTTAATCTTACACCTGATTTATCGCGAAAAATACTGCCCCAATCATGTATTAAGTACAACTAAACTTGTAGAGTTCAAAGGGGGACATTAAAAAAAATCGTTGTTGACCCACGATTCAAAATGGCGACATCAAGATGGCTGGCATGTTTTTTTTAAACGAGATCATGAAAATTTTTCACCAAAACATTTTTCAGGCCACAACTAACAACTTTTGTAGGTGAAGTTTTTTGATAACGTTCATCATTTTTAGGTTAGAATACCATTTTATACTACTTTAGCGCTATCCAGAATGTACCACGAGGAGGTAAAATCTTCAACATTCTTAGTGTGAGTGTGCGTGTGAGTTTGTTTGGGTGTGTTTGCGTTTGTTTGGGTTCGTTTGGATTTGTTCGATAACCCAAACAAATGCAAACAAGAATTGGGTCTCTGCGGCTCGTCACTTCCGATATCAAACAAACCCAAACAAACTCACATGCACACTTACACTAGGGTGTGTTTGATAACAAAAGTAGCGAGCCACGGACACCTAATCTTTGTTTCGATTCATTTGGGGTATCGAACAAACCCGAACAAACAAAAACAAACTCACCCCCACACGCACGCTCATACTAGGGACGTTGAAGACTTTACCTCCTCGTGGTACATTCTGGATGACGCTCAAATAGTGAAAAATAGTATTCTAACCTAAATATAATGAACGTTTTAAAAAACCTTTCCTACAAAAGTGGTTAGTTTTGGCTTGATCAATGTTTTGGTGAAAAAATTCATGATCCTATTTTAAAAAAAGAACATGCCGACCATCTTAACATCGTCATTTGGGGTTTAAACCCTTTCCCCCCTTTAGGGGGGTCACCATTTGAACCCTAAAAGTTTTATTATACTCAATACTTGAACACAGCAGTATTTTTCGAGATAAATGAGGTGTAAGATTAAGGAATCATCACTGTGTAACGGGTCGAAAAATAGCTGATTTTCGCGATTTTTCATCGATGGTTCAAATACGCTAATCAGTCCGGTTTTTTAATGTCAAGTTAAAGCATTCATGAAAAATAAAAATAAATTTTTAAACGTTTGTTCTTGTTTTTATTTTATTTTTTTAACAGTTAAAAATTTCTTCGAAAAAAGGAGTCCTCACGGTGTACACGGTTGTGGCCGTAAATATTGTCACATCCGGAAGGGACGCGAACATAATATTTTCGTTTCCCTCTTTGTTGCCTACGCCTAGCGCAATAGCACGGGATGAGGGTAAAAAGGGGTAGTGCGTGGGAAAGAATAGAGTTAAGGAATTGACGCGATATTTCGATATTGAGGAATAATTCGACAGAATTGGTGTACGATTGACAATATGTTATTTATTATAAGACTACTAGACGGGTTAAAGCGATCAGGCCTACGATGAATGATACAGAAAAGAAAAAGATATGGTTAGCTTACATTGGTTGTGTTTAAGGCTCGGTCGCTCGCTCGCTCGCTTGCGTGGATGTATGTTGTCGCTCGCGTTACAAGGGCCTTCGCTCTTGGCCTGGTGCGCTCGCTGGTACAATTGCTGGTAAGACGCTCGCAGGATTTTACGCTGGTCGTGTGTATACTCGACGTGTTTACTACGACGGGCACTACGCGTAGATAGAAATATGCACGGCGCGCAAGGTCGATGAATTGAGATTGATAATCACGGACCGATGATAGAAATTATACAAGTGTAAAATAAAACTTTTGTGATTCGAAAAATGAAGACGGTTCGTATGAAGGATAATCGGAGATATTCGTTAGGCTTCTGGGTTAAGACTTGATATAAGGAGTGATTCGGTTGACGCAAATATTGGTTGACGGAAGACTAAGTTCTGAATTTGATGAAGATTGTCGGGAGACTGGGATTGAGACTCGATAGAAGAACTTGATTTGATGATGGTAGTTGACGGGAGACTGACTTCGGGAAGGAAGTCTTTCTTGATATGAAAATTAGGAGAGGTTCAGTAGTGGGAGAAGGAACCTTAGTGAGAGTGTGGTCTTGGTCATCTAGTTCTTCGGGGATTGGTCCATTGGTCGTGAAGATATCGGTTGATTAGCGTCATTGGTCGCGGTATGGTGTGCGAACACTTTACAGATTCGTTAGGCACGTGCGTGGCCTTATTTCACGGCATCGGTTCTGACTAATATGCGTATGAAGAGAAGGAGACCTTTGTCTCGTGTTTCGGTGAAAAAACGCATGAGATATAGAGTTCAATATCAGAGACCTAAGCATTCGCATGGTTTGTGTTATGTCAATTTACGGCTATGATGACTTCTCATATCGAGAAGTTTGTATATCGGACTACGCTGCGAGACCGGATATCTTATTTTTCAGTCAGTGTTATAAATTCGTCGGAGCCGTCTAGGCTATGTTATGATGAAGTAATCTAGGGTCGCGGCTTCTCTTGGTCACCATGCGGATGGGCCGGCGTAGAGTTTTTGGAGTCTGTTGATCGAGTTGATGGTTGGTTTTTCGTTCGACAGCTCTTCTTGGAATATGCGCCTGAGATCGTGTTCTTGTTGACAGCCAATGGGATAGGAAAAGTCGATGACTGTGGCGGTGCTGCTATCGTATATATATCGCTGTAGGTTGAATATGCGTGCGAAACGTACGCACGTTCCTCTTTACGCTGTTACGCGTCTTATTCTTAGATTTATTCATTTAATAATAAGCTTTCAACGGCAAATGAGGATATTGGGAATAATCGAGAGAAGGCACATTCGCTAGGATGTAACACCTCCCCGGTTTGAGATTGAGCGTCCCGCTCAATTATTGTGAATGTTCCGAAGGTTATCTCAATATCGTCATCAGCCTATTCTTAAACGGTTGCGGTGTCGGTAGGTACAATTTTTGGATTAGAGTAGTTTGTAGACTATAGAAAAAGGAAAGTATGTGTGTCTTATTATTGTATATGTAGATCTTTGTATGAGAATATGTTTGGTTATTGTATATCTAGATCTTTATATGAGGAATTTTTTTTTTCTCCTTTTTTTTGTTCTCGGTTTTTTTTTGTTCTTTGCTTTTTTCGATAATTATAAATATATTTATATTTTTTTATTTTACGCTGAAATGTATGTGTACGAGTTTTCTTCTTTTTGTTTTTCTTCATGCATAGATGCTTATTTGCTTATTTTACCCTATCTCTTACTTGACAAGGTTAAAAGAACGATGATGAAAAAATAAATTATTAGCATGATCAGAAATATCGTCTCCTCGTGCGAATTTAAGGGAAGGAACGCGGTTTGGAGGATTGTTGTTTTCTGGATGATCGGAGATGACAGGGTACAAATCATGTGTTGCAGCGTTGACATTGGCACTCTGGTTCAGCTGGAGGGGCCGATACGAGTTGATAAAGTTCTTGGCCAGTCGCTGCGTCCGTTGTCGTTTTCTTCTTGGGTTGTTTAGCGAGGTGCATCAGGTACGTAACCGAGTCCCATACTGCACCGACGAGATAACTTGACCAGCCGTCCACAGGGGGTAGGCTGTATGCATGGATCGCCGTATCTACGAGGACCTTGATCGCTCGCACGACGAGTGATGTTCGGGTGAAACCAGCGCTTGCTGTACCGAATTGAATGAAGTTTCCAGGTGCGATTCCAGATGGAGTAGGCTTGGTGTTATATATTGTTGTTATCCTGGAGATTTAACAACTTGTCCTCCGGACTGGTAGTGTTCTGACTACCGATGTCCCGTGCCATATTGTTTACGAAAGCGGGTTTCTCCAAGGGAAACGTTACGCGATCTCGTACGTTGTCGATATCTTCTTTGGAGTACATCGTACAGGATGCTGATGATGTTGGGTTGATGTATCGTTAAGTAGATTTCGTCGATGGATTCATGTTTGCAGGTGGTGTGGCTTCGACCAGAACAGGGATGAACTTGTACCAGGTGTCTCCGAAGAGGTAAAAAGGGGGAAGTAAGGAATTGCAGGTTGTTTGAGGTTTTTGGTGATATATGCGTTCGAGGAATGAGGAGATATATTTCGTTCCCACGAGTGACAGGAGATTGATGGTAAAATTCTTTTAACCTGGTCAGATTTACTTGTACCCTTATATATTGAATAACGTGTACTCTTTCGTTAGAAAGTACCGCCTATAACTCGGCTTCTTTGCTAAATTGTAGAGAATTTGTCCGAGGCTTGGATCGCTGATAACAAATTATTTTGGAGCATTCGGCGCTCTTTTTTCACCGTTTCGTAGGAATATCGTAATATAGTTATGTTTTAATATAATATAATGACTACGTATATGAGTTTTGAAATGAAGTAAGCGATTATATCTAGGATAGAGACTGGAAATCTCTCTCGAATTTTTAAACAGTTAGTTCGGCGAGTCTTTAATATACACAAGTTCGAATGTTCTGTAGTGTGGATACTGTAACTGAACATTTTATCTATTTCTCTGATTACGATTGCGAAGGTGACATCGTTAAACGTTACACAGTAGATTGATAACGGCCATCTGAAAAACAGGTTAATTATTATGATTATTTTTATTATAAGGATTGAAATCGGTTTTTGGGGACACCCTTGTGCCCTCCAGGATCATACGGCTTACCCGTTGAGTTGGTGAAATAAACCGGATTATCGTTTCGAAAATGAAACAACTCTTTGGTATTGATGAAATTTGCAATTTTGAATTCTGATATTTTTCTTTCCTCCGCTGGAGGATCTTTGTCTTCGGAGGGTTGTGAATCGAAAGAGTTGAAATCTGAATTTGTCGAATTCTCGGAATTAGGATTGGTGAAGTTTTTGAAGCGAGGGATCGGAAGTTCTTTGGGCTTGTCAGGGCCCTCAGCTGATTTCGGGGCAATGCCCTCCGCGGGTCGACTAGTGCGTATGGGTCTTACTATTTCGGCCTTCGTCTCGCCGTTGCTACTCTCTGCGTAATTTATGAGTTTACGAGTTCGACGCGTAAGGTGTCGATTTTGGGAGTGCGCGTCTATGCGATCGACTGCCGGCGCATCGGCCTTGACGGTAGCGTAGTCGCCACATGATTCATGCACTTGTTCCATAGGGCTCTTCACTTGAGAGCGAATGACGATGTTTATATTTTTCTCACGCGGGACGGGGTGGAAATCTGCTTGAACAGTAAAGGTCGTTGGTCTTTTGTTTTCGGCATTGCTATCACTAGTCTGGTGTAACTTGCGCGCTAAATGTTGTAACGCGTTTTTCGAATTTTCGATTATATGCGATGTTGACTTAGAGGTGACGATAGAATTTACGTTCGTTCGCGAATTTGCTTTTGTGATTGAAATTTGATTCGAGTTTTGTTTTATTTTGGGTTTTTCTTTTTTGTTTGGATTTTGAATTGTTTTGGATTTTTCTTTTTCGTTTCGATTTTGTTTTATTTTGGGTTTTTCTCTTTCGTTTTGTGTTTGAATCGTATTGGATTTTTCTTCGTCATTTTGGTTTTGTGTTATTTCGCGTTTTTCTTTTCCGTTTGGATTTTGAATTGTTTTGGGTTTTTCTTTTTCGTTTTGGGTTTTATTTGTTTTTGATTTTGCTTTTTGTTCCTCGTTTCGATTTTGATTTGGTTTTGATTTAATTTTTTCGTTTTGGTTTTGTTTGGGTTTTTGTTCAATTTTTTCCTTTTCGTTTGTTTTTGTTTTTGATTTTTCCTCGCTACTGAATTTTTTATTTGATTTTCCTAGCTCGTCGCTCTCGTCGGAGTGATGGCAAGGTTTTGTTTCGACGTTTTTTGTCGAAGTTTTTTGATTGGCCACTTTCGGGCTCTGGATTAGCGTAGTTGTCATGCAATCTACGATTAGAATAGAAGGATCACGAGGAATTGGACTGGAATTTAAGATTGTCGTGCAATCTGATTTTGGTTTTTGTTCAATTTTTTCTTTTTCGATTGTTTTTGTTTTAGATTCTTCCTCGCTACTGAATATTTTTTTTGGTTTTGCTTGCTCGTCACTCTCGTCGGAGTGAAGGCAAGGTTTTGCTTCGACGTTTTTTGCCGAAGTTTTTAGATTGGCCACTTTCAGGCTCTGGATTATCGTAGTTGTCATGCAATCTACGATTGAAATAAAAGGATCACGAGGAATATGCCTGGAGTTTAAGATTGACATGCAATCTGATTTTGGATTAGAATGATCGCGAGAAATTGGCTTAGCATCGCGAGGAACTGGATTGGAAACGCTGATTGTCGTGCAATCTGAGTTTGTTTTGTTTTTGTTTGGTTTTTCTTCATCATCGCTCTCACTGGAGCGTTGACAAAGTTTTATTTCGACATTTTTGTCGATTTTTTCATTGCTTTTATTGGCCACTACTGGGCTCTGGACCGGCGTAGTTGTGCAATCTACGTTCGAATTAGGATTAGAATCATGAGGAACTGGATTAGAATCGCAGATTGTCCTGCGATCTGATTTCATTTTTTGTTTGGTTTGGTTTTCCACGATGTCGAATTCCTGTAGTTTTATGACCGGCACGATCGGTCGTACGGCGTCATTTGTTGGATTGGGATCCTTCAAATGGGCCTTTCCGTCGATGTTTGTTACCAGACAGTCGCCGGCGTAAACATCCTTACGGATTTTTAAAGGCGGGATATACCCTTCCTTTAACGTGCGGTTTTCGACTCTCATGGGGAAAGCGGTTTCGAACGCGCGGGGATTTCTACTATCTCGTCGTGTTCGTTTGTTCGCTCGAACGGCCATGCCATGCGAAGGACATTTGTCGGCTGTGTGCCCTAATTTTTTACACAATTGACAGGTCGTGGCGCGGGAGTTCTGATCGGTGTAACACCTGTCGGCGGTGTGACCGAGTTTTTTGCAAATTTGACAAATGACCGAGCATTGCTCGTTTAGTTTTTTTCTGCACTCGATGGCACTGTGGCCTTGACCTTTGCAAATTTGGCATGTAAGGATTGCGAATCGGCAAGGTTCGGTCGGATGATTATTCTTTTTGCAAATATTACAGATCTTGATTGACTTGATCGGAACGGGTTTAATGGAAGGCGAGTGCAACTGTTTTCGCAACGCGATTTCATGTTCAATTTGTATAGCGTGGTCGATCGCGACGTCGATGTTGGCACACGGAGGGAGTCGTTGTTCAATTTCCCCCTTTAATCCACGTTTAAAACACGTCAGGAAGTAGTCGTCTACTGTTATTCTGAATACGGGGTCGTCCGCCCCATCATTCGATAGGTTTCGCGCCTCGATTATTTCCCTTGCCTTTTTCCTGATTTTTACGGAAAAATCTATGACACTGTCGTTGGCCGTTTGAAAGATATTATTGAGTTCTCCCAACAATTACATTACGGATTTATTTGGTGCATATATTTTTTTTAGGAATTTGTTTAGTGCTTCTATCGTTTCGAATTTCGTCCCGTGGATTGCTTCTTTAGCTTGATTTTTCAATTTGTTTCTTATTAATTTTGCTAAATATTTTTCGGCTTCGGGAGGGAGCATATCTTTTGCATCCTCGCACCCAGTTATGAATTCTGATAAAGGGATATTTTATCCGTCGAATTCAGGGACGCAGGTTATGGCGTCTGTTAGAGATATTAACTGGTTTGTTCCTAACGTCGTCATTGTTTTTTGTGGGTTTGTTTTCGATTTTTGAGAATTTTTGTAATTTTTTGGTCGATCGTTTAGGTGGTTCCAAACCAGGTAACAAATCCGATGCATAAATTTCCGAATCACTTATGGACACTAGGTCAATTAGCACATTCCCTTTTTAATATCCCGGACGAGCCCCCAAAAATTTATATGTCACATCCGGAAGGGACGCGAACATAATATTTTCGTTTCCCTCTTTGTTGCCTACGCCTAGCGCAATAGCACGGGATGAGGGTAAAAAGGGGTAGTGCGTGGGAAAGAATAGAGTTAAGGAATTGACGCGATATTTCGATATTGAGGAATAATTCGACAGAATTGGTGTACGATTGACAATATGTTATTTATTATAAGACTACTAGACGGGTTAAAGCGATCAGGCCTACGATGAATGATACAGAAAAGAAAAAGATATGGTTAGCTTACATTGGTTGTGTTTAAGGCTCGGTCGCTCGCTCGCTCGCTTGCGTGGATGTATGTTGTCGCTCGCGTTACAACACTGTAAAAAATAAGCGTGTTGTCGGTGTGTTGAAGCAACACACAACACGCCTACAACGTGTGTATGACCTGGTTAACGCGTTGAAACAACGTGTTTTACTTATTTTACCGTGTTGAAATAATACGCTCTATACCATTCTTGGTAAGAACACGTTTTAAATATGTTGCTGTAGAACACGCTTAATGTAACACATATGAAGCGTGTCGAATCAAGCCATTTCCTTTCAAACAACACACATAGTGTAGGTACACGCGACTCGAACGACACAAAACGTCGTGAAACAACTCACTTGCACACGTGTACCACAAACAACACGCGTCCAGTGAGTTGATATGACAATATGGCGGCTTTATAACCTCGCTGCGTTATGCACGGACTTGCGAAAGAGTTTTTCAATTGCGAATTGTATTATTTTAAAAGCGAAACACATAAGTTTTTGCTCGTCGTGCACACCGACATGAATGAAGAAATAATGTGCTCGGTGAAACCATTGCTGAGGTGCAACACTCAGTTTATTGACGTAGATATAATTTTTTGATAGAGTGTGGCTGCAAAGAAAATTTTTTATTTTGTGCGTATCAATATTTTGTTCGTTGTTAAGAAAAGTTTCTGTCCAGAGTGAAGAAAGATGCTTCTTAAGGGCAAATTTAATTCTATGCGTACCAAGTTTTCTGTTCAGTGGGAAGAAACTTTTCTGTGCGGAGTGGAGGAAATTCGTTGTTCCGGGCAAAGGAAATTTTTTATTCTGGGCCGACCAACTTTTCTGTCCGGAGGAGTAAATTTCTTGTTCGGGGCTAAGGAAATTCTTTATTTTGTGCAGACTAATTTTTCTGTCCAGGGCAAAGAAAATTGTCTGTCCAGAGTAAAAGAAATTCCTTGTTCTGAGCAAATGAACTTTTTAATTCTTTGCGGACCAACTTTTCTGTCCGGCGTGGAGTAAATTTCTTGTTCAGGGCAAAGAAAACTCTTTATTTTGTGCGGACCAATTTTTCTGTCTAGGGCAAGGAAAATTGTCTATCCGGAGAGAAAGAAATTTCTTGTTCGGGGCAAACGAAATTTTTTATTCTGTGCGGGCCAATTTTTCTATCTAGTGCAAAGAAAGTTTTCTATCCGTAGTGGAGGAAATTGCTTGTACGGGGCAAACAAAATTTTTATTTTCTGTGCAGACAAATTTTTCTGTCGAGGGCAAAGAAAATTGTCTGTTCGGAGTGAGAGAAATTTCTTTTTCGAGGCACAGAAAATTCTTTATTCTGTGCGGACCAATTTTTCTGTCCAGTGCGAAGAAAATAGTCTGTTCGGAGTGAAGAAAATTGGTTGTACGGGGCAAAGTAAATTCTTTATTTCGTGTGGACCAAGTTTTCTGTCCAGTGCGAAGAAAGTTTTCTGTTCGGAGTGAAGAGAAGTGCTTGTACGGGGCAAAGGAATTTTTTTTTTCTGTGCGGACAAATTTTTCTGTCAAGGGCAAAGAAAATTGCCTGTATAGAGTGAGAGAAATTTCTTGTTCGGGGCAAAGCAAATTCTTCATTCTGTGCAGACCAAGTTTTCTGTCCAGTGCTAAGAAAGTTTTCTGTTCGGAGTGAAGAAAAGTGCTTGTACGGGGCAAAGGAATTTTTGTTTTCTGTGCGGACAAATTTTTCTGTCGAGGGCAAAGAAAATTGTCTGTTCAAAGTGAGAGAAATTTCTTGTTCGGGGCAAAGAAAATTCTTTATTCTTTGCGGACGAATTTTTCTGTCCAGTGCAAAGAAAATTGCCTGTTCGGAGTGAAGGAAATTTCTGTTCACATTTCACATTTTATGTGCGTTTGGTGTAGACATACACACACATATATATATACATAAAATGTGAAATGTCTTCATTACTCTTCTCGTTCAATGTACCATGTATTCCGTTTCTTGATGAAAAACTGCAAGTATAGCCGATAGCACAATGGTTAGCGTACGTATATTAGGTATAGAAGTAACTAGGTTAGGTAGGTTCGAAACCGGGTATGGACAATAAAATTTATTCGCAGGAATTGATTTCAGGACGACTGGAACTCATCAAGTATGGTAGTAAACCATCGGAATAAAACACCAGTAACGGAGAAACCTTTTTTTTATTTATTTTTAAACGTATGCCTACGTGATGTCTTGTACGTTATTCCCAAGCATCCACAAGTACACATCAAAAAGTGTGTTGATTTAGCCATCAACACATTTTAAACATGTTGAAATTGGCGACAAGCGTTTACACGCCTAAAGTGTATCGAAACAACACACTTTGAACTTGCTAAAACACGCTTGAAGTGTATTGACAGAACACGCGTAAAATGTGTCGTTACGACATCAACACATGAGTTGCCGTGTTGAAAACGGCGACAGGATTACATACGTGAAACGTCTTGAAAGAACGCGTTTGTTTTTACAGTGAAGGGCCTTCGCTCTTGGCCTGGTGCGCTCGCTGGTACAATTGCTGGTAAGACGCTCGCAGGATTTTACGCTGGTCGTGTGTATACTCGACGTGTTTACTACGACGGGCACTACGCGTAGATAGAAATATGCACGGCGCGCAAGGTCGATGAATTGAGATTGATAATCACGGACCGATGATAGAAATTATACAAGTGTAAAATAAAACTTTTGTGATTCGAAAAATGAAGACGGTTCGTATGAAGGATAATCGGAGATATTCGTTAGGCTTCTGGGTTAAGACTTGATATAAGGAGTGATTCGGTTGACGCAAATATTGGTTGACGGAAGACTAAGTTCTGAATTTGATGAAGATTGTCGGGAGACTGGGATTGATACTCGATAGAAGAACTTGATTTGATGATGGTAGTTGACGGGAGACTGACTTCGGGAAGGAAGTCTTTCTTGATATGAAAATTAGGAGAGGTTCAGTAGTGGGAGAAGGAACCTTAGTGAGAGTGTGGTCTTGGTCATCTAGTTCTTCGGGGATTGGTCCATTGGTCGTGAAGATATCGGTTGATTAGCGTCATTGGTCGCGGTATGGTGTGCGAACACTTTACAGATTCGTTAGGCACGTGCGTGGCCTTATTTCACGGCATCGGTTCTGACTAATATGCGTATGAAGAGAAGGAGACCTTTGTCTCGTGTTTCGGTGAAAAAACGCATGAGATATAGAGTTCAATATCAGAGACCTAAGCATTCGCATGGTTTGTGTTATGTCAATTTACGGCTATGATGACTTCTCATATCGAGAAGTTTGTATATCGGACTACGCTGCGAGACCGGATATCTTATTTTTCAGTCAGTGTTATAAATTCGTCGGAGCCGTCTAGGCTATGTTATGATGAAGTAATCTAGGGTCGCGGCTTCTCTTGGTCACCATGCGGATGGGCCGGCGTAGAGTTTTTGGAGTCTGTTGATCGAGTTGATGGTTGGTTTTTCGTTCGACAGCTCTTCTTGGAATATGCGCCTGAGATCGTGTTCTTGTTGACAGCCAATGGGATAGGAAAAGTCGATGACTGTGGCGGTGCTGCTATCGTATATATATCGCTGTAGGTTGAATATGCGTGCGAAACGTACGCACGTTCCTCTTTACGCTGTTACGCGTCTTATTCTTAGATTTATTCATTTAATAATAAGCTTTCAACGGCAAATGAGGATATTGGGAATAACCGAGAGAAGGCACATTCGCTAGGATGTAACAATATCATCTGAAACAAAAATTTTAAAACGATTATTAATCAGTATGGAAGCCGCTATCTTGCTATGGAAGTTATTTTTTCGATAGTTTTTCGTTAAAAAGAATATGAAGATTTCAAACAAAAAAAGCTAGACAAAGAATGGCGTGAAGAATGTTTTGTCAAAATTTGAGACAGATAGACATTTCGAGAAAAACGCGTCCCTCCGCGCCAGGTCTCACGCAGCTGGTCGAATCCCTCTTTGTGAGAAAGGCTGTAGCAATCAGAATAATTCGAATTTCACCTAAAAAATTGAACAGCATGTTTATGACCGTCTATATTATCGGGCAATGCAAAAAAAATCGATTTCTTGAAAATTTTACGCTGTGATGATCCCTCGGAATGGGACACCCGGTATATACACACAAATGTATACACTGATATGGAGCACACGTACGTGCAGAATGTTAATTATACTGAGACATCTTCATGACGACTGCTCTAGTACGCGATACTCATCAATTCGGTGGAATATACGAAAATTATTAGGAGTACAACTTTGCAGTGACCGTTTTACTTAGAGAGCCACTGCGGCCGAAGTAGTGGCCCTAGCTCAATAAAAAAGTGGCATTTTAAACTAGAGGCTCTGCCAATGTAAACAATTTAAAAAAGCTAACGGATACGTGTATGCATTATAAAGTTATATGCACTCAAACATGGCAACCTACGAACCGAATTCTCAGAATTTGCGGGAGGTTATGATTTACTTCTTCAACATCAAGAAATCTGCGGCTGAGGCCCACCGTTTGCTTGTAGATGCTTACGGGGAGGATTCTATACGCCGAAAATCATGGGGACTGCCTGGACGTATTCCGTCATCGACGCCCAAACCGAATATTCACGGATCCAAAGTGATGCTGTGTATCTGGTGGGACCAGCTGGGCGTTGTGTACTATGAGTTGCTCAAACCATCCGAAACCATCACAGGGGAACTCTACCGACGTCAGTTGATGCGCTTGAGTAAGGCACTCAAAGAGAAACGGCCACAATTCAACGAAAGACATGACAAGGTGATACTGCAGCGTGACAATGCCCGACCCCATGTTGCAAATGTCGTGAAAAAGTACTTGGAAACGCTGAAATGGGAGGTTTTATCCCACCCGCCGTACTCTCCAGACATTGCCCCTTCCGACTATCACTTGTTCCGGTCAATGACACACGATTTGGCTGACCAGCACTTCGGTACTTACGAAGAAGTCAAAAATTGGGTCGATTCCTGGATTGCCTCCAAGGACCAACACTTTTATCGACGCGGGATTCGAATGCTACCTGAAAGATGGGCCGAGGTCGTAGCTAGCGACGGGCAGTACTTTGACTAAAAAATATGTAGCCACTTTTTTATAATAAAGCCTTAAACTTTTGAAAAAAACGGTCACTGCAAAGTTGTACTCCTTATAAATTTAAACTTGTTGAGAAACAAAAGCAGTATTTGACCTGCAGCCTGTGTCGCGATATGCCGCATCCTTCCGTGGTTGACACATACGATCGTCGTCGAAAATATGTCAAAGTTCAAACGGTGATTCAAATTTGGACTTCGGTACAACTTGTCCATCAGAGGGTTTCTTTTTTATCGATCGTTCATATTTCCGCTATCTTTGTCTCCTTCTCTCCCTCTCTCGTCGAAAATAAGAATAGTAATAATAGATGCTCCTGGCAACGCGCACTACAGTGCAAAAACTAAGCGTGTTGAAGCGGCTATACAGGTGTGACACTTTCAAAAACTCGATTTTTTTGCCTTTTACGACAGTTTATACTTTCAAGAATATGAGATGAGATTTTTATACTTTCAAGAATATGAAATGAGATTTTTCAAATTTGCTGACATTGTAACTCAAAGAGCAATTATCCGATTGACTTGAAATTTGAACTGAGTACTCTTGAATATATTTACTCTACAATGACGTAGGATATTTTTTATTGGATGAAAATTGACAATTTGGCATTGGAAAAAATGATCATTTTATAGGCAAGAAAACAGACTTTTTTCATAACTACGCCATTTTGTTAGATTGTGATATTTTTCGAACATCTAACGTTTTTTTTGAGAATCATATTTTTCATATTTCATATTTTTTATTATTTTATTATTTTATTATTTTAATAATATATTAATCATATTTTTCATATTCATATGTCGAAAAAAAATCATATTTTTCGAAAATCGTACAATGGTACTGGAAATACCTTCCAGTTTAACGACATTTTTTTCTTTTTCGGTTTTAGCTACTCAATCGGCCGGAATCATGTCAGCAGTGGAGGAACTTTTTTTGTGCCTCTGAAGGCAGCGCATAAGTCGCTTAGATCTCAATGTTTTTCTATGAAAAAATTATGTAATATAGGTCAAATATAGCCAAATATATTCTCAATTTTCCCGAAACATTTAATTGAGTACTTTTCTTCCACAAAATTCCCGAAAATCACCCAAATGTTCAGCGTCCACACTGGTATAGCCCCTTAACGTGTGTTCAAAGTATGTAGAAGCAACACAACATGAAGAGTAGACACGCGTTGCAATGTCGATTCTACGCACTTAAGCATTTGGTAACACCCCATATAGGGTCGCCTGCCGTAACAAAAATGCCAGCATTCAGCCATTAAAGGGTTTGCTGATAATCGGCCAATAATTCGTCGACCAGCATTGGGGTACTGTAGGTGGATGAACGGCTTGCCAGATCTATGCCAGCCATTCGTGGGCCAATACCATCGCACCAATAATATGGCGATCAGCATTGGGGTATCGTAGGCGGATGAACGGCTTGCCAGATCTATTCCAACCATTGATGGATTGTTTTTGGGCGTTTTGCAAATGCAGGTCGTTAAACTGCAACACGTAAAAACAAGCGATAAGGTTTCGAAAAGCATATCCTACTGATGAAGACGAAATTTTGCACTGACCTTGTTTTCAATATTTTAAGAGAACCTTTAAAAGGATAATGACGACTAGCAATGGTTTTCGATATATCGTATATTGAAAGTGATTTATTGTACTACGCTTCTACTATATTAAATAAACCCAAACAAACCCATCCCACATGGCAAGTGATATGCATATACAGGCAAGCACTGTTTGCCAGGAAGCAGCGCGGCCGGAGGAGTGGGAGGTATCTATCGGATATATAGATATACTCGTATGGCGTGAAATAATAAAATTTACAATGCGATATATCAAAAACTATTGCTAGTCGTCAAAAATCCGTTAACGGTTTCTCTTAGGATAATGAGAGGAAGTTCGGTGCAAAATTTCAGCTTGATCAGAGGAATATGCTTTTCGGAACTTCACCCAAAACGAGCGAGTGATTTTTACAGCCTAAATGGACCAAAAAAATTGTTGGCAAACTTTAATGTCACGAATAAAATTATTGACATAAAAGTAAAGAACGAACAAACGTTGGATTCTGAAAGTGTTAGAATGGCTAAGTGGGTAGGGCGCTCGACACTAGAACGAAAGGCGCAGGTTCGATCCCGATGAAAGGAACAAACTTGAACAATGCAGAAAGCGTTTTTAATGCAATTATTCTATGTAAATGGACATAAGTAAAGCATAAGAAAACAAAAAAGATACTACTAGAATTTTTGTATTTATAATTTGTCAATTTTTTGTTTTTCATTTCCGGCAGAAGATCCGGCAGCCGTTGCTGGGCCAATATGGGCGTATAATAGTTGGCCAAGTCTTAGCAGCCATTCATGGTTTACCATTACCAACCATGCATGGTGTCGATCTGGCCCGTTTACATAGCCATTACCGCGCCATCGTTTGTTCTCTGGCAACCAGTCGTGGGCCATTACTGTGCCGATTGTAAAACCCTATTTGGGACATAATGCATTACAATTACACATGTAATGCGTTAACATTACAGGCGTGTGCTATTTTTACGCATCAAATTATTACACACTTTCGTAGCTGTCCTCATCAATACACGCTTATTCGAACACACTTAAAGCGTGTACAATCACATACAAGACGCATATTTACACACATTGGACTAAAAAACACACGTTAATAGCAACACACGAGCAAACATGACACGGGAAAAAGCACAGTTTAAGTGTGTTAATTGCGAGCTATTGATCATTTGTTTTAAAAATCATCTTACGGCATGACGTGAAACTCATTAGTTGATTCGACATCGATTGATTTACCGGTTAAATGAAGACCACGTTTGGTCTCAACTTTTGGTTTCACTTATAGATCATTTCTGAGTTTGTCACGTGGAAAAACCTGAAATTGGAATCTATTTTCCAAAAACTCGATAGCTGTATTGAATCTTTAGCGACGTATTTTTGTTTCGAGGCCATCACCGACGAGCAATAAGCAGCCGTCATCGTGAAGCTGTATGAGAACCCAGCCTATGCGAAGACAAGAAAAGCAGTGACACCTCTCGTACATACTACAGTGTAGTATATAAGTACTGTTGAGTTCAGTTCGATAAATGCATATATTTTGACGACAAATAGCTTTTGTTATTCAATTTATTATTCCGACGCATCTCATGTATATACAGTACACGTTAAAACGTGCAAAAAGTGTCTACAGCCATTCCCATACCTAAAGTGTGTAAAAACAACATATTTGTTTTTGCAGTGTAGAGTCTGCGAATCTCTCGATGCAGGAAATTACAATAAACGCATACTTCTGGAAAAATATGATTTTTACGAGACTCGTCTTCGGGTACTGTCCTGATAGTAGAATAATGTCCCCATATTCAATAATATATGAACCAAAAATGCATTGTAATCGCCTTTAGGTAAATGTAAGCATATTTATATAAAGGTCATTGCAAGGAACGTCCTGTCACCAAAATCATTAATTTTCAAAAAGTTTTAACGCGTTACACCTAGCTGGTGGCCGAAAAAAGCGGAATGTTCGTGAATATTTTCCGGGACAACGTGTGCAGGTTTTTTTTCACATTAAAGTCTATGGTTTTAAGTATCGTTTGCACCGTTTGTATTGAAAAATATTTATAAATGTGGTTGATACCACGGTTTGACCAGACCGCTATTTGAAAAACGTCCTTCGCAGTGACCACTGGTATTCGGAAACAAATCAGCCGAAATAAAAACAACAAAGACATTGAGTTTTTGCATGAAATTATCTAGTGCTCGAACGAAAATTTACCAAAATATTTATTTTTGAAAAAATGGCCGCCGTCCCTCGCTGATAGATCGATTTTCGGCGAAAAAAATCGCTCTATTTTCGTTGGCAAAAAAAACGATGGACCGAAAAAAAATCCTTCGTTCAAGCACTATTTTTTGATATATAAAAGCAGCTTGGCAAATTTGATGTTGATCAGTACAGAGAATTTTCAAATATCGTTGTGACCGATTTTGAAAAAGCAATTCTGAGAAAAACGCTTTTTAAGTTCGCCGGTTTGCTGTTTGCCGGTTGGTGGAACCTCCCTAAATGCGCCCATAACTCCCTCAACTTTGAACGGATTGACTTCAAATTTTCAGATAATATTTTGGAAATGTTATAGGTATGTTAAAAATCCCAAACAAACAAACCCAAACAAATTTTTTGAAAATATCGATTTTTGGTTTCCGACGGATTTTATTATATTATTACATATATTTGACGGGTGTATGTATGTATATATATATGTATATTTATGTGTGTGTGTGTGTGTGTGTGTGTGTGTATATATATATATATATATGCGTATGTGTATTCTTTTTCATAACGTATCGATCGACATCTCTCGCCATTTGCGCATGCAAATGCATATGGCTGCACGACAATGTTAATCATGGAAATAGCACGCGAATTCCCAATGAAACATTCAGTGGCTCTGAATTTTTCACGAGATTTCGTTATCTCCTTCTTCTCGGTAATTTAATTTCGCTAATTGCTCGCCACTGAAAAAACATCGCTTCGGTACAGCGATTTCTATTTTCTTTTCCTTTTTCCATTCGTAAAATGTGGAATCGACGTTACGAGGCGCGGAGTCGGACTATAATTACATCAATTAAAATTTCTCGGAATCAGAGCTTACAATAGAAATAAACCCGATACGATATGATTTCTGCGGTGAATCCTCGTGTTTTATTTCGATACAGCAGCAAGGACCGTTGAGTCGACGAGTAAGTTCCAGAATTTAACAGTAGACGCCGACAATGTTTGGTTACATTTGGCTAACATTTGCCGCCCATTAATCGAACATTGTGAATCTCCGGGTAAACAAATTACAAGTATTCCGAATCGAGGTCGAAATAATTTTTCTCATCACCCAAGAATTTTTTTGCTATTTTATTTGGTTCTTCGTATTCACCGACAAATCCAAAGTCAAATATGATTGGTGACCAGTCATCCGATTTCTATTCATCACCCTAATAATTTTTTGCAATTTTATTTGGTCTTTCATGTTCATCGACAAGTCTAAAATTAACCAAAATTGGCGATCAGTCGTCAGATTTGACTTGTTATTTGGCCACTAGTCAATGGAATTCCAACGAGGCGGCGGGCTGTCAATTCGATTTGTTTTGACACACTTTACGTGTGTGAGTGGCTGTAGACACTTTTTACACGTTTTAACGTGTGTGAAAAATAACGGTGTAAAAATGTGCAGTACAGCTATCGAAGTTTTGGAAAATAGATTCCAATTTCAGGTTCTCCCACGTGATAAACTCAAAAATGATCTGTAAATGAAACAAAGTTAAGACCAAATGTGGTCTTCAATTAACCAGTTAATATATGTCAAATCAACCAATGAGTTTCACGTGATGCCGTAACCAAGATGATTTTAAAACACATGATCAATAACTCGCGATGAACACACTTAAGGATGTATGGCAACTAAGTTATTTACTACTGTTCGAATTGAAACTCACTGATATTGTAAAGGAAAATATCGAGAACTTTTTTAGATTAAAAAAACAAAATTTGCCCACGTGAATGCTGAGATAAACGAATTCAAAGTTGGGTCATTTAACACGGGGAACATAGGACTGTACGTCCAAAATTCCCTTTACATTGGCAAAAAAGGTATTTCCGGAGTACTCTTTTGTAAAAAAAACTTTTGTGCGGTATCGCTGTAATATGCATGATACGTTAAAAAAAATCGACATGTGCCCATATATTTTGCGAGATATTGCGAGTTAAATGGGACCGTTTTCGTATTTCTTTAGCTCGTATGTCGTAACCACGACAACGTCAGGGAAAACGTACATCAAATCAGCAACTAAATTTGCAGTTAAAAATTGAAAATTCTTCTTTCTGTACCGCATGTTTTACTTTGAGCTGTGGTAAATCTCCTTTTTAGCTTCAATGAATACTACAATTATTTTATTTAGTCTTTAAATGCGATTTTTGCAAATTGCATAATCAGTTCTGTAACGACTCTGCAGTAGCTGCCATACATCCTTAAACTGTATTGCTTTTTCCCGTATTAGTTTTGTTCGTGTGTTTCTATCAACGTGTGTTGTTTAGTCCAATGTGTGTAAATATCCGTCTTGTGTGCTGATTCTACACGCTTTATGGGTGTTCGAATAAGCGTGTTAGTGATGGGAACAGCTACGAAGGTGTGTAATAATTTAATGCGTAAGAAGTGCACACTCACGTCTGTAATTTTAAGGGGCCAGTCCACTTTTGGGCCACGAAAAAGGCTATTTTCGCGATTTTTTGAGGATTTTATAAAAGATATGAATTTAAAAGTTGTTAGGCTTGATGAATAATGTCTTGAAGTACATTTAAAAAAAATTTAATCCATTTTTATTCATTTTTAAGTACAAAAACTATAGTTTAATGTAACGTCTCAAAAATAGGTGGGCTAGGTGGCTCCATCACAACTCGACAACGGCTTGTCTGAAACAAAAAATCAAAGTCCATTAGATTCAGTATGATACCAGCTATAAAATGACCCTCGGACATAAAGTTTTATCAAAAAATAAAAAAATGGCAGATGCAAAACGAAAAAAGTTTTTTAAAAACGCGTTTTTTCGCAAAAAAAAGAGTAAAAATAAAAAATTTTAAACCATCGAGGGTCATCTCGTTGCGAATCATGTTTACAAAATGTGGTTCAAATTTCAAGAGAATCGGTTTATTAGTTTTAGAGATACGATGGAGCTAGATTTTGAAAACGTTGTTTCGAGAAAAACGCGTTTGAAGTTTATACTATGAAAAACTCTTACCTAAACTCAATCGGCAATTCTTGCACCGTACAAAATCCCTTCTGATTGCTCATCATCGTCGATTTCTTCGAGTCTTGCTTGCTTTCGATTTTTTGAAATTTTCACAGCGGACTGGCCCCTTAAGGCATTATGTGTGGAATTGTAACGCATTACGTATTTCCAAATGCATAAGTGTGTAGAATCAACATGGCAACGCGTGTCTAGCCTTTATGTTGTGTTACTTCTGCATACTTTAACACACCTCAAACACGCCTGTTTCTGCAGTGTATCGACAAATATGAGAGCAACGGCGAACATTGAACAGTCCTCCAGCCAAGTCCTTCAAACGTCCTCGCGCGTACCGCTAAATGAATCGGACATCGGGCAAAAATCATCTGCCAAATGATTTTCCGCTTGAGGGCATTCTCCTGGCTGGACGCATCCTGGACAAACCCAACACGGTTGACCAGACGAGTCCGCAGGACACGTGTCGGAGGGTTGCGCAGGACGAAAATGGACAATTCCATGTGGTCAGGTGTGTGGAGGCAACCGAAAGGGTGTCCATGAGGACACAATAAATTTCCATCCACCAACGAAGAGTTTGCCGACTAATCGTTCCCCTTTAACGTTTAATTAAACCCCTCGTGACCGTGCAAGTATTGTCGGCTGTGCCCGGACTGAGAGAGGGCAAGAGAGAGAGAGAGAGAGAGAGAGAGAGAGAGAGTGTTGGAAGAAAGAAGCACACGAATAAGAGATAGAGCGAGAGGGAAAGGCAGAGCCCAAGAGAGAGAGAGAGAGAGAGAGAGAGAGAGAGAGAGAGAAAATACATCTGGGTTATACGATCCCCTCTCAGCAACTCGAGCCGCATTCAGGCTTAATCAACGAGCTTTTACGAGGTTCGATATAGCCGTACATATACAGCGTTGCAGCCCGGGGGTGCCCCATTCGCCGCCGCCCATCATCGTTGATCCTCGAAGCACCTACGGACTTGTGTATGAATACGATCTATCTCTATACCTGTACGTGTATATGAGCGCTGGTAATGTGAAATCAGGATACTTAACTCACTGCGAGACCCGAATTTAAATTGCTTGTACATTTTTTTCTTCTGTATGCTCGTGGATATGTG
Organism: Ophion slaviceki; assembly: GCA_944452715.1. Taxonomy (NCBI): domain Eukaryota; kingdom Metazoa; phylum Arthropoda; class Insecta; order Hymenoptera; family Ichneumonidae; genus Ophion; species Ophion slaviceki. The sequence continues at coordinate 38,499,397 of OX101784.1, forward strand.
CGTGCATGTAAAAAAGTCCTTTTCAACAGCTTGTTGTCGAAACTGAACATCATGTAAACCCTGATGGGTCAATTTTATGTTAATGTAGGCATATTTGTCCAAAAATCATTTCGGGGACTTTCTTGCCCCTGGAATCAATGATTTGTTGAAAAGAACTTGGTGGGCCTAGATGAGGTTGGGGCTCAAGAAACAGGTGGATTTTCAATATTTTTTTCTGAGGAGAGTGTCGAGATGACGAGATCGGGATTTTACAGATAATTGATACATAGTGTTGCCAAGATTAAGTTAATTTTTTATTGAAGAATATTGATGAGCAACGGAGTTATAATTATTTTAACTCCATTCAAATTTACGGTGATCTCAAATTGAAAATGAAAAATGTGCGTTTAGTGTAACAATAAAATTATCGTATATACGGAGAGTTTTTTGAAATTTTGAAAATTACGAAAATTGCAAGCTGTGGAAAAAACAGTTCGGTTTTCGACAGAAAAAATACCTTTAATGACTTGTTATAAGGGACTGAACCAGTGTGAACGCTGAAAATTTTGGTGATTGTCAGGGAATTTTTTGGAAGAAAAGTACTCAATTAAGTGTTTCGGAAAATTAAGAATATACTTGGCTATATTTGACCTATATTACATAATTTTTTCATAGAAAAATATTGAGTTCCAAGCGATTTATGCGCTGCCTTCGGAGGCGTCAAAAAGAAAGTTCCTCCACTGCTGACATGATTCCAGCCCATTGAGTAGCTGAAACCGAAAAAGAAAAAAATGTTAAACTGGAAGTTATCTCCTGTACAATGACGTAGCATTTTCGAAAAATATCAAAATCTAACAAAATGGCGTAGTTATGAAAAAAAGTCTATTTTCTTGCTTATAAAATGGTCGTTGTTTCAATGCCAAATCGTCAATTTTTATCCAATCAAAAATATCCTACGTCATTGTAGAGTAAATACATTCAAGAGCACTCAGTTCAAATTTCAAGTCAATCGGATAATTGCTCTTTGAGTTACAATGTCAGCAAATTTGAAAAATCTCATTTCGAGAAAAATGCGTTTAAAGATTTGTAAGGATACGAACATAAGGAAGGCAATATTGTGTGTATGTGTATGTGGAGAGAGTTTGACTAGGAGTGGGGAGAGATGAGAGAGATGAGACAGAGAGTGGAAGAATGATTACGATTGGGATTACCACTTGTCTTCGGAACGTTATAACGAGTAGACCATAGAAAGGACCCGCGTGTACCGTCTCATTTTATTGTATTTCCGTACGAGGAGCTCCTCGCGATCAAAAGTATTGTACATGGCACCTACGGAAATTGGAGATTTGTAACGGTTGCTTCGAAACATAGCACCGCTCAGATAAGTCACGCTATTTCGTTATTATAAACTAATCGAATAGCAGAAAGGTCTACTCAATATTGACGTAGTCGGTGACGATCGACAAAAGTAACGAATCACGTTAATTGTATATTTGTTTGTAACGTCAATGTCTCTCTCTCTCTCCAGCCACTTTAGATTTGACCATAACTCATACTCATTGTTTTAAATATCCACGGCGATATCATGTGAAAGACGACAGTGATGTAAAGAAAAAGACTTTATATGTAGATATTAAATTGTACTCGCGTTTATTAAAAATTCTTGCTGTTATTCTGTTAAGAGACGATTTGATGATAAAATGAATTGTAATAAAATGAATTGTCAATCACGAATAAATTGTAATTCGTAAAATGAAATGTAATAAAATGAATCATTACTTAAATGGCGCCCAACGGTCAGGCCCGAAACATAGCCTTGAACGATAAATAGTATAAACATAAATGTACACAAATAAGATCATTGATAGCGACCGTGTGACTCGATCAATATCGAAAATTAATCCGAGCTATTATCGTACGGTATTAGAGAATAATAAAGTTGAGTTGAAGAAAAAAGTACAGAAGAAGGTCTGCGCACATAATAAAACTAATATTAAATTGAATTCGCCCATAGCGGAACAAATGGAATCCAACATGGCCAATGAACAAGGCTCATCGCTAACGAGAGCTGATATAGAAGCCGAGTGGCAAAGTTTAAGGGAATCGCAAAAAAGTATTGCGGATCAAAGGGCGGAGTTGCATGCAATACAGGCCGAAATATTGAGACAACAGCAGAGTCGCCAAGAAGAGCTCACAGCTCGGCTACGTACTCAGTTGCATCAGGAATCGACACCGAACGCTCGGAATCGAGGGGATCCTGTGCCAAACGAACTCGTGAGCGGACTGGTGAATCACTTGCAGCATCTCCATATCAATGTTAAGGTACCGAAGTTTTCCGAGGATAGTAACCCTATGGAATTTATTGACGATCTCGAAAGATATCTAAAATTTAAAGGCGTACGTGAGGAACATAAATTAATGGTTGCCGAAAGTCTAATGGAAGGCCGATTAAAAATTTGGTACGAGGTAGTCAAGCACGATTTAATTGAGTTTCATGATTTCAAAGAGGCGTTCAAGATTGAATTTTATTCGGTACAAACGAGGGTTCGCATTAAAAATCAATGGTCAATGCGTCGCTACAGAGTAGAAGAAGGCAGCATGCATTCCTATTTTTATAAACAGCTAAAAGAGTCGAAATACTTCGACCCACAATTAACGACTTACGAATTAAATTTCACTATAACTCAGCAATTTTCACCTAAAATTCAAATGGCACTTGCCACAATCAATTACGCTGAAACGAATGCAGTTGCTCAAGCTCTCTCACAATTGGATCGCGTGCATGATGAGGTGGAGTACAGGACGTCGCGCAATTGGAGAGCCACGAATAATAACAATAACGCACAATATTTCCATAGTAAACAAAACAATGTATCCACTATGCGATTGAATTATGAACCTCGGCATAGTAAAAGCTCAGGTAATCATCGAGAATCGCGTCGTAATCCGTACAGCGTACAAGAAAAAGGCCGTTTCAATAATTGGCAGTATCCGAACTTGAATTGGCACAATGGAAGCTATACAAATATGAACGTTCCACGGATGGTGGGTCCCAATCAGTTTCTTGTAAATGGACCTACGAGCTCAAACGTGTACGGGTATCACGGAGCGTCATATAATCTCCCTGATACTCGCTTTCCACCGCCAAATATCGCGACCGCGAACGTTGGAAATCAGGAACAACAAACGAACCATTTAAACTGAGTGTAGGCACGGTTCATAAGAGTTCGGTTCCGTGCCATGATTTCAGGGATCTCGTTAAGGACTTAAAGCGTGATATAGATGGCGACAATACGGCAATACCACGATCTCGAGTATCGATAGGGACTTGCCCACAAATGCAGATGACGATTGAAGGCAATATTGTAAGAGCACTCGTAGATACGGGTAGTCAAGTTACATGTATCTCCGAAGATTTTTACAGAAAAATTAAACATGCGGGGATGACGGAGTTACCCGTATCTAATGTGTATGTTAGTACAGCCGTCGGACCGAAGAAAACGACCGTGAATCGCCAGATCTGGTTGGAATTGACAATAGACGATATTAAAATAATGAATGTCTTCTTAGTTGTTCCGCACTTGACATCCGATATCATTGTGGGTAACGATTGGCTTACTATAAACAACGCGATTATAGATTATCGGGAAAAGACCATTCAGATCCGAGGTGTCCGGTTGAGCTCTGGGGCCGTCTCGTTTGGACGGGGATGCGCAGAGAGACTTGAAACGATTTACGGCAATAAAGAGATAAATATAAGAATTATTCGTGAATATACCGCTCCATTCGGAAGCACTGAAAAGGAGAATAACAAGGTGGTAAGGCAGAATATACTGAGTGAAAATCTAATACCGACAATAAAGGAAATCAACGCTAATTCTGAGAATTTATCGGACGATACGCACGGACGTGACGGTTTATCACCTATTTTCGAATTGAGCTTTGGGAAGGCATGTCGAAACCAGCTAAATACTCGAAGTTCGCATAAGAGCGGGTTAGGATGTATGGGTCTCATGATTTATGATGCCCGCGCGGATGATGATAGTCTACCAAGAGATAATGGTTTGCAACTTAAGGAGATGATAGAGAGCAATAAGAGTCAGATTGAGGATGAAAATATATTGAATATCAATAATCATAGCAATGATTGTGATGATAGCAGGACCTATGACAAAGCCGAAACGGGCGATAATCCTGTATGTACTTTTACAGTAGCTAATATGGAAATACCAATCGATGATGATAACACGTTAAGCGTGGACGACAAGATAGGAGGCGACAGTACTACCCAACGTATAAATGACGATAGTGACGCATCTTTCTCTGAGGATCTCGGTTCAATCGCGCAAACGCTAACGTTACTGGCCCCGGCACAATCGGATGCTGTTGTTAATTTGGTCAAGCGTTACCGTTTATTATTTTCTAATAAGCCTGGGTGTACGTCGGTTTACGAACATTCCATTAAGTTATTGAAATCAAAGCCATACGTACGGCGTTCCTACCCGATTCCGTTATCAATTCGCAATTTAGTTGACAGAGAGATTGAAGAGATGCTAAGAGGGGGGATTATTGAGAGATCAGTGAGTCAATATTGCAACCCTTTGCGTGTTGTAAAGAAAAAGGATGGGAGGATTAGATTATGTTTGGATGCAAGACATTTAAATGACGCGATCGAAGGCGACAACGAATCGCCTCCACAAATCAATGAAATTATGCAAAAACATCACGGCAAAAAGTATTTTACAACTCTCGACCTTACTCACGGGTATTGGCAAATCCCCTTGGCTAAAGATTCACGTCAATTTACGGCATTTCTCATCGGTTCGACGCTGTATCATTTTTGTAGAATCCCCTTCGGATTAAAAACTGCAGGTAGTGGTTTTATTCGTGCAATAGATCTCGCTCTGGGAAATGAATTTCGCGAATTTCTTACCATATACATAGACGATTTGTTGGTCGCGTCCGATGATTTTGAACAACATTTAAGCCATCTTGCACAAATTTTCGAGAAACTACAAGGGTCGAACTTCACGTTGCGATTGGGTAAGGCCATGGTGTGCCAAACGAGTGTTCCATTTCTCGGATACGTCCTCTCTGCACGAGGGATCCGACCAGATCCAGGTAAATTGGATGTCATCCGGAAATTCGAGGAACCACGTAATCAATTGCATCTCCAAAAGTTTCTTGGGATATGCAATTATTACAGACAATTTAGTCTTTGCCATTCTCGATACATAGAACCGTTTAGACCCCTGTTGAAAAAGGAAAGTCGATGGATTTGGACGCGAGAACACTCGATTGCGTTTGATGCTTTGAAGAATAATTTCCTTAGTGTGGTGGAACTTGCACATTACGATGTCCATAAGTGCTTTAAAGTTCAAACAGACGCTTCCGATCTCGGGATAAGCGGAGTGTTGTTCCAAACCGATGATAATGGTGATCATAAACTCATATCCGTAGTTAGCCGATGCTTGACGTCAGCCGAGCTCCATTACACCACTACCGAGAAGGAACTTCTTGCCATTGTGTACTGTGTTAACAAATTCCGGATTTATCTGGTTGGGAGTCGGTTCGAAATTATTACTGATCATAAGGGCTTGACGTTTTTGAAGACCACGCCATTCCAGACAGCGCGGCTATCTAGGTGGAGTTTGCTGCTCCAGGAATATGATTTTACTGTCACGCATTGTTGCGGGAAAGATAATATTGTTGCCGATTTTCTAAGCAGAAATCCAAGTAATAATTTTCATGATAATGCAGCAGAGAAAATTATTATCTCCGCGCTCACATCTTATTATAGTAATGTGACCAATGTATGTGGAATCGATGCAGTGACCTTGATTTGTCAACTCGATCTAGATCCGCTGTTAAAGAAGCAATTAAAGAATCTAAGCGCCTTGCAGCGAGATGATCCGGAATTGCAAAAGCTTTGTTCTCGGATGCAGCCATGCAATAGTGGGGTTGGATTTCAATGCTATAAGGATATTTGGTTCCATCGGCATGCAACGACAAGTCACTGGACGATCGTAGTACCTTCAAAACTTCAACATATGATCGTAGTATCCGAGCATGATCGTTTCGGTCACATGGGAATCTATAAGACGGTCTGTCAGCTGAAACAATTTTTCTACTGGAGAGGGATGGCCCGTGATGTCAAGCGATTGGTCCTCCAATGTGATTTATGTCAGAGAGTAAAACACTTATCACGTGCGGTAGAAGGGGAATATTGCTTTGTTCGTTCTGACCATCCAAATGACCTCGTAACCGTAGATTTCTACGGTCCCTTGCCGAGGTCGATAGCGGGTGTTCAATATATCTTTGTGGTCATCGATGCATTTTCTAAGATGGTTCGCTTGTACCCAATGAAAAGAGCAACGACGCGGGTCGCTTTGCGCAAAATTCTCGATGATTATCTGACCACGCGTGGTACACCTAAACGAATGTTATCGGATAATGGCTCCCAATTCACGGCAGCGTCTTGGAAGCATGAGTTGGAACGTGTGGGAATAAAAGTAGTACATTCATCTGTGCGTCATCCTCAGTCTAACCCAACTGAGCGGGTGATGAGAGAATTGGGCCGATTATTTCGAATGTTGTGCGCTGATCAACATACGCGTTGGGCGAAGTATGTTCCGAAAATTGAGATGCTGTTGAATTATAGTACACACTGTAGCACCGGTTATGTGCCATATGAATTGCATTATGGACACAGAGCCAAGGACCAAATTCGTGAAATAGTATCTTTTCCAGATGATCAGAACGAATCTCATGAACATAAAATCTTTCTTGCAAAGGAACGTCTCTTCGAAAGCTTTCAAAGTCGAAAGAAACAACAAAAGGTCCATCCTGTAATGGACCTTAATGCAGGAGACTTGGTGTTGTTACGAGTGCCCCACCTATCAAGCAATATGGACCGAGTAACGCACAAGTTTTTCCACTTGTTTGAGGGTCCTTACCGGATCGACCGAGTGTTGGGGAAAAATGCATTTGTTCTCACGTATGTTGAATCGCCCGAAAAGATAAAAGGAACTTACAATAGAATTAGTTTGCGGAAATATCACCAGTCAGCTCAAGAGTAACATTGCGTGCGGCTCCGTCATTGTAAAAGGGGGGATGAGCAGGTATATCGATAAGTGTATGTATGCGAGCGAGTGCTCATGTTATGTATATATGTATAGTTCTAAAAATAAATGTAACGAGATCCGTGAGGCAACGGATTGATGAAGACTACATATGACTCATGGTGTTCGTTGTGCCAGCCGATAGTGGACAATATGTTGTATAGTTGTATGCGTCTCCCCATATATGTACATAAATTTAGGGAACCGCGAATGGAACACTGAGAGTATGGCGAGATAAGTGCATTTTGTACTCTCTATATGTCGTACAAAAGAGGGGATAATGTAAGGATACGAACATAAGGAAGGCAATATTGTGTGTATGTGTATGTGGAGAGAGTTTGACTAGGAGTGGGGAGAGATGAGAGAGATGAGACAGAGAGTGGAAGAATGATTACGATTGGGATTACCACTTGTCTTCGGAACGTTATAACGAGTAGACCATAGAAAGGACACGCGTGTACCGTCTCATTTTATTGTATTTCCGTACGAGGAGCTCCTCGCGATCAAAAGTATTGTACATGGCACCTACGGAAATTGGAGATTTGTAACGGTTGCTTCGAAACATAGCACCGCTCAGATAAGTCACGCTATTTCGTTATTATAAACTAATCGAATAGCAGAAAGGTCTACTCAATATTGACGTAGTCGGTGACGATCGACAAAAGTAACGAATCACGTTAATTGTATATTTGTTTGTAACGTCAATGTCTCTCTCTCTCTCCAGCCACTTTAGATTTGACCATAACTCATACTCATTGTTTTAAATATCCACGGCGATATCATGTGAAAGACGACAGTGATGTAAAGAAAAAGACTTTATATGTAGATATTAAATTGTACTCGCGTTTATTAAAAATTCTTGCTGTTATTCTGTTAAGAGACGATTTGATGATAAAATGAATTGTAATAAAATGAATTGTCAATCACGAATAAATTGTAATTCGTAAAATGAAATGTAATAAAATGAATCATTACAGATTTAACTATCGATTTTTGCAAGATACAATGATAGAGGTACAACCTAGAAATTTTTACAGGATATTCTCGAAAGTATAAACTGTCGAAAAAGGCAAAAAAATCGATTTTTTCAAAGTGTCACACGGGTATAGCTCCTTAAGGAATGGATGGATATATAGAAAAATCGTTCGGTCGTACGATCGAAAATGTTATAAACTATGCTCTGTCCGAATTTGAAGTGAATCGAACGAATAGATTTTAAGATATGACTTACACTGTTTCGTAAAATGTAGTTTTAAAAAACGCAAAAAAAAGTGAAATCACAGAGGGGCGGTTTGCGGTAACGAGAAGGGGATGTGATCCTTCGCAAAAATCGGAAAAACTCGGTCAATTTTTGGAACTTTTACAAAATATTTTTTTTTTTAATTGAAGTTTAAATGCGAGGCTATAAAACTTAGCAATAAACAAATTTTCCTTTTGGAATTTCAACATTAAGAGGTTAGGCTACTGTGAAAATAATGAGCACTCGTTCCTCGCTTGAAGCAACTGAAATTGGAGAGGAACGTCCAACATATGGTGCCGGAATCGTAGATTGATGTAAATTTATGATTTCCACGATAAAACTGCTACTAAACTTGAAAACGCGTTTTTCTCGAAACTAAGTTTTTCAAAACGGTGTACACGATTTCTCGATATCTAATGAACGGATTGACATGGAATTTGTTACACTTATTCAGTGCAATAGTAGTTTAGTCTTGACCGACGTTTTTGTTCTTAACATTTTTTTCCATCAGTTATTAACAATAATAATGTCGTTTTTCCTCGAAAAAAAGAAGAAAAAAATTCAAATACTTTTTTTAATGATTGGACCACGATAGCAGAAAGAAGCTCGGTCAAGTCTTAGCCAATATTATCTATTTTAAGGAAAAACCTTTTTTCTGTTTTGGAGCAACCGGGTGGCGAAAATCATGTACACCGTTGAGCTCCTCGCGCTTGACGGTCCTTCACGAGATCGTTTATTCTTTAATTATCAATATTTTTCAATGAAATTCCATATACAACTCCGTTAATGTACATACAAATAAATGTCCAAACGATTTTTCAATCATCGTACTTATTCCTTCCAAATTAATTTTTCTAACTAAACTAATTCACTAGTCACCGTGATTTTCGGGTCGACACAGTAGCCTAACCCCTTATGTAGACCCCTTCAGAACGGTCCTCAAAACAGCCAGATGAATTTGATAGCCAACATTACATTGTCATAACAGGCTGAAAATGTCCTTTTTCACGAATATGAACAAAGTATAACGCAACGTAATAGTCCTTGTTTTTAATCTAATTCAGTATCTAAATCACGTAATCTAATAGATATAAATGTATAAATATCGGAAGATGCATTGTATCTACAAGGAACACACAAAAAGAAATTCCCCGAAAATTTGCATAGAAGCACGCGTATAAACATTAACGTCAAAAATCTTTTTAAAAACAAGCTTTCATTTGTACACTATTGAACAAAAAGTAAAAAATAATATTTAGTGTATGAACCCAAATAGCCAAGCTACAGAAGAACCCCATCCTTGGTATCTGATCAAAAACGCAGGCAGTACATACTCAATACAACTTACATAAAGATATAACCTTAAAAAAGTAAAATATTTTCTTAAATGCTTGAGGCTTTATTTCAAGTGTAATGACGTTTCACGCCTCAAGCTTTTATGAAAATATTAATTTTTTTTTAAGTTCTGTATTTATGTAAGTATTCTTAAGGCGCGATGTACGTTTACAACTATCAAAAAATCGAGTTCTTTTTTTGCTTTAAATGATAGAACTGTATATGTAGAATATTTCCTAAAGTTTCAAAGCGAAATTCGAAAAACTTCGAACATTACAGCCCGTCAACGCTGTGCCTCACCGCTTGATTCGGAGCGGGCGTGAACTTCAAACGCGTTTTTCTCAAAACTGCATTATCAAAATTGGCGTGCCGGATTCCTCAAAAACTACTAAGCCGATTGAGTTGAAACTTGGTAGGAACATTGATAATATACCAATATCAATAATATTGTAGGTACCAATATACAGGGTATCCCATTTTAATCTTACACCTGAATTTTCTCGAAAAATATTACTCGGACGAAATATTGTGTGGAACAAAACTTCTAGGATTGAAGGGGGACGTTTGAAAAAAAATTTATTTGAGGAGCCAAAATTCAAAATGGCGGCGTTACAAAGGCTGATGTTTTTTTTTCAAACGGAAACATAACTTTTTTTTATTGCCAAAAAATTTGTCAGCTGCAAATTAAAAACTTTTGTTGAAAAAATTTTTTGATAAAGTTCATAGTTTTCAAGTCATTTTCAATTATTTCAGATGTATCCAGGATTTTTGTGTGTGTGTGTGTGTGTGTGTGTGTGTGTGTGTGTGTGTGTGTGTGTGTGTGTGTGTGTGTGTGTGTGTGTGTGTGTGTGTGTGTGTGTGTGTGTGTGTGTGTGTGTGTGTGTGTGTGTGTGTGTTTTTCTACCAATCGTGATCAAAGTTCGTCAAGGATTTAAAGAAACACGTTTTTGGGCCTGAAAATGGCACAAACGCTATTAAAATGGAAAAAAACTATTTTTCATCGATTTTCCTCCAAAATTTTCTCATGAAATATCGTCCAAATTTGAAAACAAACAACAAAAAAAACAAAAATTTTCAACAGTGTTCCACACGCACGCACATGCACATACACACACACACACACACACACACACACACACACACACACACACACACACACACACAAATCCTGGATACATCTGAAATAATTGAAAATGATGTTCTCACTTGAAAAATGAACTTTATCAAAAAATTTTTTCAACAAAAGTTTTTAGTTTTCAGCTGACAAATTTTTTGGCAATAAAAAAAAGTTATGTTTCCGTTTGAAAAAAACATGTCAGCCTTTGTAACGCCGCCATTTTGAATTTTGGCTCCTCAAATAATTTTTTTTCAAACGTCCCCCTTCAATCCCTAGAAGTTTTGTTCCACACAAATAGTTCGTCCGAGCAATATTTTTCGAGAAAATTCAGGTGTAAGATTAAAATGGGACACCCTGTATATGGTACCTTTTATTTGACGAGAATTGTTTTTGAAAAATTGGAGAAAACTACTTTTTTAATCCATATTTTACAGAAATGTTGCGTGAAATGTTGATTTCTTTTGTAAATGCGTGCCATTTTCTTAAATTTGCATTTTCTTCACTGTAATTACCGTTACATAGAAATTATACATGATCTAACTGAAGAAATGTTCGAACTTTTTTACAAATCGAAGTCTACGGGAAGCTGCGTGTACGCCGATTCGCAACTCCCGCGGCGACCTTGCTGTAACACTCTGCCACAGCTCCGTCATTGTGATGATGAATTAATTGAAAAAAATTGTTATGTATATTTAAATATACTATCAAAGTATACCTAAAATTTGATAATTGTAGAATAATTATTTCTTATTTTTTAAAATCCCTCGATATTGCTTATTTTTTTTCCTGTCCAAATGTATATCCCGCCTTAAATATGTACTGCCTGCGCTTGTCATCAGTGACCAAGGATGCGATTTTTCTGTAGCTTTACTATTTAACTTCACACACTAAATATTATTAGTTTACTTTTTAGTTCAATAGTTTACAAATAAGAGCTCGTTTTAAAAAAGATTTTTTACGTTAATTTTATTTTATACTTTTTAGTATTAGGATTTGTTTATTTATTTGCCATGCAAGACCCCCATGCCATTCAGACATCGGCGTAATCGAAAACCTTGCCTTAGGTTATAAAGGTTTCGCGAGAAACTTTATAATAGTGTAATTACAAATAGTGTTCGAGTCAACAAAGTTGATGAGCCCAATATTGATTGTCCTACCATTCGACAGTTCCCACCTCCCGTCACCATTATCAGACTCTCGTTATCACGTGTAATGAAAAGTGCTCATGATAACAAAACAAATAAGCACAAACTCGACTGTCCCAACATATGTCATTATGGAGTCCCAGTGTCCACGTCCCGCCTCCATCATAAGACTCTCTTCATCATGTCTAATGAATTGTACCCATAATAACGAAACAAATGAGCACAAACTTGACTGTCCTAATGTAGGCTATTAAGGGGTCTCTCACTTTAGACGCTAAAAAGGCTATATTCATGAATTTTTTTGATAGGTTTATATTATAGATATTGATTTAAAAGTTATTACACTTAATAAATACAGTTTCGAAATACATTTAAAAAATTATTGAAGTCACTATTTATAGACGAAAAAGGTAGTTAAAAAAATGTCCTAAAAAAATTGTAGGTCTGCGCTGTTGATGAAATCTCAGAGATGGATCATTCGAAATAAAAAAATCAAACGGTTTTAGATTCAGTATGTTAATGGCTATAACGCATATCATACGATTTTTGATATTTGGAAAGATAACAAAATGGCGGACATTTTTCAAAAAAACAAAAAAAACGTGTATTTTCACCGTTTTTGGCAACAAAAAAATAGCAAATATCAAGATTTAAAAAAATCCTTGAAATGCGCTATACCTATAGTTGTAAAGAATATGTGGTTAACATTTCATAAGGATCAGTTGAGTAGTTTTGAAGATTTTATCAAAAAGCCGTTGAAAAACGTTGTTTCGAGAAAAACGCGTTTAAAGTTTGTTTGGGTTACATAAATACATTTAAAAAATTTTTTAATATATTTCGAAAGAGTATTTATTAAGGGGTAAGGCCACTGTAAATTTTTTGAAAAATCGATTTTTTTTATTGGCTTCAAAAATAGTTTAAACCCTCTAGAATAAGGAAAAAAAGGTCCCGTGCGAGAAAAAAATTTTTTCCTTAGGAAATAGAGCAATTCGCAATAGTTTTTTCCTTAGGAAATAGAGCTATTCGCAAAACTTTAAACGCGTTTTTCTCGAAATACGGTTTTTCAAAATGGCACGCAGCATCACTCGAACAATTTTCATTTTTTTTACTTGAAATTTTGACCAGATGTGAACATTAACATTATCTTGAGAATGTCGATCGGGATTTTCAATAACTTTATTTATTGATTTTTTATTAACAAAAAACTAGCCGTTTTTTTCGTCAAAAATCAATTTTTTTTTTCAAACGCACGCCAAATCCACAAAAATTGATACTTTTTAAAATCCGATCGACATTCTCTAGCTATAACCCTCTAGATTGATGGTTTTTTTTTTGTTCTAGATTCAAAAGTGCACCAGTGGTGCTGCGTGCCGCGGAGCCCTGCAAGCAAAACATGCCCCGGGAAGATAGCTGTGGAACCGCCATTTTGTTTTTTTTTGCTGTAAAAAAATTTGATAATAAAGTTTAATGTATGCCCGATAACACCCTTAAAAGTTTTTTTTCAATTACCTTCAATTTTGGAAGCAAAAAATTCGTGAAAAAACCTTTTTTTTTGGACCGTTACAGTGGCCTAACCCCTTAAGTGTAACAACTTTTATACCAATATCTATAATACAGACCTTAAAAAACAATGCAAGAAAATAGCCTTTTTTAGCGTCTAAAGTGAGACCCCTCAACCCTAGGACCCTACACATGGGTACCGCAAACCCCACATTTTAGTGAGAAATGTTAACACGATGTTTCTTGCTCTATTCAATCGCATTTTTCACGGTAATAAATTTATATTAGGTTTTTCTCGCAAAGCCTATTCCATTCGTCAGTTATCGAGAGTTCGATTTAAAAAAAAATCTCTCTACGACAAAAAGTTCGTTAGCAGCGTTGATTTGAAGTGCTGGGGTGTGCGCAAGCCTAGTGTAGGTTATTTGTTTCGTACAGATAGTGTAGGGTTCTAGGATTAAGGAGTTGCATTGCCAACCGCCCACCTCCATCATCAGACCAGCTCCATGCTACCATATTATTGCATTGTCACCGAAGTTACATACACTGAGAAAAGAAAATCGTTGAATGTGCAAAATGCATTTTGTTGTCTCGAAATTTTGTTGTTTTAACAGTTGCTCAGACATGCTAAATAAGCTACAGTTCACACCACTAAAACTATCAGTTAGATTAACAAAACGTGTTTTATGCCAACCAAAAATCAAGTTGAACGTATTTAAAGATACATTTTGTTAAGGGGTTACCCCCACTTGCGATGTTGAAAAAATCGATTTTTTTTTTATTGCATTTTTTTGAAGTATAAGTATCCGGGCCCATACTTCCGTATGGGCCCGGAATAGATGACTCTATGTAAGTTTACAAAAAAATATATTTTCTTCGTGTAAACTGAAATTGAAACTTTAAACGCGTTTTTCTCAAAATGGCATTTCTGAAGTCGGTGACCAAGATTACTCGAACACTAATGAACCGATCTTCTTGAAATTTTGCAGGCTTATTTAATACATAAAAATGTAGTCTTTAATCGTTCGATTTTTTTTTTCGTTAAAATCGTACCATTAACTTTGACTGCCCATGTAGGTTTCGCCAATCGAACCGTAACGGCCAATACTTGGGCCAATGTTGGCGGGGCGATGATCGATTACCCAATTGTACGCCAATGCTCGGCTGAGTATTGACTAGCCAACATTGGTTTGCCGATACGAGGCCAATGTTCGGCCAAATATAGACTCGCTAATCATTGGCTTGTCGATACGAGGCCGATGTTTGGCGAAGTATAGACTCGCCAATCATTGGTTTGCCGATACACGGCCAATGTTCGGCCAAACATAGACTCGCTAATCATTGGCTTGTCGATACGAGGCCGATGTTTGGCGAAGTATAGACTGGCCAATCATTGGTTTGCCAATACGAGGCCAATGTTCGACCAAGTATAGACTCGTTGATTATTGGTTTATCGATATGAGGCCGATGTTTGTCGAAGTATAGACTCGCCAATCATAGGTTTGCCGATACGAGGCCAATGTTCAGCCAAATATAGGCTCTCTAATCATTGACTTATCAATACGAGGTCGATGTTTGGCGAAATATAGACTCGCAAATCATGTTTTTCCCGATACGAGTCCAATGTTCGGCAAAATATAGACTCGCTAATGATTGGCTTGTCGATACGAGGCCGATGTATGGTGAAGTATAGACTCGCCAACGTTGATTCGCCGATACGAGGCCAATGTTCAGCCGAGTAACGCATGATCGAACCGCAATTCGTACATTGACGATTCATTGTTTCGCGTTGAAGTCATTGAGAGACGAGATAAATAGTTTTCACGAGTCCATTGGACATTACTCTTAACAAATATACTACCAAATCAAAGCACTCATTGTTGGCCGATTCTCAAACGAGCTCATACGCGATTCTCTGCCGATTTTTATGAGCCATCCTACACTGACAGAAAAATTCTATAAAAATTAACTAACCGCGTTTATTTACTTATTTTTTATTTGAATTAACTAGATTTCGTGAAATCAAATTTTTCCTATTGCATTCAATAATTGGAATTATTCATTTTAAATATATTTATTTATTGAAATTAAACTTGAACTG
Source organism: Ophion slaviceki (assembly GCA_944452715.1). Lineage (NCBI taxonomy): Eukaryota > Metazoa > Arthropoda > Insecta > Hymenoptera > Ichneumonidae > Ophion > Ophion slaviceki. The sequence continues at coordinate 38,514,932 of OX101784.1, forward strand.
ATGAACTAATGGTCCGTCTTTATTGCACCACACATATTAAAGGGTTGTGGGGGTGGAGAGGGTGGAGAGAGAGGAATTATATATATATATATATATATATATATATATATATTCAGGTTATGTTTGAAAATTCTATAACATGCCATTCGATAAAACTCTAATTATCACAATGATATTAACTATTTGATATAGTTTATGTGATAAAAATAATGTTAAGAATCCATTTGGTGTCTGATGCCATAACTGCGATTCAGATGTTACAAGTACTCGGTAGCATAGGGGCAGCATGCTTAGCTATGAGTAGGTAGGTTAAAGGTTCGAGTCCCATATAGGTGAAATATTTTCTTCGAACTGATCGTTTCGAAAGACCAGGTAATGACGAATTACAATACAAAAATAATTATTTTTTTTTGTCAATGCAGGACCAATTTTGTTGATCTATATCGGGTCACAATTATCCGCCAAGATTCGGTCGATAATCGGGCCAAGCTCGAGTGCCAATGATGGCAATCTTAGCGGGGACTTATTGTTGGCCGATTCTCGAATGAATTCCTACGCGATGCTCGGACGATTCTCATAAGCCATTCTAGGGCCAATATTGATTGCGAATATCGGGCCGCTCTTATCATCCGAGGCTCGGTCGATGATCGGGCCAAGCTCGAGTGCCAATGTTGGCAAGCTCGGCGTCGAGCATCGGCCAATCGTTGGCCACTACCGATCATCCTACATGGGTGTCCGCCATTTTGTGAAAAATGAATATTTTTTAAAATCCTTCGTTTAAAGACTAGTTTATACTTATATTTGACTAAATCAATCCGCTTTTTTTCAGATGATCCACTTCGCCGCAATGTTGGTCACCGCAAACCGTGTATATAAAAACATTATTTCATTGACGGCCATTTGCCACTAAACAATGTAATATTTTTCAATAAAAAAATTACTGAAAGTTCTTCAAGATGTGTTCTTTAAGATGGTATATTGATCGATTAAAAAAGTTTTGTAGTTTTCTTTTAAAAAAATCATGAAAAAGGCCTTTTTTTGCGCTACAAGTGGGGGTAACGCCTTAAACCAGCTGAATTTTGGATGGATGAACGAATTATTTTTTTCAGTGTAGGTACGCCAAATTTCGACTCAAGCAGATGCCAGCAAGTGCTTGAAAAATGGATCACAAATTGTGAACCGTAAAGACGTACGAACGAAGAAAGTCAAATAAAAGCTTGTAAAGAGGTTAAAATCACACAAGTTCGTAGACTCGAGAAGTGCCGAATCTCCGAAGGATTGGAATATCTGATTGATGATAAAAACGGGTTGGTTGCTATTTATCTTTTCACCTTGTAAAATGAAGAAAATAATGGTTGCGACCCACGGAGGCGCCTGAAGTGAGCCGGCGGGTGGGTAAAAGTAGGGAATTCGAGATGAAACGAGAAAAGATAAGGAAGCTGGGAGGAATATGGAAAGAAATGAAAACAGACGGGTCGTCGAGTAAAGAGGGTGTCAGGACACTCGGTCAATGCCATCCTCGTAATGCAAGGCTTGGTGGCGCGAAAAGCTCCCTCACCCTCTTTCTCTCCCCCCCCCCTCTCTCTCTCTCTCGCCGCGTCTCTTCCCCGGTTGTTCCTTCGAAACCAGCGGAAAAGAAGGAAGAATGGCGATTTGCCTAATGAGAAGGTGGAGATTACGACTTTCGCAATCCAGTGCCGGGGATATCGTGCCTCGACGAGGGCACCGGAGAGAATAATAAAATGGGAAAAGAGCGAGGGAACGAGGCGCACAGATGAGAGTAAACGATAAAGGAGAAAAAGGTTTGGGCCGAGGTAAAAAAAATAAATGAAAAAAAAATAGACGATACAGAACATGAAAGAGTTCCTCTTTTAAATTATCCTCTCTTTCTCGCTACCGTGAGGTTTCTTTGCCCTCGACTTCCCAATTAATTAGAACCCTTGAATCCATTTTTTTACTCGCCTCGTCATTTTTTAATCCCATCCCCCCTCTAACGTATGACTTCGCAGGCAACTGTGCGAATAACGCGCATAATATTTCCAGCGCGTAATAACAATGAAACGAATGGAAATGGACTCGCTGAGAGCACTAATGAAGGAGAAAAATCTTGGTAACGATCTTTGACTACGGACGAGCGAGTGCGCGGCTCGCGGGGTAAAATCGCAAGAAGCAAAAGCAACGCGAGAAGACGGTGTACGAGCGGAAATAAAATGGGACGTTGGCCAAAACGATGTTTACCGCGCTATATGAGAAAAGATTGGAAAGCCAGGATTTTCGCAATTCGCGCTCTTGTCGGGTAGTCGAATTTTTTGACGGAGCCTTCATTCAGGATTGCGAGGCTACAGTGCAAGCTTGCACAAAGCGGCGCTTCTCGGATAGTCGCCTCGCCAGGCGAAGCACCGCAAATTCATTTATCTCCTATGCTCCTTGGTATGCCTTGCGATCACGATGTCTTCAAGGGAGAGCACCACTGTGACGGGCCGAAAAAGGTAATTTTTCCGATTTTTTTGTCTAGTAGATTATTTATTTGGGATTTACATTAATTAATGTTTTATTTAGAGAAATTATACATTAACAACGTTATTGAGGTATAACAAAGCTGCTGTATAATAACTGTGGCCAAACGGCCGGATCGATAACTCAAAAATGGTTCGTCAGAAAAATAAAAAAGATTTATAATCTATATAAATGTAGTTTTCGTTGAACGTAGCCGTTTTTTAAAAAAAAATCACAAAATAGCGTGTGTTTAAAAGAAGGTTCAATTTTGGCGAAATTTTTAGTCATATTCGGGGGCTTAAGAAATATTAAATTTAAAAAAAACAACTACGTACAACGATAGCTACTGTAATTACAAAAACCTTGATTGAAAAAAATTGAAAATCGGACGATTATCGCTACCGTTATGATTCCGGCCAGATCTAGAAAATTCGTTTCGAGAAAAACGCGATCGAAAGTTTTCATGTACGTCCATCGTTGCTTTACCCACTTTCTCCAAATTGTCTGTAACTTGGTCAATTTTCAATATTTTGACGTCAATTTTTTTTTCACACATTCTTGCATGTGTATACTTGGAGAAAATGCAAAAAAAATCGAGTTTTGTACCCGTGACAGGGGTGTTCCGTCTTAAATGTTCACTCTTGTTACTTGATGACTTTTTATCTCCTGCCCTTGAAAACAATTCGAATGAAATTATTTTCTAAGCAAAATTGCTGACCACCGCAGCTGCCGATGCAGCATTGGAGACCCCGACTTTTCGATGTACTCGAAACCCGGGAGATACCCTGGATTCGCACTGAATGTTAGTTCCATTTGGACTCTGCGCGTACATAAAACATGGTTGAATTTCGAAAACTTCGACTGTAGAAGAAAGGACGTAGGTGTAGGTTGGATGGAGTGTGTAGTGGCGCGTTTGGGTAACGGAAAAATCGCCACACAGTGCCTATTCAGTAGGAGATAGGTGTAGTGTGGAAAAGTCTCCGCCGGAAGCTTGCGAAATACATAGTGGTCGACGTCAGACGTCCGACCGACGTTTTGCCGAATCTTTCGGAAAGGAAGAGAGAGAGAGAGAGAGAGAGAGAGAGAGAGAGAGAGAGAGAGAGAGAGAGAGAGAGAGAGAGAGAGACTTGCATCTTGTTGGTGAACTGAGGTGGAACTAGGATCCTTCGTTCTCAATTTAGTTGCCTCAATTCGTAACTATCCAGTCCTACATACGAATCGAGACTCAAGGAAAAAAAATTCCAAGGATATTTCGAGTACAAAAAAGACATCTCTTCCAGACTACACGATTCCACAAACGAGAAAGGATGGCAGAAAAGGAATTTCGTTTCATGTTACATTCGTGGGAAATCGATAAAAACTCTATCGTATGTAGCTGTCGTTTATTGTGAAAAGTATATTTTTAAGCTGACGCGAAAAATTTGCAATCACAGGACCCACGTAATATATATTTTTTTCCAATAGTGTTTGTAAATCTTCATGGACGATAAATTGAGATTACTGACGGATTATTTAGCGCACTAGAATGATAAATTTCTCGATAAATTACGAGATTAGCAGCAACGCGGTATATGAATTCCAATCCAGTCATTCCACAACGAACGGATATAATTTATCGATGGGGTTGAATGAGCTTGGGGCCCAAAAGGTCGATTTTCAATATTTTAAAATGATGACAATATTGGGATAACAAGGTCACGGATTGAAACAGAATTAATAAATAGTCTTGATAATGTTGAGGTTTTTATTCATTAAAAAATATTTATAAACAATGGAGTTATTATTATTTAAACAAAGTGCCATCGATGCTGCATGGCCAATCGTCGTGGGTGATTCTGGCAACTAGGGTCATCCGAAATAAAAAATTAAACTATGTACGTTTAGTATAATAACAAATCTTTCGTACAATCGGATACTTATTAGAAATTTCGAAAATTATGACAATGGCAAGCTGTGGAAAATACGTTCGATTTTCGACAAAAAAACAACTTTAAAGGGGAGACCATCTACGCGGCCAAAAAATAGCTATTTTTGAAGATATTTTTAAATAAGGACTGTCTGACTATTACAACTTTGTACACGTTTCAATTTACATTCTGACTATTTGACAATACTGTTTTTTTTCTTATTCAAATTGTCGGATGTACAACTCGGTATTCTCGAAAGGCCACATCATGAGGTGGACAATTGTTTGCATTCTAGCGTCGGTTGTAATTGTCTGAAACAGATGAACCAAATATTTTTTCAAACTTTACATCCATATGCTGGCGGTGAACCAAAAGAATGAAAATATATAGAGATTTCGCAAGATGGCAACGAGTGAGGCAACGGCAAGGGGTGAGATGAGATCAGAACTTTCAAAAAATCGACTTTTTTACATTTTCTTGAAGTATGATGTTTCGAAAATATTCCCTGAAAATTTCAAGTCAATTCGATGAATAGTTTCCGGGATATCCCACAATTAGTGAAGGAGCGTCGGGTCCCCAACGTATAGACATGGCTGACAAACGCGCAAACGATAATACCCGGAAAGGCAGAATGCTTCAAAAACAACAACAAATTAATATTTTAGAAGCTTCCACTTCGGCAGAAGCCCTATTGTAAGGGCCAGGAATTGATGATTCGATGTAAGTGATTTTTTAATTAGTATTTCTATACATGAATCAAGTGTAAAATTGGAAAATTCTTTCAGAAATAAAAAAAATGTATTACTCAAAAACTATGAACTTTAGCAAAATTTTATAAAGAATACTTTCGTTTTAAAATTGCCCAAAATCTTTTTTTTAATAATTCATCCCGAAAAACTATAATTTTTTGAAAAATTGTTTTAACAATTGACTTTAAACAATTGAATGCTCGACTTTTCGGCAAAAAAATTGTGATATTCGGATTCCGCGGATCAAAATACATTTAAAAAAAGTTTAGCTTCATCCATCGAGCTCAAAATTTTACGAACATGTTATACCGTATCCACATCAAAAACCTTTAAACGCGTTTTTCTCGAAACTATGTTTTTCAAGTCGGTGACCACTATAATTCAAAAACCACTCGATGGATTTTGATGGAATGTGATGTGCTGATTGATACCATTACAAACTAGTCCTCATTCGAAGGGTTTTCATTTTTGTTGAAAATTTCTATTTTTTTAACAATAAAGGAGCGATTTTTTTGTCAAAAATCGAAAATTATCTGTCGGAAGCCGCCATTTTGTTAATTAAAAAAAAAGCTTCGATTAAGGACCAGATTTATTATTAACCCTCAATCCATGAAGGGGGGTCAAATCTGTCCGAGCAAAAATTAGAAAAACGCATTTTTTTCCGCGCAATGCTTGATATCTGTTAAAAAAAATATATTAAAAATAATAATATCCCAAAAACTCCTGTTCGTCCTCCAAAAGTACATTCTAAGAATGAACCATGAATTTTTACAGATTTTTTATCAATAATTCTGGGTGTGGTGGCGCACAGACGAAAATGACCCCCCTTCATGGATTGAGTATGCCGAAAAACCCTTCATGGATTGAGGGGTAAACTAATGATTTTTTGTGGTTTTTTTATTTCAGATGCTCCGATAAAATTTTATGATGGTCACCGCAAGCACTACATGCCGAAGGGGTCCGACAAAGATGGCGATATTCTTGTAAATAATCAATTTTTTTTGAAAATTTGTAGAAGTCAAGTTTAAATATAACATAAAAAGTTTGTGTAACCACTTTTGTAAAACAAACTTAATTACTATAAAAAAAAGTATTGAAAATGCTCGTTTTTTCATGCCTCTGACTGCATCTCACCCCTCAAAAAAGTCAATTTTGTCATTTTTAATCAAATTTCCGCAATATTTTGAGAAAAAACTATATTTTCTGATCCGAATTTCACACGTTTTTTTGGTTCACCGATAAGCTGACAGTATAAGGAAGGGGTGTACCAAGTTTCGCCAAAAACGGTTGCACAATTTTTGAAAAATCATACTACCGGTTTGGATAAATGAACTTTTGAGGAAAACGCTTTTCAAATTTAACAAGTGGAAACTGACTGATTTTGACGTCTCACCGGCCAATCAGCGATCCCAGATCGATGCGATCCCAGCGATTCATCATCAGATGAATCTTTATAAATAGGCAAAAAAGCTTATGAACATCAGCATTAAGAGGCGCAGGGTGTTTAAAAATTCCACCAGCAGTCTGAGCCTTTCGCCACTTCCACCAGCTATCAGCTCCTGGCGGGCAGTCCTCGGATAGTCTACAATAACATCGGAAATACTTGTTATTTTGTTTTGGGAATTCAATATCACATCCTCAACATATTGAGCTCTCATTTTATGACAAGAAAAAATCGATTTCTAAAGCTGTCAAATGGCGTTAGCCCTTAATAATTTGTTATTAACAAATCGATGGACATATGAAAAAATCGTTCGGTCATACGATAGAAAATGTTACGAACGATGCTCCGTCCGAATTTGAAGTGAATCGGCAAGTACACTGAGAGAAAAGTTCATGTATTTACTACAAACATCCATGGTAAAAGAGGGGATAGTAAAATTCGTTATGGTATATTGACACCGAAATCATAATATGGTTAAGCGAAAAGTATACCTACAATTGCGATTTGGGTGGCGTGTTTGACTGTCTATTATCCCCGAAATAATTATTCACTATTGTAAAAGGCTTGACAATATAGATATGGTTAATTCATTGCTATAACAAAATTGGCGTACAAATACTAATGTTGTAAAGTGTACGGTAAGTTTTGTTCAGTCAAACTTCTACTATTCTTTCCAAGTTTGTACAGTTCATATGGTTAACATTAACGTTTTTCGCATACGATTCGTTAGAAGACCTTATGAAAAGTGACTGCTCGATTTTTTTTTAGTAAAGTTCACTTATAGCGAAGACGTAAATTATTTGCAATTCGAGTAACCGCAGCTTAAGAGTTGTAAGAACTCCGCATGTCTCACAAACTGTTACATAGTATGTTTGTTGCATTCAAAAATAGGATATCAGTTCAACACTTTTTCTTGTAGTTCACCTTCTGTTCTTGTAGGACACATCTTACTATGTATTTAGCAAGTCGTATTATATAATTTGGTATAAATCACTATTATATGGTACAAAACTATTGTGAAGCGCCAAAAATCCATTTCAACAGTGACTTAGATTATAAAAAAAAGATCTGCGCAAAATTTCACCTAAATTGCAGGTAACAGCTGTTCGGAAGTACAGCCGGAATTACTTTCGTCTTTTATGCCATATCTGTGCTAAAGATGCAAAAAGTACTCGGTAGAGTACTGTCAGCGTGCGAAGGAGAGGCAGAAGGTGGACAGTTGGTTCTGGGTTCGATTTCGATTAGGCGAAATATTTTCTTCGAAATAAATCATGACAGGGGATCAGAGAATGGTGAATTATAATAAAAAATCATCGAGGTAGAACTCTCAGTTGCGTATATTATTTTATTTTGGATTTATGAAATATTCTATCCATTTAGTAGGCGGGCATTGATGTCTTGTACTAATACTTAGATAGAACACCAAATACGCAGATAGCAGGGCGTATCTTATAATATGGTACCAATGACTATAAACATCATCGCAAATCACAGGCAACACTTTTAATCAATGTATATATATATATATATATATATATATATATTAGCTCACTATTAGAATCTTCGGGAAGTAAATTTTTGATAGTATCAGGGAATATCTATTTTATGAAAACCTACTATATTATATAGCATTGAAGAATAAACGTATGTTTGTAAGATTGGAGGTTGCGGTTGAGGGGCCAGTCTACTTTGAAAATTTCAAAAAATCGGTTTTTTTCACTGGTTTCGAAAGTGCAAACATTCAGACATATTGTGACAAAATTTTATGAAAATCCGAGCTCTGTAAGTATTTTTTTTTTTTTTACCTGAACGTTAGGACCTCATTTCGTCTATATAGCGCGCTCGGCCAATCATCAATCAAAAAAACGCGTTTCTTTCACTTTTTCGTTTTTCATCTGGGATTTTTTTATTTTTTTGATAAAACTTAAATCCAAGGGTCATTTTGTAGCTGGTGTCATACTGAATCTAATGGACTTTGATTTTTTGTTTCAGACAAGCCATTGCCGAGTTGTGATGGAGCTACCTAGGCCCACCTATTTTTGAGGCGTTACGTTAAACTATAGTTTTTGCACTTAAAAATGAATAAAAATGAATTCATTTTTTTAAATGTATTTCACGATTTTATTTATTAAGCCCAACAACTTTTAGATTCATATCTTTATAAAATCCTCAAAAAAAATCGCGAAAATAGCCTTTTTTCGTGGCTCCAAAGTGGCCCCTTAACATATGTGTATAATTCATGCAACTGCTGAAATATCAATAAGCAGCACTATACTTTCGGCAGTAACTATGGCTATAAAATATTACTGTCTCCTCAGGGAAAAACAAAATATAGTTAAAATATGGTTGAGAACACCATTCATTTCTCTCAGTGAAAATTTCAAAATACGACTTGCACCGCTTCATGAATAATAATTTCGGGAAAAATGCAAAAAAAAGGGTAAATCTCAGTTTCAGTTGCGTTACCATCGGACACTCGTCTCAGCGATCACCCATCCGAGTATTGGCCCAGGCGAACGCTGCTTGACACGGGAGACGCAGCCGCAAGCCGACCACGTGTCCACCTCGTGTTTTTTTTTATCTCGTGTACATGGTTCGACTGTGATAAGATCCTTTGGGTAGCAAGTAGAAAGACGTCGTCCGTGGTCGGACGTAGAAAAGTTCTCAGCAGTGATAAAGAGCTTGCAGCCTCGCTATATATTACTTTGTATGGTTGCAGTGATAAAGCCCTGTATGTGGTCAGACAAGTGTAAAGGGAGTGAGACCAAGGGAGCCAAGTTATACGGTGCACTGGAAGTCTCTCCTGGATTCCGGCACGGATCCGTGCTCAAAGTATAAAGAATGTTGCCGCGTCCGAGACTAGTGTACGTGTACAAGGATAGCTTAAGGAAGAGAAACGTTTTCGAAGCTTTTCCAGCTCCATTGAATGTCGGCAACGTGGCATGGCGTTTCGGTCGATTGCATCCGCCGAACGGTACAACCTCGACATTCAACGATGACGAAAGCCCGATCGGGAGATTCATCCACCTCCCTACAAAACAATGTCCGCTTTTTCGTTACGTTGGAAAGAGCCTAATGACCATTCGAAATTCACTGCAACTGTCATTCCCTCGCGCTACTCGACTTCGATCGTCGTAACTTTTGACACGAAAAAACAACAAGCAAATGTGATGAAATTTATCTGGACCCAGATGAGCGAAGGAATTCAGAAGCCCGAACGAATCTAAACGAGCTTTTTCTCGTCGCCGAATCTCACCACGCTCGTGCGAAATCCTAATTGACGTCGAAGGTCACGATCATCGAGCAAAGTTCACACATAATTGTACATCCGCGAAGGGTCTCACGGATTTTTCAACACGATGAAAAAACTGCTAAGCTCCGCAAGCAGGAATTGCCGGAAGGGCTGAATTATGTAATATCGGAGATACGTTGGTCGAAGGAAGTAACGGGGAGTTTTACAACCTAAGCAACCTGGAAAAGTTACCTTTTCGATTCCAGCGCGTGGTTGTATAAACGGCCAAGAGCTCCCCGGAGCTTCATTAGCAGATCCGAGAACGTTGGAGGTGGCTGATTTTTTATTTATTTTCCGTTCTCCTAAAACCCCCGTTCTTTCACCCCTTCAGGCTCATCGCCGTCGTTCTCCGTGAACCGCAGTTCCGAGAGACCACACACGTACGGGAAAACCTTCCGGCACCTGACGAGGCTTGCGAATCGTGGTGAAGACGCGAGAGGACACGACGTCAGGACTTTTCGAAGCGCTCTCTCTCTCTCTCTCTCTCTCTCTCTCCCTCTCTCTCCCCCCTCCCTCCTTCCCGCCCCTCTGTCTTTCTGCCTCTCTCTCCGTGCAAGTTTCGTTGCCTCGGGCGTGCGCTTATAGTTGTTCGGGAACTTTTAATTTTTATCGCCGCAACGAGAAAAGCCGCGAGCGAACGGACCTGGGAGAGAGAGCCAGCCCGCGTGTCGGCAGAGCGGAAAAAATAAAATAAAAAAAACCGGGAAAAAATGAACGATAAAGTATATATGAGAAAAGAGAGGATGACGGAAGAGGCGAAGAGGGAAGGTAAGAAAAGCTGTTCGGGGTTAAAGCTCCCGCGCTGCCTCGGGAGCTCGCGTTCAACAGTAATGGCGGGGGTTGAAGCGAAAGCTCTTCGATATTCCGAGTGGCGCGCACCGCGGATCGTTTCGACTTTTTTACTTCTCTGCCGCCGCGCGTATATCTCACGGATCTTTTTACCTCAAATATTGATCTATCCCGCGAACTCATAAAATAATAACCACCTGCGGACTCTCGTGAAATAAGGATTTCCGTGTTGCCTTCGACACATCATGTGTGTAGATATATATATATATATATATATATACAGGGCGACAATTGTAAGGTGGTCATGTCTTTTTAAGGGGCTTGCGCGACCGAGAAACGTATGATTTTCAACGGTTTAGGGTAGGGAAAACGTAATTATATTTTGAGGACGGCAGAATGGTGATAATTTAATTCCACATACGAAACACTCCGGGAAAACATTTTTTTGCATCCTGTCATAGAGAAAAATATTACTGAAGATGCATTTGAAGGGCTTGCACCACGTTAAATTTTTTGAAAATGTTATATTTTTGGTTTTCAACGGAACTTTGAAGTCTAACATTTTGAAAACATTCTCGTAAAAATTTCAAGTCGATTCGTTAAACATTGAGGGAGTTATTTACAGGCAGGATTCTCGAACCGGCGAATTATAAACGCGTGTTTCTCAAAATGACTTTTTCAAAATCGATTACCACGATATTTCAAAAATCACTGCACCGATCAACTTCAAATTTCACAAGCTTTCATTCACATTTCAAAAAGCAGTGCTTGGAAAAAGGGCATTTTTTCCGGTGCATGGTTTTTTTTTATTAACGAAAATAAAGCGTTTTTTCACACTGACAAGGGGACAGTACGGCAGTCGGATTTTTGTAATTTTTCGTACTCATGGTACGTGAAGTTCAGAGCTCGAATATTAATATCCCAAAGCAGTTCGACGCCATATTCAGAAATTTTCGAGAAAATTGACTTTGAAGTTTTCGAGCGCACTCTTATCCCACAAAGATGCAACGATATTCGAACCGGGCTCGTGGCGTACCCGGTAGCGCTCGAGTCTAGTAATCGCGGGGTCGCTGGTTCGAGTTTCACTTCGAAATTTTTTTTTTGTTTTTTCATTTTTTTTTAATTCGCATACCTCCGTCATTTAAATATCCCGATAAATTTTTGTTGTATATAATCACATATTATTATATATTATTAATATAATATATCTATATATGTTTATATATGGACAAAATCCATATATAGTTATTTATGTACAAAATTCATTATAGTTATACATAATTATATATTTTCTCATATATGATCATATATTATTTATATATAACAATAGGTGGATATTTATAAAAAAATAAAAAAATAATCCCGGGATAAAAATCATAAAATCTATGCTAATTCACATATATGTGAATTAGCATAGATTTTATGATTTTTATCCCGGGATTATTTATTTATTTTTTTATAAATAATCACCTATTATTATATATAAATAATATATGAGAAAATATATAATTATGTATAACTATAATGAATTTTGTACATAAATAACTATATATGGATTTTGTCCATATATAAACATATATAGATATATTATATTAATTATATATAATAATATGTGATTATATACAACAAAAATTTATCGGGATATTTAAATGACGGAGGTATGCAAATTAAAAAAAAAATGAAAAAAAAAATTTCGAAGTGCGACTCGAACCAGCGACCCCGCGATTACTAGACTCGAGGGCTACCGGGTACGCCACGAGCCCGGTTCGAATATCGTTGCATCTTTGTGGGATAAGAGTGCGCTCGAAAACTTCAAAGTCAATTTTCTCGAAAATTTCTGAATATGGCGTCGAACTGCTTTGGGATATTAATATTCGAGCTCTGAACTTCACGTACCATGAGTACGAAAAATTACAAAAATCCGACTGCCGTACTGTCCCCTTGTGAGAAAAAAAATCATTGATACAATATCGTTGGTGTTATTGAATGAAATTTCGTTAATTCAATTGTCAAATTGTTGGTGTAAATAATCGGATTTATTAGTCCAAACAAAACGCTATTGACTTTCATAACATGATAAAATTAAAAGTTTTTTCTTCATTCAAATGATATATTGTTAGCCGAGAACAATATTTTATTGAAATTATCTAAAAAATGATCGCGAACAAATGATATAGTTTTGAATGCATTTTCTGCAACGAACAAAAAAAGCGTTTCAATTCATAACATGAGTAAAGTTCATTCGAGTAAACAAGAAAAAATGAATATCGCTCTTTTGATTCAGATAAAAATTTTATTCAGTAAATATGGTTTTTTATTTTTTTCACCATATCCGATATTGATTTCCAAGTACATTATTCGTTAAAACATTAATATTTTATCTTGATTGAAAAACATTAAGCAAATGTCTGAATAGGTTAAAAAATTATACGAAAATAAAACTTATTTCTTGCACATCTGGTTGAAAAAAAATGCAACCAAATCATGGCCGGGAGCCACCGAAATTATAGGTATGAGGAAACCCGTAGTTCTCGGACTAACCGCTAGAAGCCGCACGCGCGCTCGTTTCTCGTAAGCGTAGCGTGAACCGAAAATCTACTTAAACGCCGGAGAAACTCTAAAGAGTATCGCTTCGTGGCCCGTGGCTAAGATTAAAGTGTAGCATCTGTTCTCATCAGTTGAATATCTGATATTCTCTCCATGGATATTCCATTGGATATCTGATATTCCCTCCACTATTATCGTGGATGATCATTATAATGCTCACTTTTTATTTAAGATTTAAAACAAATTGAAAAACTTACGTCCCATGGCATATTCGTTTCGATGCAGTATAGAAATAATTAATTCTATTGATTATATTTTTGTACGAAATAAAAAATGTCATAGCAACCGCTTAATTATTTCATCCATACGTCTACGGATTGTATATAGAATTATTTCAATAGAATATAATTTTATTTGAAGGATTATGTTGATATTCAGAGAACAGAAAGAGCTTTTTCAAAAAAAATAATATGTTATTTATATCAATCTCATTGTCCAATATTTTCTAGTATTGTAACAATCTTATATATCGGTGACACCCCGCAGCAGCACATTTATTTGGATCAACCATATATTTTTTTGATTTAATTAATTTTTTTTCTCACTGCACCGAAAATCAACATGTTCACTTTGGACAGCACCCTTTTAAAAAAAATCAATACTTTATTAAATCCTTCGTCCAAGCACTGAATAATTTCATGCAAAAACTATATGTTTTTGATTTTTTTACTTCGGACGATTTGTTTCCGAGCAGCAGTAGTCACGAAGAACGTTTTTCCAACAGCATGCACAACCATTGTATCTACCACATTTATAAATATTTTTCAATAGAAAAAATTGTAAACGATACTTGGAACCATTCTCTATGGTACAAAAAAAAGTGAAAACCTGCACACATTTTACCAGGAAATATTCCACTGTTTCCGGCCACCAGCTAGATGTAACCTGATAGAGCGGATAAATGGAACTTAATTCCATTCGAAAAAAGCTCTTTTTAGTATTTTGTGTTCGGAATTCAATTATCTACATTCTGTTGAACTCGAAATACAATTTTGTTTTTTTTTCCAGAATGCTTGATTGTCTCTGGCAAATACTACTGATCACGAATATACGCTATATTCTTTTTCGTCGAGGACTTGAAAAGTCATTGAATATAATATTCTTGTCGATCGCAAAATTTTGCGCCCCGCCCATAAAAGGCATCTGGCTACCTCACAATGGTCACCCTGTCTATATATATATATTGGATGGACTAAACTTTGGATCCTTCCGGTGTGCGAGGACATGGAAGCAACACTTTTTTTACAGTGCGTCACCAGCACCAGAGACCCCCAAAGTTCCATCCCGCCAACCCCTAAAGTTCAGCAAAACGTGGCATTCAACCGAATACTCAAATGAAAAACAGAAAAAAAACCCATTTGAGGGTAAAAAGACACATGTGCGTTCAACCTACATGTGCAACCACCATATCCAAAATAATTGAGAATCGGAAGTGAGGACAAAATCCGTTACTTTTGGAACTCTGAAACAAGTCTCCAAGGACTTTAAGAAATCCGAAATTGTCTTTCTTTTCGTCCCATCTAATTTTTCATTTGCAAGAATTCGGTCGAAATAATTCAATACTTCACTGCGATTTCTCGCATACTTGCCGAACTTTAGTCGCTGAACGTTGTTGAAATCACAGGAACGCAATGAAGCCGGTGCTCGTCTGTGGTCGCGGGCCCGATAAATTCCTCGCCCTGTACGTGGTGCGCCCGGCTCTTGTGCTGTGACAAAGGGCTCTGCCCTTGTGGCCAGTTGGAAGAAATTTGAAAAAACAACTGGTGCGCACAGTGGACTACGAGGTATATATATATGCGAATAATATATGCCGAACGTGCGGAGTACGTGCACGAAGTTGTTTCTACTTTTTTGTTGCTTCTCTCCGAGAGGTTAGCACGCGCACCGAACGATTGAGAGATACATGCGCATGTAGATATAAAGCTGAAGCAGTGACGGGGAAGAGAAATTGACGGCGGTATATAAATGTTGGTTATTCGGGCGCCAGTAGGATTGAATCGGGCGCGTAGCGGAGACTCGACCATTTCTCTCTCTCTCTCTCTCTCTCTCTCTCTCTCTCTCTCTCTCTCTCTCTCTCTCTCTCTCTCTCTTTCTGCAACGATATATCGATGGGTAGCTCTGAGGGGATTGATTACGACGAGAAGTCGAAAAATTTCGATTCGACTGTATGGGAAAAAGTCTGTCTCTCTCTCTCTTTCGCTCTCGCTCTCGCTCTCTCGCTCTCGCTCTCTCGCTCTCGCTCTCTCGCTCTCGCTCTCTCGCTCTCGCTCTCTCGCTCTCGCTCTCTCGCTCTCGCTCTCTCGCTCTCGCTCTCTCGCTCTCGCTCTCTCGCTCTCGCTCTCTCGCTCTCGCTCTCTCGCTCTCGCTCTCTCGCTCTCGCTCTCTCGCTCTCGCTCTCGCTCTCTCGCTCTCGCTCTCGCTCTCGCTCTCGCTCTCTCGCTCTCGCTCTCGCTCTCGCTCTCTCGCTCTCGCTCTCGCTCTCGCTCTCTCGCTCTCGCTCTCGCTCTCGCTCTCGCTCTCTCGCTCTCGCTCTCGCTCTCGCTCTCGCTCTCGCTCTCGCTCTCGCTCTCGCTCTCTCTCTCTCTCTCTCTCTCTCTCTCTCTCTCTCTCTCTCTCTCTCTCTCTCTCTCTCTCTCTCTCTCTCTCTCTCTCTCTCTCTCTCTCTCTCTCTCTCTCTCTCTCTCTCTCTCTCTCTCGCTCTCGCTCTCGCTCTCTCGCTCTCGCTCTCGCTCTCGCTCTCGCTCTCGCTCTCGCTCTCGCTCTCGCTCTCGCTCTCGCTCTCGCTCTCGCTCTCGCTCTCGCTCTCGCTCTTGCTCTTTCTCGCTCTCACTGACTCCAGCGATACGTGGATCCGTAGTCCTGCGGAGGAACTAATTCACGTATATATAGACACCATTCATGCTTTTTCGTTGAGGATAGAGAATAATCGCAAGGAGACGAAGAGAACGGTCTCGGTGGTCGGGTAACCGAAATATATACCAGGTTGGCCCTCTATCGTCGGAGTTGTATATACGGCACTGGGCTGACGAGCCGCCATTTGTCTGTGTGACAAATTGCTAGTCGCAATTAGTTACCAAAGTTTCGTGAGCGGATGTCCCAGACGTGTGGTACTTGCTGCCGGTACCGCTGCACTCCCGTACACCTATATACCCACGGATACGTGAGAAAAAAGTGATTTTGAAGACGTTCGCGTTCGAGGACGGTCCTCGCAGTAGTGCCCCTGTATACGGCATAACGTAAAGCTCGATGTCTCCAAAAGCCCTACTGGAAAACGTGAGCAAGTTTGTATGAAGATAATTTCCAGGACCGCCCACGCGCCAAAATCAACAATTCGTTTTCAAAGATTTAAGGATTGTCCTCAAAACCGCCGGATGCACCGATAGCCAACGTTAGATAGATACAACGAATGCGAAATCTACTATTCCCACATAGGTACATATATATGTACACACAGGCATTGCGTTCACACATACCATCTTGTTACGAATTAAAAGGGCGCAACTACACTTTACGTTAGTCGTAGAAGCGTGTGGCGTTACGTCCTTCCGTCCATTGGCGCGGTCACCCACATCTTCCGTGTGTAACGCGCCACTTTCATCTGTTCCCGTTTAACACACCAGCACAAAAATTCTTCTATTCCTCGCGATGCAACTGTCCCTGGTCCCAAACCCTTCACCCTCCGCCCCTTCCACGTCACCGTTGTACTTTCCCCATCTTTCTCCCGCTCATCCTATTCATCCGCAGTACGTGCGTTGGGCACCTCGCCTTTTGCTCCCTCGAGAGCTTCAGGAATCAACGCAAAAAGCCCGAGAGAGACACGTTGCAAGGAACGCCAGATGCGAGCGCAGGGTTAGCAAGCTTCAAGGACCTCGGGTGCGAGTTGGAGAAAAAAAGCTGGGGCTTCGTGAGTTGTGGACCTTATCTCGCGTGCCGCTCTCGAATGCTCTTCCGTGCGTCCGTAACGAATAGTGAGCAATATGGTTTCTACTTATGTGCGTGGCGAATTTCGAATACGTATGTATAAAAATATGGGAGACAGGATCGCAACGATGAAGTGGGATAAGAGCTATGGATTCTATTAGACCATGCCACGTTATAACTCTACGTATCTGTATGCATACGAGAAATTGTATTTGTTAACATAAATTTGTATTTGTTTCAAAAGCTCGCTATGTAACAGGACTTAGGCCAGGCCCTGATCCGCCGTTCCCTTTTACGGGAACTGGACGGGACAACGAGAACTCGGAAGGCTTTTGCCGACCTACCCGAGTAAAATAGATAGTATTAGGTGGTATACTGATACAGTAGAACCTCGTTTATCCGACCTTCGATTAACCGACGTTCCGCATTATCCGAGTCACTTAACTCATCCGAGTCCTCCGCATCATCCGAGGTGGATCCTCGGATAATACGGAGAATCTCCGATAAAACGGAACAATCTACTATGCCTATGCGTGAAGTAGTCCTATATCGCTACTGTTTTTCGTATTATCCGAGATTTCACTTATCCGAAATACCCTCTTCCCATATTACCTCCGATGAGCGAGGCTCTATTGTACTTATTATCCTTCTGCACTCGAGAGGTGATTGTCGCTCATCATTCACTATCCGACGGTTATTTCACAAATATCGCAAAATCATATGCATAAGTGCACACTGTAAGCAGCATACGTGGTACAACGCACAAGGCGAAGTTTTATCCTTGTACGATGGTACCTTGCTTACGCGAACCGCTTCGCTTGTAGCCACCTGGCGGATTATTGGCGAAATACATTTAGGTGTCTTTCCGGTCAGAACATTGATATTTCCCAACATGGCGACAAGGCGTTCAAAAACCACAAATCACCTGCTTCACTTTTTTGCCTCATTGAATAATTTGGCCATTCGTTATGCTCAAATAATTAGTTATTGTAATCCTGGTATTTTTGACAAGCATTCTTATCCTCATCGATTATCGTTGATGAAATAAATGCTTTCAATGGTGAACAGAATTACAACAGATGTATTAGAGTGTTGTCCGCGTTTCTTGGCACAGTCAATTTTTTTCCTTTTATTTTCCCCGGACCCGCTCCGCTGCCTGCAAACATAATGATAAGCATTAGTACTATGCCTATAATGATCCGATGGCAAAAGGGTTACTTATCCGCCATCTCCGTTGAGTGTCCTCGGGGTACTGCTCTGTCACGGTACCTCCGCCGGTAATACGCCGGAGCACCTTACCGTCGGTCTCTCCACCGATAGCCCACCAGGACATTCCTCCGTCGAGGATTCTCGCCGAGCCCCCCCCCCCCGAGGCCCCCCTTCGCCGGGCTTTGCCGAGGCCTTCCGCCAGCCACGCGCCAGGGTCCCACGCCGTCGCAGCATCCTCGTCGTTGGTCCCTCGGGGCATCCTTCCAGCGATGATCCGCCGGCGGACCTCTCCGCACCTGCAAGGGTCAAGGGGGAAATTAACAACTGGCTTCGTCAGCAAGTACAAGTCGGGCCGGAGGAGAGAACCTCGCCAACGGCACTGATTACTGCGCGGGTCCATCTCCCCGGTCACCCAGCCTCTCCCTTCCCGTACACTCAGTACTAGCCCTTTTTCTTAACTATATTTTTTATGTTTGATTTATTTAAATTTTTTTTTTGAATTCCATGTGTGTTTTTCAGTTTATTTATTATTATGTTTATACTTATTTTTATCCCCGTGACCCCCGCGTCCACCACGCAAATCAGTCGTATGCGCCGTCACTCACCTTTCGCCCACCTCCGATAATTACGCGACACAATCCGCGCACTCACGAAACACATTAATTAATGTTTGAGAAAAAATTGTACGACACGCGCTATGACACTTAGGGATTAGGCCGAGGTGTGATAGCCGCGCCGAAAAATGTTCACGGCGTCCAGTGGAACTAAAATTTGTATTACCCTATGAGAATCGCTCCCTTCCTAACCGACCCGGCCCGGGCCTGCCTTGCGCTAGTTCGTGCGCGGGCCGATGGTAGGAGTCGGACAAATCCTTTCCCGTAAGTGTTGGCGACCGAGACGGGTATAAAACTCCGGCCTCGAGTCACAAACGAAAGATTCGGTATCGCTGTTCACAGTCCATGAACATCTACCCACGTACGAGCTCTCAGTTCGTGATTCCTACTCATCTTTTTCGAAACACGCCGCATGGTGCTGTCCAAATAGTTTTTACAGACCGTAAAAATTAAGCTTTTTTCCTTCCCTTCTCAAAATCCCTATCTTTTTATACCCTTCTCTCCATTTGCCACTTTTAGATAATCATTTATTTCCCTTCTTCACTTTTTATATTTCATTCTTATACTTTTATACTTTTTTACAATTTTTATATCTCCTTATTAAAACGTTTATACTTCTATATTTTTTACCACTCATATCATGCCACCCTTCATTTAGTTACCATTATCTCATGCCACGTAGCGTTAATAACCCTATCTTCATAGAGAGGCACCTCCAACTCCAAGTACCCCATCTTCCTAATTCTCCCACCATCCCACTACCTGCTACGTACTATTAACCAGTTCCACCGCAAGGAACTCCCGAACGGCGATTAATTGGTTAACAAGTTTCATTCTAATCAATTATAAATATATTTGATGAGGTGAAACGAAAGTAGCTTTACACAGTTCTTAAAGATAGGCTCCACTTTTCAAGACATGTCAATGTTCTGGCCGGGTAGACATGTGAAAATGTACTTGCTCGCATGTATCCCGGCCAGAAGATTGTAATGTCAAACCATAGAGGGTAAAGGGTCGTCCATTAATCACGTGAGGCTTAAATAGGGGGGCGGATTTGGATAACATCATGATTGATCATGCTGGGGGGGGGGGGGGGTTAGTGACTTAACACGTATATTTTTTTGTTTAACTGCGCGGACAATGCCATTTAAATATACTGACAATATATATTATTTCGTTTTTCATAATAAAATACCGCACTTTCTATCGCTTGTGTCTGACGTTTCTTAACAAAAAAAATACACGTGATTTTTTGGGGGGGGGGGGACTAGAAACCTCACCACATATCACCATGGGGGAGGGGGGGCTCAAAAAGTGGCCTAAAAACCTCACGTGATTAATGGACGAACCCTAAGCCATAAAACAAGATTTCGCAATCTTCCCGATTTGTTCCATGGAGGGGACAGGTATTCAATCAGACAAGGCAAGTCTTGTCAGAGCCCGACACAAAGTAGGGAACGGCCGGTCACATTTCTGCACGGGAACACGCTGGTCACAGGGGGTCGCAATGACCCCAGCCATGTTCAAACCGTTGTCGCGTTGACCGTATCATTCCGAATGACTCGTATATTAGTTTAAACGTTCTAGAATGTGGCTTTCTCGGTATTACATTTTATCGATTTTAAAATAGCGGAAGAAAATCAGCAAGGGGTCGATGCGTGAGAAAAACATGCTTTTTATACAACAATCAGATCTGTTGCATCTTTAAAGTTTTTTCCCATAATATTTTAGGGTGATACACTTGAGATATGATCGTTTAAGGAGAAAAATAGCTCTATAGTAGGCGTTTAAAGAGAGGTATTTATTCACGATTCGTCCGACCCTAGTCTGTACTTACCCTAAAGCACCGTAAGAAGACAGGGCAGTCACCTTGGCCACCAACGATTTATAGTAATTTTGGCTTAAAGTTCCGCTCGGGGTCATTTTGACCCCGAGTGACTACGGCGGGGTAATAATGAAAATAAACAACACAAGAGTAAGGCCTCTTTAATTCTACATACATTTTTAAAAAAGCCCTTGAATCGAAAAAGTTCTTCAATCACAGGTTGCCAACAAAATGATGAGCTGAAACAATAAAATATTTGATGATTCCCAGTATTCGTTAGCTCAATGGAAGATATAATTTTTAAGGCAGTATTCTAGTCTAAAAATTTGAAGAAAAAAAATCGATTTTTTTGCATTTTCTTGAGGTATAATCTCTTAAGAATGTATCGTCAAAATGAAATTTCGGAGCTCCGAATATTTACCGCAACAAACGAGACCAGAATAGGAACGACCGGTCGGAGCTACGAACTTCAGAAGCTCCTAAGGAAGCTAGAACTGCTCGCAGGGGAGAACGAGCTTCACAAAATTATCATTACGAAGTCGAGGAAGGCACACATCACGAGGCAGGAATGGCCGATTAATATAACGTAAGGATAACATGCCATTATACCACTTATTAGACAGTTGCGGTTGTCTGCAAATGTACTCAGAACTTTAAACGCGTTTTTCTCGAAACTACTTTTTTGAACCTGGTTGACATAAAATATCGAGTCTTATTCAACCAATTGATTTTCAATTTTGAATGAACATTTAGTATCATCTCAAGGTCATGATATTGTAGGTTATAGGTTTTGTTTTTTGTGCTGACATCTAGTATAATCTCAAGGTCATGACATTGTAGGTTATAGGTTTTGTTCTTTTGTGCTCTACATTTGTCGTCAATAAAAGATGGTTTCCCTTTTAAAAAGGGGGGGGGGGGGGACTCAAAATAAGATTGATACCTCCACTTGAAAATAAAAATCTGAGGCTGCCAAAATGTGGCCATTAACAAACCATTGAAATGTTGTCTCTGAAGTATTCATCTAAAATCAATATTTATAGGTGTTTTCGAGTGACACTTTTTCCTTCTTCAGACTGATTCATTCCTTTTCCTCTCATTCTTTTTCTTCATATTTTCGACCCCACCTATATGTATGTGGTTGTGATTTTTTTTAAAGAAAGATGCAAAAAAAAATTTCGCGCGCTTGCGAAATGAAAAGAAACATCGCGATTCCAGATTTGCGCGAGAGAAGCATCCGGCTTTGGAGCCCCGCGGTGCAATCTGATTTCATAATAAGGGCATTAATATTGATGTCCCGCATCTTTCTTCACCGGTGTACGCCCCCGAGGTCGAAGAATCCCTCCTGGACAAAGTTACACTCGGATGATGAATAACTGCGTCGAAGTAGCGAGAACGCGCCCACTCCTTTGCCCCGCTACTATGTACAAGACTCGACCTTTCAGCTATAATTTCAACGTGTTACCGCGTTACGTATTCCAGATGATTTTACAGAGAAATTTCCATCTTCTGCTTTCTCGCTCGCCAGGCGTGCGCGTCGCCGCATGGGAACGCGCGCGGACAAACTTTCTTGGCGCTGCTGAGAAAATTAATTCCCTCGGTTGAATAAAATCTCGGATTTCTCCATAGTCTCGGTTATGCACGGTTTCCAGGATAGACGATCGACTCGAACGATATCCTCCGCATCGGCGTAGCGAGGCTGGTCACGACCCCCTCCGCAATCGCCGTACCCCCCAGAAAAAAATGTATCCAAAATAATTTAATTGAAACCATCGATTAATTTTATTTGTTTTACCCGAGCAAGCATAAAGAAATAATTTGATAAAACCTGAACTATTTTCTTCGTCTTGATTTCGTAACTAGTATTTAAAAAAGTAGCTATTTCATCGTCTGAAACTTTACAAAGAAGCTATTTTATCGTCTCTCACTAAATCGTTGCTAACTTGGTTAATTTTCTATATTTTAACTTGAAATTTATTCCCATATTCTTGAATATGTACACTTTGAGGAAATGCAAGAAAAAGTCGATTTTCTTTACCCGTCACAGTGGTGTCCCACCTTGATGTAATACATCGTCGGAACCCCGCCAATTTTTCGAATTCCTACATCCCCAGAAATCGCGGTACTTCTCAGAAGAAAATTGATCCAACATACTTAAGGCGTAATACGCAGTTGCAAGGCCAAAAAAGTCGTTTTTTCACGATTTTTTCTGGAAAAGAATTTCATTCGGGCAAAACGAAAAGTATGAGGCAGTGTAGTGGCATCTTTTAGCTTTAGATTGGCATTTTTTATTTTCAAAAATATTCATTAACATTGCTCCTGTAGGAAGTCTCCTGGAGGTCCCCGAAAAAAAGTGATTATCTAAAATGAAAAAACCAAAAACATTCTTTTAGGGGATAGATGAATCCAAGTATTGATCGAAGGAATAGTCGAAATTTTAATTTTTGACAAAATGGTGGCTCCGTAAAGAAATAACTTCGATTTTCGAACAAATTTTTTTTCGTTAAATCGTTGAAAAAAAATCGAAATAATTATCGAAAATCATATTCCTTCGATCAATACCTGAAGGATATATCTGACAAGGTTGTGTTAAAATTGCAGAACGATCGGGTGAGCCGTTTTTGAGAAATCGTGCTCACCGACTTTGAAAACACCGTTTTGAGAAAAACACGTTTGAAGTTTCTCGGACGCGGCCTTACACATATGTGTGTATTTCCAAGAATATTCGCTAGACCGATTTGAAATTTTCAGGGAATATACTCACATATTTGTACATTCCGAAAATGCAATAAAAAAATCGTTTTTTTGACATTTCTAACTGCGTATAACCCGTTAAATTCAAACAATCGATTCATTTCATTTTGTACCACTCAAGCAAGCATAAATAAATAATACAATAAAATTTGAACTATTTCCTTCGTCATAATTTCGTAGCTTGTATGAAAAAAGTAGATATAGCTACTTTTTGACGATGAAATATACTTCACCGTCTGTAACTTCACAAA
Source organism: Ophion slaviceki (assembly GCA_944452715.1). Lineage (NCBI taxonomy): Eukaryota > Metazoa > Arthropoda > Insecta > Hymenoptera > Ichneumonidae > Ophion > Ophion slaviceki. The sequence goes on from OX101784.1 coordinate 38,538,787, forward strand.
ACAGCTATTTCATCGTCTCTCACTAAATGGTCTGTAACTTGGTCAACTTTCAATATTTTCACTTCAACACTTTTTCACATATTCTTGAACATGTATACTTTGAGAAAATGCAAATGATCTATTTTTTACCCGTCACAGTGGTGTCCCACCTTAGTAAAACAAATCGTCGAAACTCGGCCACTTTTTCGAATTTCCACAAAATCTTTCTTCCAAATTGAAGTCAAAGGGTCTTCTCACTTTAGACGCTGAAAAAGGCTATTTTCATCAATTTTTTGATAGGTTAATATTATAGATACTGATATGAAAGTTGTTACACTTAATAAATACACTTTCGAAATACATTTTTTTTTAATTTTATGTATTAATGTAACCCAAACAAACTTCAAACGCGTTTTTCTCGAAAGTACGGTTTTCGACGGCTTGTTGATAAAATCTTCGAAACTACTGAACCGATCCTTATGAAATTGTAACCACATATTCTTTACAACTATAACTATAGCGCATATCGAGGATTTTTTAAACTGTTGATGTTTACTATTTATTTTGCCAAAAATGGTGAAAAAACACGGTTTTTTTTGTTTTTTTTTCGAAAAATGTCCGCCATTTTGTTATTTATGCATATATCTAAAATCGTATGATATGCTCTATAGCCATTAATATACTGAATGTAAAACCGTTTGATTTTTTTTCCGAGTGATCCATCTCCGAGATTTCATCAACAGCGCAGACAAACAATTGTTTTAGGCATTTTTTTAACTACCATTGTCGTCTATAAATAGTGGCTCAAATAAATAAACAAAATTTTTGTTATGTATTTCGAAAATGTATTTATTAAGTGTAACACCTTTTATATCAATATCTATAATATAAAGCTATCAAAAAATTAATGAAAATAGCCTTTTTTAGCGTCTAAAGTGAGAAGACCCCTTAACCCTTTGCGGCATAGTGTAACACTGGTGTTACACCTAGTTCAATTCATATTTTGACCATTCAAAAGTGTTTTTTAATCAAATTGACGTTTGTAAATGCGTTTCAAGGCTCCTAGGACTTCAATAACTACTGAAACATACCTATTCAATTTTTATTTTTCACGTAGCGAGTGTCGTCAATAACGAAAGTGCAAAAAAACGTGCACGTAAAAAAATGTATGCTTCAAACGGTTGAGAGCCTAGCCTATAAAGCTACTCAACAAAAAAATCAAATTTTTGAAATTTCAAACTTATGCAGATTCCTCAAGCATCAATCCAAAATATACAGGCTCATTTTTAAGGGGCTATACCAGTGTGACACTTTCGAAAAATCGATTTTTTTTTGCATTTTTCGACAGTTTATATTTTATACTCTACGTTTATACTTAGCAGTTTTTATGGTACATATCATTTTCTCTTGTAAAAATCGATAGTTAAATCTTTAAACGCGTTTTTTTCGAAATGAGATTTTTCAAATTTGCTAACGTCGTAATTCAAAGAGCAATTATCCGATTACCTTTAAATTTGAACTGAGTACTCTTGAATATATTAACTCTACAATGACGTAAGATATTTTTGATTGGATGAAAGTTGACGATTTGGCATTGAAAAAAACGACCATTTTATAGGCAAGTAAACAGACTTTTTTCATAACTACGCCATTTTGTTAGATTTTGATATTTTTCGAAAATCCCACGTCATTGTATAGGAAATACCTTCTAGTTTAACGACATTTATTCCTTTTTCGGTTTCAACTACTCAATCAGCCGGAATCATGTCAGCAGTGGAGGAACTTTTTTTTTGCGCCTCCGAAGGCAACTTATAAGTCGCTTGGATCTCAATATTTTTCTATGAAAAATTATGTAATATAGGTAAAATATAGCTAAATATATTCTTAATTTTCCGAAACCTTTAATTGAGTACTTTTCTTCCAAAAAATTCCCGAAAATCACCCAAATTTCCAGCGTTCACACTGGTATAGCCCTTTAAGGTAGTACGTGCACGAACGTCCTCATTAAAAAAAAGTTTTTTTTTTTTATGCTGTAGTAGAGACATAAAAAATAATGTCCGCAAAAACTATGCAGGCCTTACCGGCTAAATACAATGGTAATTAATTCACAAAATCAATACATTTAACCCGCACCATATAGGGAATCCGTGCGGATCGAACTTTGGAACGAAAATAATAATAGTTCCCGGTTGGATCAGAGCTATGCGAAAAGCAACGAATAACAAGAAAACTGTCGCGGTCACGTATGTTCCAAAAAAAATATAGGTTACGGGATATTTCGAGCAGATATCATCGATTCAATCGACTTATTTTTGCGTTCGCTAGCCGCGTCTGCCATCTCTCTTGGTACAATATGCACACTACACATACACTACAACACACGATTACACATACGGTAAACATACACATGCTTGACATGTATCGAAAGCACCTGAATACAGCATTGCCACGGATATTGCCATGGAGCCTAGATACCAGGAGGTTCAGCGGCAATGCAAAGGCGCTGAAAAAAGCGTCCCCGAAAATGTCCCGAAGTGATGGCGCTGGGGTGCAGCGGCACCTACATATATAGTAATATATTGGACAACGAGGTGAAAGTGATCGGATGAGTTTCTAACCTCACGACAGACCGATCGTGACATCAAACGTCGAAATATCCGCCGATTCATAATTTCCTCATGACGGTTCGGAAAAAAAACGCAAAAGCGAGAAAAGATCTCAAACTCAAACTCAAAATGGCGGCGATACAGCCCATCTAGAAAAACGTGTTTTTTTTTACATATAGCTTCACGGGAGAACGGTTTTCTCGTAAAATATAAGACCTGAAACAAAAACCAAAAAAATGATAATTTATATATTATTAGCTATGAGACTACTTAGAAATTTGCTTTCAAATTTTGCATAGATAGCGCACTTTAAAGGTAATAAATCGATTTTTTGCAAAAAAAGCAGTAAATTGTTTATAAAAAGAAGTTTACATGTAATCAAAAAACGGCTACGTACTCCCATAAAGAATATGATTGTGAAGCTGCTATCAAAATTTCAAATCGATGCATGCAAAAGTGGTCGAGTAATCCGTCTTCCGAGATCGAAAAAAGTGATTTTGAGAAAAACGCGTTTAAAGTTGTACGAGCAACTCAGCGCGCGTTCCAAGGCGCTGCAGCCAAATCGATAATTGAACCTTTAAATAAAAAAAAATTGCTACAGGACCAATTGCATATTGTTTTTATGACACCAAAGTATTTTTAGGAAAGAAAACGTCTTTCCAAGATCCTAGAGTGGTGTTATTCCTTAACACTAATGAGGGTTAGGTACATCATCTGCGATCTGTCTTAGATCGCACCCATGTTTAGCGTATATCTATATACATATAGGTGCCGGAGTACCCCAGCGCCATCATTTCTTGTTCGCGTTTTGGGGACGAGTGGAAAGGCCTCGCTGAACCTCCTGGTATCTAGGCTCCATGGATATTGCCAGAATTATGAAATGGAGGCCTGTGACAACTCAAGTCAAATCTGATTGCGATTTTACTTCACTTACCAAACTATAATACAAACAGTTATCACATGCGCTTCTCAAATAATTATTTTCTGTATCATGTTTATTATTATACCCAAATAGATACATTATATTTTGCTTTTTCCAGATTCGATCATTTATAGATTTTCTGTTGACTAGTCAATCCGCTAGCACTACCCTAAGGGGTTAGGCCACGAATTTAACTAGTTTTTTTCGTATGATAAAGTGATTCACTCATAAAATTAATTACACATCTATTTAGTATAAATATCAAGCTGTTAGAAAATATATCATTTTTTTTCGATGCACAAAATGGCCGACTACTAATAATTTCTTTTGGTATCTATTTTTTAGGCGCTCTGCTGCGTGACATTTAGCATCCACAATTTTTGACCTCGAACGAAAAACAAAAATTCTCTTCAATCTACATTAGAATACCTAGAGAAGTACGTACGGAATTTAAAAAATATCGTTCTATTCAAAAGTTGTAGGTATTTGAATTTAAGAAATGAATCTTCAGTGAAAAATTTTGTTATAACTGCTCATAAACTGCTCATAAAATGAAAAGTTTTCGATTAATCAGAAATTCCGTACGTACTTCTCTGCGAAATGCAATTAGAAACATAACTTTCAAATTTGAAGTAAATCGAGTGAAAATTGTTGAAGTTATTTGTCACGCCAATTGGAAAAAAGCTGTTTCGAGAAATTTCGAGTAGTCGGCCATTTTGTACATCGAAAAAAAATATATATTTTTTCTAACAGCTTGATATTCATACTAAATAGATGTGTAATTAATTTCACGAGTGAATCACTTTTTCATACGAAAAAATATTGTTAATTTCGCACATGATTTTATACCCGTTACTGTGGCCTAACCCCTTAAATCATAAGAAATTTGTTCTCCAATTATTGTGCCTAATTTCACCACTTCGTCGACGCACCCAAGCTGTTCGGTTCCCTTCCTAAATTCTTCCACGTCCTCGAACCAGCTGCGAGCCTCTCGAGCCTCGGTTTCCCGTTGGATGAATCCTCGAAAAATGGTCGCTCGAGTCGCGGGACGTTCGTGCGAAAGATACGGTAACGTCGACATCTCAATGGGGTGAATTGGGGCGCTGGAATTAATTCTGCCGGGTGAGAATCTCTATCAAGCGTCTCCTCATTGTAACCTGATTCTCACGACGCGTGTCCCTAAATTACCACGTTGATAAAACGCGTGTGGGTGGATGTTGTAGGTTGTTTGCAATGGCGTTAGGAGAGTCCGGTGTACGTGATTAACGAGAGGTCCGGAGGATCAAACGGTTTTGTCGCAAAGACCAAAAGAGCGAACGCTCGGAATTTTAGCACTCGCGGGCTTTGCTATAATCTGCCATGTTCCGCTATCTCGATTGAGGGACCTTTTTCTTTGTGTACCGTTTCACATCAGCCGGACAGAGCGATTAATTTCCTCCGGTCGACGGGCCCGAGGAGAACACATGTGTATAATATTCTAGGCGAGAAATTATTTTAAAGCGACGTGTGAGACGCCCGAAATATTCGCAGGGGTGTGTCGGCGAACCCAGGCGATGAGAGATCAGACTACAAAGGGCAGCTGCCACCCTATATAGCTCGGAATCAACCAAAGCGACACGAGGCTCAAAGTCACAAAGGCCACGTTGGAAGAAGCATCGTTCTCCTCTCTTGCCGCTTTTTCGACGTGCTGTAGAAGCTCAAATTTTTAACTTTTAAGGTATATAATACTGTTGAATCGACGGTGGTGGGTGGGCGCTCGATCTGCCGGCTCCGCGATCTCCAGGGCGAGCACCGTTGGCCGGGACCAAAGCTCGAATGGGTTATCGCTAAACGGCTCTGAATTATTGTAAAGTGCATTGTGAATAATATACCATTTTAATAATAACGAATAATCCGGCGTTCGATTGACAATTCGTGGTTAATACGTTTGATGATTAAATTTAATAATTGAAAACGCCGTAATGGCCACGGCGATGAGAGTAATTGGGCGAAACTATTCAACCCTTCAAAACTCAGCAACGTGAAAATTGAAAAATAGTCGGCTTTATGGTAGGATTTAAGGGGTTACCCCCACTTGCGATTTTGAAAAAATCGATTTTTTTTATTGCATTTTTTTGAAGTGTAAGTATCCGGGCCCATACAGAAGTATGGGCCCGGAATAGATGACTCTATGTAAGTTTAAAAAAAATATTTTCTTCGTGTAAACTGAAATTGAAACTTTAAACGCGTTTTTCTCAAAATGGCATTTCTGAAGTCGGTGACCAAGATTACTCGAACACTAATGAACCGAACTTCTTGAAATTTTGCAGGCTTATTTAATACATAAAAATGTAGTCTTTAATCGTTCGATTTTTTTTTTTCGTTAAAATCGAACCATTAACTTTGACTGTCCGCTATTTTGGGAAAAATGAATATTTTTTAAAATCTTTCGATTAAAGACTAGTTTATACTTATATTTGACTAAATCCATCCGCATTTTTTTTTTCAGATGATCCACTTCGCCGCAATGTTGGTCACCGCAAACCGTGTATATAAAAACATTATTTCATTGACGGCCATTTGCCACTAAACAATGTAATATTTTTCAATAAAAAAAATACTGAAAGTTCTTCAAGATGTGTTCTTTAAGATGGTATATTGATCGATTAAAAAAGTTTTGTAGTTTTCTTTAAAAAAAATCATGTAAAAGGCCTTTTTTGCGCTACAAGTGGGGGTAACGCCTTAAGGGAAGGTTCTGCCTTGTTGAGCCAAAAAATGTTCGATTTTTCACCAATTTTTTATGCGAAAAGGTTTGAATATAGAATGTTGATCGCAAAAAAATCAAACATATTTTTACTTCGTACAATATTGTGTATAAGTTGACCTAAAATCGAGAAGAAAAATTGAAAAATAAAAAATAGTGAGCGATCGGAAGGAAGTTTGTTTTTTCCCAAAAACTTTCGCAGTTTTTGCTCATTATTTTTTTATTTTTCAATTTTTCTTCTCGATTCTAGGTCAACTTATACACAATATTGTACGAAGTAAAAATATGTTTGATTTTTTGCTTCAGATCAGCTGTCCGGGACTTAGGACTTCCGCAAGCAAAAAATGTCATCGCCCGCGCACCGACATACGTGGCTTCTCTCACTCCCACCACCATGTTTTGTCCAACTTTAAAAAATATTTTGATGTTCAATAAAGACCGCTTAGTCAACGTACCAAAGATCAACATTCTATATTTAATACTTTTCGCATAAAAAATTGGTGAAAAATCGAATTTTGGCCCAACAAGGCAGAACCTTCCCTTCATAAATAAAAAAACACGTATAATTTAGTTTTTGAAAAATTTAATCAAAGGGCTAGTTATAAAGCAATAAAGGGAGGGTGACAGTCATCTTACTATGTCGTAACGTTCCTTTACGATGTATGGAATGCTTTGAAGCAGTTGTTTTGCTTGTCGCAGCACAAAGCTACGCCATATTTTTCACACACCGCTTGTCGTTTTGATATGTTTTTTCGATTTTCGCAAACTTCACGCACACTCAAATCTTGCAATCTCGCGATAAGTGAACTTCGAACAAATTTTGATCCAACTAACGCCATCTAGTTTGCATGAATTGTACTCAAAACGCATAGAACTGTTTGTAAAGCCATCGTGTGACATTGATTTGAAAAAGGATTGAATGTACATGTGGGATTTTGTGATGACTTACACGGTTCGTTGCAGAACTGTCACACGGTGATATAAAGGGTCGAATCAATATTTTGAGGTAGCCACCAATCTGGAGCCCGGAAAAAAAGTTGAATTCCGACAATTTTTTTATGGATACCCAGTTGATAGAATGTAAATTATGTTTAGTAGAGTTTATTCTACATATCTTCAAGCATCTTTACAGATTTTTTTTACAAGATTTTGTTGGAAAATGACAGCGCTAAGCTGGATAAAGCGAGTCACGTTTGTCCAATTGTGGCCTGCGGACAGCAACTAATGTAATGTAATGCAATGCAATGCAATGCAATGCAATGCAATGCAATGCAATGCAATGCAATGCAATGCAATGCAATGCAATGCAATGCAATGCAATGCAATGCAATGCAATGCAATGCAATGCAATGCAATGCAATGCAATGCAATGCAATGCAATGCAATGCAATGCAATGCAATGCAATGTAATGCAATGTAATGCAATGTAATGTAATGTAATGTAATGTAATGTAATGTAATGTAATGTAATGTAATGTAATGTAATGTAATGTAATGTAATGTAATGTAATGTAATGTAATGTAATGTAATGTAATGTAATGTAATGTAATGTAATGTAATGTAATGTAATGTAATGTAATGTAATGTAATGTAATGTAATGTAATGTAATGTAATAGTGTAACTAATCTAATTTAATAATCGCCAATTATTCACTGATTTACTTGACATTCTTTTTCGAACCTAATAACAACATTTTACGTCGAAGTACGCAGGGAATCTTTGATATATTGAAAACTTTTTTCGAAAAAGTTATTTACGTCGACTTTAGTAGGTCACACTCACCATTTTATCAAAAATCGAAATTTTTCCATTTCCTTGTGTACTTCGAAAGCAAATCTTATCTGGGACTCAAATTATGTTAAATTATAATTCCAGGTAAAAAATTGGAGACGTCTTGCCGGCCGCAGGACACTATCAGCGGAGGTGACTCGCTACAACCAGCTTCAGCGACGCCATTTTGTTGTAAAATCTTGTGAAAAAAAAATGTGAAGATACTTGACGATATGTAGAATAAACGCCACTAAACGGAATTTTTATTTTATCAACTGGGTATCCCTAAAAAATGTCGCAGTTCACTTTCGGGCTCTAGTTTGTTTTGGGCACAGAACGTTCCTCTTCGCAAGAGACATATCGTACTCCGTTTCCTTTTTCTTCGGTGCGACGATATTTTCGTGCCCGTCATTTATTTTCTCCCATGACTGTCGAAATCCTCTGAGACATGAAAAAAAGAAAGACCAAGACGGCGTCTAAAAAGACGAGAAGCCCACCAGACGCGATATTGGTTTTCAGGCTGAACTGACGTTAATTAACGCTAATGAACAACGAACTTAACGTAATAAAGTTGCGAGAAAAAAATGGCTGACTAAAAGTTCACGGCGCTCCGTCATCCCCCGCTCATTTCCAGAGCTCCATAACAGTATGACAAGGTCTTCCTTACATTTTACAATATTTTCGACGCTAGTTAGAAAATTTTACAATTTTATCACCGATAATTATTGATAGCTATAAAATAGCGCTTGTCGATTAGAGACAGGGAGATATATCCGTTTTTTTTTTACATTGTCGGTATTTTTTATATTTAGCAAAATAACCCCTATTTTTTGCTGTTTATTAGAGCTGCTTTTTTAGAATCTGTTGCGAATTTAAGAAAATATGAATGTAAAATTACACCTCAATTTTGATGATTTGAATATTTAGTTATTTACTTATTTTTTTACGATAATCATTCTTACACATTTTTATAATCAAGTCGGTCCAATTAAAAAATAATTAGGTACGATTCTTTTTTTACCTAATAAATCATCAGTTAAGGGGAGGGTAGGGGTTTCAGCGTGAAAAAAAACTTTTTTGCAAATTTTTTTCATCTATATGGATAGAGTAAATTTATTGAAACCTTTTGTACATTGTTGAGTGTCATTTCAAGAATATTCCGTGAAATTTTTATGCGAAAATATCCACAAACAAACCGGTGCCGCGTTTTTCTCGAAACCACTTTTTCAAAGTCCGTGTTCACTGCCATTTGAAAACTACATGACCGATTTATTTCAAACTTGATGCACACTTTCTACATATAAAATACCTCCCCCCAACGGTTAGTTTGAGTTTTTTTTACATTGAGGGGGTTTTCCACCCCCAAAATGGCGGAATTTTTCGTGAAAAATGGCACTTTTCACTTTACATGACTACCAAAAATTTAGAAATGAAAAGAAAAATTATCAAAGACCGTTGGGGGGAGGATTTCATGGTACTTTGACTAAATTTTAATGGTACTTGATTTCAGATAATTTCTAGCTGAGATACAGTGAACACCGCAAATCGTGTTTTTCCAAAGGCGTTCTTGGAAAAGCCTTGTCGCGGGCTTGTTTGTGGATATTTTCGGGTACAAATTTCACGGAATGTTCTTAAAATGACACTTAACAATGTTCAAAAGGTTTCAATAAATTTACTCTATCCATATAAATGAAAAAAATTCGCAAAAAAGTGTTTTTTTCACCCGGAAACCACTAACCTCCCCTTAAAATAAAAGTTCCCATCAAACGTCTCACATTTAGAAGCTCTAATATTTTTAAGAGGTTACGTGGGTTTGAAAATTTGCATTTTTCAAATTTTATTATCTAATTTTACAATATGTCTAGAATATTCTCCCAAAGTTTTAAGTCAATCGCAGTAAAAGTCTTGGAGAGAGAGCCTTTGGGAATTCCCCCCGTTGGGAAAGACCGGCCGGGAGTGACGCAGGTAATCGCATTTTTCTCAGAACACTATTTTCGAAGTCGGTGGACACGATTTCTCAAAAACGAATGCACCGATCTTATGGAAATTTTGCACACTTCGTCAAAATAGCATTGACTAGAGATTGAACGAAGATTTTTTTCTATTACAACTAATTTTATAAGGCTATTCGTAGTGTAAATTGTAGCAAAAATTGAACTATTTTGCATACAATTTTGGCAAAAAAAATTTCAATTTTTTTTTTAATCCTTCGTTCACTCACGTGCTATACTTATCTACTAACAGAAAAAAAATGTTTTTTTTTTTCAATTTCAGATAAAACTATAATGAGTTATTCTGACCACCAACTACCACACTTTTTTAGGGGTGTCCGGAAACCAGGTCCCATCAGCTGAATTTCCCAAATTTGTGACTGATTTTTTTTTTTCAAAATATTGATGAAACGTTGCTCTTTCATGTGCTTAACATTTTGAATAAAATAATGTATATATCATATTTTCTAAATAGAGAAAATATGCTCTTTTGGCTTCGAAACTCACGTAACCCCTTAATATTGATAATTGAGGATCTCTTAAAACAAAATTAACAGAAACGACAACGAATCACAAATATCGAACAACGAACCTGATACTGATTGTGTAGTCAGATGAGAAATCAAATACTTTTTAACTTAAATCTACGATAGGCCAATTGTCATCGGAATCCCACTCTGTTGTAAATGTTGTTACAACATTTACGACATTGTTGTAAACAATCTACCAACTTTATGATCGTTACGCGCACGCACACATCAGAGCTTAGCTAACAAAGACTCAACATAACATCATATTATCATCATAATTCACAGCGCACCCAACATCTTTACTTGTCTAAAACCGCTGTTATTCCACAAATGAAAACATTGAGAACAATGGAGAAAACGCAGCTGGTCGAAAGACAATGGTATTCTCCGAAATTTCGGCACTTACAAAAAATATTGGGAGCCCTTTTACGCCTACTGATAACAAACACCAAGGGCAAATAGATAAGTCATCGAACTTTGGTATTTTAAAGTCGAGTTAGCGCAGCGCCATCTATATATGCATGAAGATAAAGTTATTTTGATTAAAAACGCGCATTTTTGTTGTTTTTTAGGATAAATATCAATGGACATATATCGTGATATATATCGGATATACAGAGTGAGGCACATAAAGTGTTACAGAGCAATAGCACTCAAACTATTGACCATATCCAAAAATGTTTCAGACAAAAGTTTCAGTGTTCGAGAAGGCCGTCATACTGGACCACCCTTTTTTATCGGTGGAGGCGCTGAAGCTACGTCAAGGTCAACTCCACTTTTTTAAATGGAATGGTACATTTTTTTTCAACCATCTTGTGGAGCACCTCAAGGCGCATAAAAAACATCAGAGGGTTAAAATCCTTCAAGGTCATTCAAGGTCACCTATTTATATTTGTACCATTGATACTGACCTTGAGTGACCTTGAACGACTTTGACCCCTGATGTTTTTATGCGGCTTGAGGTGTTCCGCAAGATGGTTGAAAAAGAAGTACCATTCCATTTAAAAAAGTGGAGTTGACCTTGACGTAGCTTCAGCGCCTCCACCGATAAAAAAAATATGGTGGTCCAATATGACGGCCTTCTCGAACACTGAAACTTTTGTCTGAAACAGTTTTGGATATGAACAATAGTTTGAGTGCTATTGCTCTGTAAGACTTTATGTGCCTCACCCTGTATATGGCTTGATATATATATATACAGGGTGTCCCATTTTAATCTTACACCTGAATTTTCTCGAAAAATATTGCTCGAACGAACTATTGTGGGGAACAAAACTTCTAGGGATTGAAGGGGGACGTTTGAAAAAAAATTATTTGAGGAGCCAAAATTCAAAATGGCGGCGTTACAAAGGCTGACATGTTTTTTTCAAACGGAAACATAACTTTTTTTTATTGCCAAAAAATTTGTCAGCTGAAAACTAAAAACTTTTGTTGAAAAAATTTTTTGATAAAGTTCATAGTTTTCAAGTGAGAACATCATTTTCAATTATTTCAGATGTATCCAGGATTTGTGTGTGTGTGTGTGTGTGTGTGTGTGTGTGTGTGTGTGTGTGTGTGCGCGTGTGTGTGTGTGCGTGTGTGTGTGTGTGTGTGTGTGTGTGTGTGTGTGTGTGTGCGTGTGGAACACTGTTGAAAATTTTGTTTTTTTTTTGTTTTTTTTCGTTTTCAAATTTGGACGATATTTCATGAGAAAATTTTGGAGGAAAATCGATGAAAAATAGTTTTTTTCCATTTTAATAGCGTTTGTGCCATTTTCAAACCCAAAAACGTGTTTCTTTAAATCCTTGACGAACTTTGATCACGATGGGTAGAAAAACACACACACGCACACACACACGCACACACACACACACACACACGCACACACACACACACAAATCCTGGATACATCTGAAATAATTGAAAATGATGTTCTCACTTGAAAACTATGAACTTTATCAAAAAAAATTTTCAACAAAAGTTTTTAGTTTTCAGCTGACAAATTTTTTGGCAATAAAAAAAAGTTATGTTTCCGTTTGAAAAAAACATGTCAGCCTTTGTAACGCCGCCATTTTAAATTTTGGCTCCTCAAATAAATTTTTTTCAAACGTCCCCCTTCAATCCCTAGAAGTTTTGTTCCACACAATATTTCGTCCGAGCAATATTTTTCGAGAAAATTCAGGTGTAAGATTAAAATGGGACACCCTGTGTGTATATATATATATATCATGCGAACCCTGATTAGAGAACAAATTAATCCGCAAACTTGTCGAAAGTAATTTTTCGATTGAACTGTCAAACTTGTACACGTGAAGTTAACAATTGGAATTGACAGGTCGAGGACGAGCAGTCGTTTCGGCACCAAAGTATAGGCGAACAAGTGAAATTGGCTGATAATCGAATCGGTCATCGCACCTTCCATTGCGAGTCACCGGCAGCCGGCATCAATGCGTACATAGCGGCACACGCGGCGCGGTAATTTTTAATTAAAAACTTTTCCGCCGTCAGGCCGCATCCCCTATTTAATATCGCGATATTCTCGCGCATACCTTCCGAGCAGCTTCTAACCCGTCGGGCCATTCTCCACTTCATCTCTGGCTATGGCGTATCGCCCCCAGCCTCCCGCTCCAGCCGTAGCTCTGCGCTCGGAGGTAAAAGCTCGAGCGTTATTTCGGTTTGATATTTATGGACCTTATATACATACATACGACTTTATACGAGCCTATGTATCATTAAATGCATAAAAGTATAGATATATTCATGGATATGGGAGGGATGCCATAATCATAGCCGAACGGGCTGTTATCTACGACTATTATTATGGAAAGAAAATGTGTCGGATGGGCTGCGAATATTTTCACGGCGAATGTGCCGGAAGTTATGCCGGCTTTTAATGCCGCAACTTTTTCTTGGTCGTTTCGTTTGGTTGGAATTTGCACGAGGGCACAGGGAAATTGGGGAAAACCAGTGGCCATGGGGGCTGGAATATTTTTGCGAGTTGGAAATTGTGGCACCATCGGAAACACAGTGAAAATCCACAGTGAGTGGGGAGGCCAGTGCGCGACTGAGCGGTCACCTATCCGAGTAATGGCCAAGGATGCTTGCCATGGGAGATTGCCGAAGAAGCTTTAAGGTAGTACGAGCGTGCAATCTCGATTTCTATAGATTTTGCTCAAATTTTAACCAGACATTGTTCATATCATTATGCATGGTTGAGTGCAATTTCAGAACAGTCGACTATTTAGATTGGGAGATAATGAGTTTTAAAATTGCAAATTTTAACACTGCAGGGTCTGCATTGAAATTTAGACAGAATAATTTTCTGTAAAAAATATTTGTCCCCTATAATAAGAAGACATATGGCAAGACCGCAGAACAGTATTGTTCAATATATCGAGAAAAAAATATTTATCGTGTTCCTAAAGTTAAAAATTTTGTCATAAAATATTTGCATTATAAATATTAATATTTTATATTGTTTATGCTATCTTCATTAACCCTGCAGTGTTAAAAGTTGCAATTTTTAAACTCATTATCTCCCAATCTAAATAGTCGACTGTTCTGAAATTTCACTCAAACATGCATAATGATATGAACAATGTCTGGTTAAAATTTGAACAAAATCTATAGAATTCAAGATTGCGCGCTCGTACTACCTTAAGGGCTTAGGCCACAGTAACAGGTATAAAATCATGTGCGAATTTAACAATTTTTTTTCGTATGAAAAAGTGATTCACTCACAAAATTAATTACACATCTTTTTAGTATGAATATCAAGGTGTTAGAACTTTTTTTTCGATGTACAAAATGGCCGACTACTAATATTTTCTTTTGTTATCTTTTTTTAGGCGCTCCGCGGCGTGACGTTTAGCATCCACAATTTTTTACCTAGAACAAAAAACAAAAATTCTCGTCAATCTACATTAGAATACCTAGAGAAGTACGTACGGAATTTAAAAAATATTGTTTTATTCAAAAGTTGTAGGGATTTGAACTTAAGAAATGAATTTTCTGTGAAAAGTTTCGTTATAACTGCTCATAAACTGCTCAAAAAATGAAAAGTTTTCGATTAATCAGAAATTCCGCACGTACTTCTGTGCGAAATGCAATTAGGAACATAACTTTTAAATTTGAAGTAAATCGAGTGAAAATTGTTGAAGTTATGTGTCACGCCAATTGGAAAAAAAGCTGTTTTGAGATGTTTCGAGTAGTCGGCCATTTTGTATATCGAAAAAAAATATATATATTTTCTAACAGCTTGATATTCATACTAAATAGATGTGTAATTAATTTTATGAGCGAATCACTTTTTCATACGAAAAAAAATGGTTAAATTCGCACATGATTTTATACCCGTTACTGTGGCCTAAGGCCTTAAGCTTTAATGCAATATAAGTTGAACGCATTTTCAAACGATTGATGGTGTGCAGCAGTGCGAAACCTTGAAGGGTCTGCGTACGCTTGAAATTTCGAAAACAAGATTTTTCATTGCATAATATCTAAACTTCAATTTGTGACAATGATTTTGCAAACACTCAAACAATTGGACGAGATACGACGATTTTTTTTAAGCGTTGGGTCGCCCATCCGAGTATGAACCAAGGCTGCTTGCCATGGGAGATCGCCGCAGCAGCTTTAAGTTTTTATACAATATAAGTTAAAGGCACTTTCAAACGATTCATGGTGTATAGCAGTGCAGTACCTGGGGAAATGTCAAAAACACGATTTGTTTTATTGCATAGTTTTATAGTCGAGTATCTTAACTTTAATTGAACAAATTATCGCGATTCTTTTTTAATATTGTTATGGGGTTAAGTCAACATGTTATCATCAAGCTGAATTTTTTTCTGGATCTTTACAAACTCTTTGCTGATCTCTGAATCCTTGGTACCGTGAAAATGAGGATTCACAGTACCGTTATAAAATTATTGTTTTTGATAAGGAATTTGTGCGAAAATCAAGCACGCAAAATATTAGACTGTGCAATCACGGCAACGTCGTAGACGGCACAAATGCTACCTATCTTATCGGTATTCGGTAATTATGCCCGGGAACCTCAAACTACTCGGTCAGGATCATTAACAACGAATATTATTAGTACTTATTCTCTTAATTAGTAATAATTACTTAATATTGATATGATAACTATGTTCAGAAATTATACACTTCCAGACAAATACAAAATAGCGTGGATTTTTTTTATGCATAATTTTTTTTAATATTGGAGAATTAGCAAAGTTTTAGATTTCTTCAAGACTATAGACAGCTTTAGTACACACTTTTTCTTTTCAGCGGAATTTTTTTACTCGGACCGAAATTCATTTTTGACAGCTCCTTGGGCCGATATTGAGTTTACGAACGGGGCGCATATGTTTCTAACTTCGCGACACTTCTGCCAACCTGGGCATTATGATATACCATGATTTACGATGTTGCCAATTCATTCGTTCATTTTTTCTCTTGTACTTTCGCATTTTCAAAAAAAGAAATAGTTTTTTGTAGAAAGATTCATAGGTACTTTCGGTGGGGTTCAAACACCTGATTTTCAATACAAATTGACTACAATTTAGTTATAATGCTATTATAATGTTAGTTGTACATGCTCAAGAGGCCCCGCTTGTTTTGGCTCAAGTGCTCAAGTGACCCCGTCCCCATTGATTCACTAATTGGACCGAGCCACCCTAAGATTATTAATATTAGATTATGTTTCATTCTGTCATCGTATCAATACTCCATTATGAAATCAAAATATACTTACTTGATTGCCGTAACACCACAAGCATGGGCTGGAGACCAAAATATATGACGAACTGCTTTTTTTACTTTTAGCGCGAAAATAATAGTAACCCCTCCCGCTTCTTCTGACATCCACCACTCATCCTATGTGGCTCATTTCTATGTTTATCCATTGGTTAATAACAAATTACTAGTCGTTTTTTTGTCGAAAATCGACCTTTTTTCCACAGCTTGTCATGTTCGTAATTTTCAAAATTTCACAAAAGTACCCGGCCATACGAAAGTTTCCTTGCTACACCAATAGCGCATTTTTCTATTTTTCATTTCAAATCACCCAAGTAGCCAGGGCCACCCACACCACGCCGCAACGGCGGTACTCTGTTTAAATAATAATAACTTCATCGTTTATTAATATTCTTTAATAAAACAAAAATCCAATGTTGCCCCGACTATGCATCGATTGTGTGTAAAATCCCGACCGCGTCGTTCCAACACTCTCGCCGAAAAAAAATACATTAAAAATCGACCTATTTTTACGGCTTATGCAGCCCCTCAAACGGTTTTTCTCAAACCTCATTGACACAAAGTGACACGTGAACTCCTGTCCCTCCTGCACCAAGCGCCGCTCGCCGGTCGCGTCCGTGCATCATTGAGGCCATTGAGCACGCTGACGTTCACAGCGAGTTTCTACCGAGCGAATTTACTCGATTACACGAGAGCTCGTGTAAATATTCTTCCTCGATGATCCGACTAACGAGGTTTTCCCTGAGCACTATGCGCGAGGAGCTAGAGCGCGAATGAGGGAAAAAAAAAAAGAAAAGTCCCGCGTTCGTTGGCCCAACGTTCCTCCAGCTTTGGAAAGCGGAAGACGTCCAGGGTTGGAGGAAATTTGCACGGAAACGACACGAAGGAGAAAGCGACGAGGGAAAAGAGGCACGAGGGAGAAGTGCCAGTGCCATGAGTGGAAAAGGGCGGAGCGAAAAGGATGAGTGCAATTCTTGCACTGTGCAAGAATTCCCTCCACCCCTCTCTCTCTCTCTCTCTCGCTCTCTCTTTTCAAACGTCCTCTTATTTCCCATCCTCTGACGCCATTAGACTTCACCCTATTTATTCTTGAGTCTTCGGGAATTAAAAAAAATCTCGACTTATCGTTCCATCTTTTTTTCCGTCATTTCTCAAGAGGCTCTTCCTGGCCCGGTTGTAAATATCAAGACCTTGCGAGGTTGGAAGCATCGTACCGGAAGTTGTTGCCACCGAAGGAGCGCCCAGCCTGCACATTGATAACGCTATATACCAAGTCACGTGACTTTTCTCCCTCGTTCATGTACATCAGGCGATCCCTCGATCTAGCTGTGAAGTGCAAAAAAAAGTAGCAGCCTCAGAGTGACAGGCTCTGAACTCGACGGCCACACGTCGCCATATGCCCTGTATCGACGAATTGATCCGCCGAAATTGGGGATTAGCCACAGGCTTTCGTGTACGTTCACCGAGTACGGATATGTTTTTTGTCGTCCATATCTCCACCGCGCTACTTCGAACCTCTGACCCGAATCATATGGGACTCGAGTGAATTCACCACTCGCGCGTGATTGACGTCGAACCTCTTCTTGCCTAAAGCAGTTCGGATTTCGGGATTTTCCGTCTCGATATATTGTTTCTGATATCCCTTCGATGATGACGGTGAAGTTTGCATCGTTGCAATGCATCGAAAATAATTTCCCAAATTTCTTTAGAATCTTTTTTATTTCCCAAATATGTTTGGAATTTTTATTTAGTCATCTACATCATAAATCTGTGAAACAGGTTTTTGAATAAAAATGAAAATAGTAAATCGAAAAGAAGGTTCGTTGCATTCGAAGGTTGCGAACTGCAGTCCCACCCTTCGATGCCCTTCCAGTACTCGACATCCCTTTCACTTTTACCTGGCACTCGTTACCTCGGACAATATCGAATTGCGCACGAGGGCACTGGGGAACTGCGGAAAACCCTTGTCCAGGCTGAATTTCCGCTGAGGTGTCAGGAAAGCGATGAGGAAGTGGCCATCCGTCCGAGTGTCGGCCCAGGCTGAGACAGCTCGGCTTCGAAATGTCGCGAAACACAGGAGACGAGAGTGACTATTTGCCAAACGAGAAGCAAACGTTTTCTCTGCTGCTCGGTAGGAATTTAACAAAACCTTTTATCTCTCATTATTTAATGTTGTATTTGGATATTCCATGGACCGGGACGTTGGCATATGAAACGTTCATTTCGCTCGCTTATTATACGAAGTTCGACTCGCAAACTCCGCCATTGTATCAATTTGTAATGTTCAGTCGAGGTACATCACGAAAAATTGATGTTTCCCGACCTGAATCTATTTGGAACGACGAATCGTCGTGAGTTATTGAGTGGTCTCTCTCTCTCTCTCCCTCTCCCTCCCCCCTCACAGACTCCCTCACAGACATCGTGGAGACTGATAACAGCGACGAGAAGAGAGAGAGAGAGCGAACATTTTTATAAAAACGATGTGTCTCTTGTTGAAGATCGAAGAGAATAAGAAAGAAGAGGAATCGCGGAAGAGGAATACAGAGTCTCTAAGACGAGTCGCTAAGTGTGGCTACTCTGTTTTCTGCGTGCAAACAAAGGTTCGCCTGGAGGAAGAAGTTCAGAGGGAAAACTTCCGTTCGTCGTTTCCGACGATTGTCCACATTTCGGGTCCACTGGGCAAGGGAAACAAGCCCCATGCACACACAAACACCCACCCCCAACACACACACACACACACAGGCCACAGAAAATTTTAAATTTGTACGTATATACGTATATAATACATGGATTAAAGTATATACGAGCGAGCCCATACGCACACACGTGTGTCTATAATCTAGAAAGTATACACAGTCGCACGTATCGTCAAGCAGAATGGCGCAACCAGCAATGCTCGTACGTGTCTTATCGTGGTGGTTACGCCCTTTTGCCGCTGATATATACGTGTACTTGTCCTTGTGCTCACGAAAGTAGGGCTTACTTCCCTGACGAGAAACCCTGGCTGTTTCACTCCACTCCTATTTCCGGCTCTCTCTCTCTCTCTCTCTCTCTCTCTCTCACGACGCTCGTAAACTTTCGGCTCGCCGGCGAGAAAAGAGCTTCTTTGCGAGGAAAAAAAGGAACACACGTTGCGACGTATGCACTCGCAGGGAGCCAAACGAAGACGGCGACGTGAGAAGAAAAGACGACGGAGAAAAGACGACGGAAAAAAGGGCCCAGAAGGGTACGAAACGAGAGGAGAGCGGAGTGTGAGCTTGCGAAAACTCCAGAAAGAAAGAAGTATGGCAAACAAGGGGGGGCAAGAAGGACGAGGGGAGGGGAAAAACGGAAAGGAATGAAGTGGAATGTCGAGGAAGAGAGCAAGACTCTCGGATCTTCTGACTTTCAACAACTTTAATTAGTCCATTTCGCGTTTTCCGGTGCGCACGTGGAAAACTGTGCCGCGATGGCCGACGGGACGAACCCCCCCCCCCCCCCCTCCCCCCCCCCCCGCTCGTCTGGTGGCGTCGCGAATCGGAGGATGGGCGATTTGTCGGTGCACAAACTCGCATTACCTGACTCGTTTCACTTGAGCTGAAAAGAAAGTGGAATTAAAACTGAAGAACGAGAGAAAGAGCGGGACAAAAATGATCTGGGTTGGATGTCCTAGGAGGAGCAGGAAATTGTGGCAATGTGGATAATGACCCTAAGGACTCATTAGACCGAAGATTCCGGCTGGGACGAAGACGCCCGTGCAGAAATTTTGACAGGGATACCCTATGTCCGATCAAATCCCGATCAGGATTTGTCATGGATTCCCCAAAACCGGTAACCCGGTTAGAATCCAACTTGCATCCGTATCGGAATATGTATGACGACGATGGCATATCTTTGAAAATTTTGGCGTCACGTGTATTTTCGGTATTACTATGAAATTCCTATCTATAGGTAGGAATTTCCATCTAGAGGTTCCTATCTATAAAATTCCTATCTATAGATAGGAATTTCCAATTTCTATAGATAGGAATATCCAACGCAAAGGACTGAGATGGACGCAAAGGACGCCAAGTAGTCCAAAAAACGATAACCCAGTCGTAGTTTTCCATTTTTTATGGTGTTCTTACCTTTCATTTTTTAAGTTGATATTTTAATTCACCAAAAATGTATAAATGTTAATTGTTTTTATAATAAATTTAACATGCAATAATTCCATTTTTGCCATTTTATTTCAGCCTGTATTTACCCGTGATCCTTCCAAGATTCCTCAATGATTCCATGGGGAATCTATTTAGAGTCATTAAAGGATCCGGTTCTGGATCCCTAATGGAATCCAGTTTACGGATCTTACATTTAGTCTTAGAATCTGATCCGATATCGGACTAGATCCCGACTGGGAGCCCGGGATACAAGTCAGAATCCAGCTGTATCCCTGCCAAAATTTCTGCACGGGCGGTCGTTAATCAAAAAACTCATTGCGGTGTGTTAAAAAAGATATTGAATTAAATTATACACTGCGTAACAATCATACATAGTTTTTCTTAAGGTCATATGCTTAAGAAGTGCCAGGCTTGATTGGCCACTGGGAGCCAAATTGACGCCAACTCCGAGGGGCTGAATAAAGTTTTTTGGCGTCAGTGGCGTTTGCCGTCCCTCCACCGGAGGTTTGAACTTCTCTCTATTGGTAAGGACTTACAGGTTTTTAATTGCGTCGACAGTTTGTCAGTGACAGCCGTTCGGAAAATATTTTTCCTCTGCTGGCCCTTTTCAGATCTGAGGAGATCCTAGGAGCATCGCCCGTACATTTTACAAACGAGTATTGAACAATAAAAAAATTATGATTTTAAGTAAAAAGGTTCATATTATTCGGAATTTTCATGCTTAGCATTTTTTTCAACCATTTTATTATTAAATTTCTTACGTTGATGCGGGTTTTCCATATTCTATAATGTAAGATGTATGATCCAAATATTTTTTATCAAATTGGACCTACACTTTCTCCACAGTTTTTGAATTGCATCGTCAATTTATTGTTGACAGCCGTTCGGAAGATACTTTTCCTCAGCTGACTCTTCCCAAATTTCAGGAGAACCATCTTTTTGGTACGCCCGCAACGGCACAATTTTTATCCAAAAGTACCACATGCCAAGCGTATTACTCATAAATTTGGTTTGAAAATTTTTGAAAAATAAAATAATTAATATTCTAAGTGCAAAAGATCACTTTTTTGGAGTTTTTATACTCAACGTCCTTTTCACCATTTTATTATTCTATTTCTTACGTTGATGCGGATTGTTCATATTCTAGAATGTAAAATGTATGGTTCAGACATTTTTTATCCAATTGGACTTACAGTGTTCGTACAGTTTTTTTTATTGGGTCTTCAGTTTGTCAGTGACAGCCGTTCGGGAAACACTTTTCCCCAGCTGGCTCTTACCAGATTTCAGGAGAAAAACCTTTCCGGTACGTCCACAATTGGACCATTATTATCCAAAGTACCACATCTCAAAAGCATCACCCATACGTTTGAGCAAAAAATATTGAATAATGAAAAGATTGTGATTTTGGGTGAAAAAGTTATTTTTCTCGAAATTCTCGTGGTCAACATTTTTTGTAACCATTTCATTATTTGATTTCGCACGTGAATATAGCTTTTCTATATTCTGGAATGTAACATGTATGATCCAGATTTTTTCACCGAATTGCACCGACCTCGTTCGTACAGAAACAGTTTGAAAGCGACAGGGGTCATTTTGACCCCATGACTTTCCGTAAGTGCGACTAAAGTTAATCATTTCATCTAGAACACATCTGCTAGGCTGGTAGCCAATCAAAATTTCATTTCACCCAAACAAATCATTCCCCTCGCTATCCCTGGAAAATAAACCCATTCACCAAAACGAACATACACATGCACTGAGAGAAATGTATGGTGTTCTCAACCATATTATAACTATATTTTATATTTCCCTGAGGGGACAATAATATTTCATAGCCATAGTTACTGCCAAAAGTATACTACTGCTTATTGATATTTTAGCAGTTGCATGAATTATGCACATATGCTAACCGCAACCTCCAATCTTACAAACATACGTTTATTCTTTAAGGCAGGATTCTACTTTGAAACCATGAAAAAAACGCTATTTTCGTGATTTTTTTCTGAGATTACTATTAAGGGGGAAGCCTGCTTTAGAGGCTTCAAAAAATCGATTTTTTCGAGGAGTTTTTTGGGAAGGTTAAGAAATATTCGATTGAAACGAAACTTTCAGGTTTTATTGTTATATATTTCAACAGTCTTCTCAAATTTTTTCATTAAAATATATGTCATATTATGCCTGGTACAAGCATTTCGCCGAGGCGCCTCGAGTGTGCATGTGTCGTGCGGCGGGAAAGATGCAGGTCGCAATTTCCATCTGAAACAAAAAACCCAAAAAATTTTTTATTTTCAATAGTATAGCTTCTCGTTAAACCAAGAAAATTCAACAAAAAGTGAGAAATTCAACAATTTTTCGCAAATTAAAAAAAAAATTCATTTTTTCGGAAAAAAAATTCACTTTAGATTGTTTAAAAAGTGGGTTAATCATAACTTTCTTAAGGTTTTTTAGGTTCAACAAAAAGAGAATTTAATCCCGAATACAATGAATTTTGTCTCGTTTCGATAGGACGTTTAATTTTTTCCCTATCTTTCCCGCCAATTAGGAAAAATCGTAAAAATGAAAAACCGAGAAATCGCGCGTCAAAGTTTTCGTATATAAAAAATCGTAATTTTCTTGAACTTACCGCAATAATATGCTAATCAGCGATTCCTGGTCCATAGAGTTGCCCTTCAGACTCTTCAAAAACCCTTTGGATACGTACAATAGTTACCATGGGTACAATACATACAATAGATCGAGGGGCGGAGCGCGGGCACTCCGAGCGATCCGGCCGCTCGTATACCTGCTCGACGCTTGCTCACTATTTCTTCTGTAACTCCGAAAATAATTTGAATTTGCTTTTGAAATTTTAGGGACACATTCTTGGATAGTTTGGGAAGACATTTATGCAAAAAAAAAATCGATTTTTTGAAGCCTCTAAAGCAGGCTTCCCCCTTAAAGATATCGATATGGGGTTTAAACTGTTCAATAAATACACTCTTTAAATACATAAAAAAAAATTTTAATGTATTTTATTCATTTTTTGTACACGTAAAATATGTTTAAAGCCAACGCCTCGAAAAGCAGGTACCGTTGCCGTGGTCGTGAAATCTTCCCGACGGATGGTCTGAAACAAAAAAATCAAATAGTTTCATGTTCAGTATGTCTTCAGGAACCGACCTAACTAGAATATTTTATATACGTGCAAAATTAACAAAATGGCGGCTAAAATACGAAAAAAATGCGTTTTTTTGGGTCTTTTTTTGCAATAAAAAAATAGTTCTAATCAAAATTTTAAGTTGATTGTAGTTAGGTCGGTTGGTACACACATATAGAATATGTGTTCCAAATTTCATAAGGATCGGTTCAGTACTTTTTGAGTTATCACGACCACGGTACTTGAAAATGTCGTTTCGAGAAAAACGCGTTTAAAGTTTTGGTGAGTGATAGGTAGGTGCTCAGGTAGGTGCGTTCGAAAGGCGAAAAAGGATAGTTAGACTGCTTGGAACTTTATAAAATTTTGACCGAACATTCTTGAACATATTTACTTTCGAAAAATGTAAAAAAAAAAAAATTTCAAAGTTTCAAAGTAGAATCCTGCCTTAATGCTATATAATATAGTAGGTTTTCATAAAATAGATTTTCCCTGATACTATCAAAAATTTACTCCCCGAAGATTTTAATAGTGAGCTAAAATATGTATGTACATTGATTAAAAATATTGCCTGTAATTTGCAACGATGTTTATAGTGATTTATACCATATTATAATAGACGACCTGCGATATGCGTATTTGGTGTCCTATCCCAGTGTTGGTACAAAGCATCAATGCCCGTCTACTAAATGCATAGAACATTTCATAAATCGAAAATAAAATAAAATACGCAACTGAGAGTTCTGCCTCGATGATTTTTTATTATAATTCGCCATTCCCTGGCCCCCTGTAATGATTTATTTCGAAGAAAATATTTCGCCTGATCAGAATCGAACCTAGAACCTAACTGCCTACCTTCTGCCTATTCTACGCACGCTGCCGCTACGCTACCGAATACTTTTGACATCTTTAGTACAAATATGGCATAAGAGACGAAAGTAATTGCGGTTTTACTTCCGAATAGCTGTTACCTGCAATTTAGGTGAAATTTTGCACAGATCTTTTTTTTATAATCAAAGTTCCTGTTCAAATGGATTTTTGGCCCTTCACAATAGTTTTGTACCATATAATAGTGATTTATACCATATTATATGATACGACCTGCTAACTACATAGTAAGATGCGCCCTACAAGAACAGAAGGTGAACTACAAGACGAAGTGTTGAACTGATATCCTATTTTTGCAATGCAACAAACATAATATCACTGTAAAAAATTTCTGTATGAAAATTAATATACAAGTGTAGGAAGTTTTTATGCGGATACCGCTTATGAAATTTCAGATACGATTTTGAAAATCAAAAACAGGTTATTTTAAAAATGAAAGTGTAGTTCCGTAATATTAATATACTTGTGCGTTTGAAAAATAATGCACGTGTAAAGAAATAATCACATCCAAGTATATTGAAATCAAGAACCATTTGCTGATATCACTATACAAGTGTATATTAAATTCAAGAACCATTTGCTAATATCAATATACGGGTGTGTATTAAAATTACTGATCATAAGTATTAAGTTTATTTCAGAAATTGTTAATTGCAATACGTTTTTATGTAAAAATTATCAAATTAAGACCACTCAATTCATATACTGTAAGATGCTTTCGTGATACTTGTGTATATGATTTTTTCGCAGCTTTATCCCATAATTAATATTGAATACTTGAATAATAAAATTTAAATGCAGTGAAATCACTGCACGTATGTATTTTTTTTCTTTATATATGTATTCCTCAGAGGCACGGGCCTTCTCCTTTTACCATCCTCTCCTTTTTCCTTCCATCATTCACAATCCTTCCAGAGTTCCCTACATTCCTTCCAAAGCTCCCCCCCCCCCCCCCCCCAGAGTATTGACCGCATCCACTCTTTCCTAATGCACTACTGTATCGCATTTGCACGAGGGCCCAGGGAAACTGCGGAAAACCTGGGCCGCCGATACAGGCGGTCATATTTGGCTGAGTTTCAGTTGTATTACCATGAGAAACTCAGACAAACACTGTTTCCCACTCAGAGGTTGACGCGCAAACCAGGGCACGGGCAAACGGTCACCGCTCCAGTATTGGCCGCGCCCAATACTGCTTAACTTCAATGACCGCCGAGCCCGCACACCGACCGCGCGCCCAACTCTGTCCACTGCACGCTTGTATTTGAAATTCATGTGATTGTGAGATATCGTCCGGGTCAACAATTATGAAAATCATAAAATGTTTCTTCAATATTAATATACGAACACATTAAATTCAACTTATCTGTGATTTGTTTTTGACAAACAATTGTTAATATCAGTGGCTTTTATCTTGGAAATTTCTGAATCGAATCACAGTATTCATGTACTGGATGGTATTATTTCGAGAAGTACATCATCGATATTCCTAAAGATTTGTCTTATATTTAACTCAGCGTCGATGAGAAACAAATATCAGATAGGGGTACAATCACGATACTTTCCAATTCCAATTCAGTTCCAGATGTATTATATTTTTCAGGCAGCCGTAAATAAATTTCAAACTTGTTTTGTATTTTCAATACTCTGTTTTTTATAGTTGATTTATTATACATCTGTAGTAATTTTCAATTGAAGACACGGGTTAATACAATACATTTCCCACAAATTTACAAACTTGTCTTTGAAATTCCATGTTGCATCTATTAAATTCTATATCCACGTTGGAATTTCATGTTCCTGTTTTAAATTTACGGTACAAGTGTTTTAAATTTAATTTCATCTACCGAGTTCGTAAAATTCAATTCTTTTGTATCTTAAATGTATTGTAAATTTCATATCATTTTTTACAGTGATATGTAACAGTTTGTCAGACATGCGAAGTTCTTTCAACTATTAACGGGGTCCTCTAGTTTCTCGGGTGGAAAAAATCGATTTTTTTTTTTTCATAAATCACATCTACAACATGTGTAGAAAATGTGTGCCAAAGGATTATTCGATATTCGAAGTGGTTCACAAGTATAAATCACATGCGCGAACTTTCAAACGCGTTTTTCTCGAAACACCATTTTTCGAAACGGTGACCACGATATTTCAGAAACTACTGCACCGATCTTGTTCAAATTTATACAGCATCTTTAATATGTTATAAGCCAGCGATGGAACTAGGATTATCATGATTGCTTCGATAGTTTTTTTTTGTACGAGCGAAAAACTTAAGAAAAAGTGAGTAAAAAATAGAATGTAATTTTCAAAAGTGTATAAAAAAGTCAATTTTTGTAATTTAGAATTCACTCTAGTTCAATCGCTAGTCTTAAATATGAAGATTAAAAAGCCATTTGGTTTTTTGATTTCAGATAAGCAGAACAGCCGCAATCTTGGTCACCGTCAAGCACCTCTTTTACTTGATGTCTTCCTGTCGGCCACTATAACCTTTATTCTATTATATATTTTGACTTCAAAAAATTTGTAAAGCTTATTTAAATGTTAATAAAGATTATGCCAAAACAATGAGATTGATTATTTCGATGCTTTGCCCGTAAAAAATTATTGAAAAAGCCGTAAAAAAAACAGCCGAGAAACTAGAGGACCCCGTTAAGCTGCGGTTCCTCCAACTGCAAATGATTTACGTCTTCGCTATAAGTGAACTTTACTTTAAAAAACTTTCAGGTAGTCAATTTTCATAAGGGCTTCTAACAAATTATACTCGAAAAACGTTAATGTTAACCATATGAACTGTACAAACTTGAAAAGAATAGTATGATTGAACAAAACTTAACGTACAGTATGCAACATTAGTATTTCTACGCCGATTTTGTTATACCCAAATAGGGTTTTACAATCGGCACAGTAATGGCGCACGACTGGTTGCCAGAGAAAAAACGATGGCGTGGTAATGGCCATGTAAACGGGCCAGATCCGCACCATGCATGGTTGTTAATGGTAAACCATAAATGCCTACTAAGACTTGGCCAAATATCATACGCCCATATTGGCCCAGCAACGGCTGCCGGATCTTCTGCCGGAAATGAAAAATAAAAAATTTACAAATTATGAATATAAAAATTCTAGTAGTATCTTTTTTATTTTCTTATGCTTTACTTACGTCCATGTACATCGAATAATTGCTTTAAAAACGCTTTCTGCATTGTTCAAGTTTTTACCTATCATCGGGATCGAACCTACGTCTTTCGTTCTCGTGTTGAGCGCCCTACCCACTTAGCCATCCTAACACTTACAGAATCCATCGTTTGTTCGTTCCTTACTTTTATGCCGATAATTTTATTCGTGACATTAAAGTTTACCGACAATTTTTTTGGTCCATTTAGGCTGTGAAAATAACTCGCTCGTTTTGGGTGAAGTTCCGAAAAGCATATTCCTCTGATCGAGCTGAAATTTTGCACCGAACTTCCTCTCATTATCCTAAGAGAAACCCTTAACGGATTTTTGACGACTAGCAATAGTTTTCGATATATCGCATTGTAAAGTTTATTATTTCACGCCATACGAGTATATCTATATATCCGATAGATACCCCCCACTCCTCCGGCCACGCTGCTTCCTAGCAAACAGCGCTCGCCCGTACATGCATATCACTTGCCATGTGGGATGGGTTTGTTGGGTTTATTTAATATAGTAGAAGCGCAGTACAATAAATAACTTTCAATATACGCTATGTCGTAAACTATTACTAGTCGCCAATATCCTTTTAAGGGGTTACCCCCACTTGCGATTTTGAAAAAATCGATTTTCTTATTGCATTTTTTTGAAGTATAAGTATCTGAGAATATGTCCTGAAAATTTCAAGTCGATCCGAACAAAATTGACTGAGATATGAGCGTTGAAAGAGAAGAATCCGTTGTGTAAACGACCGGCTAGTCTGCCGTCTGGCGCGCTTTTCTCAAAACGGCATTTCTGAAGTCGGTGACCAAGATTACTCGAACACTAATGAACCGATCTTCTTTAAATTTTGCAGGCTTATTTAATACATAAAAATGTAGTCTTTAATCGTTCGATTTTTTTTCGAAAAAATGGCCGTTTTATAGCCAAAAAACGGCCGTTTTTTTTCGTTAAAATCGAACCATTAACTTTGACTGTCCGCCATTTTGTGAAAAATGAATATTTTTTAAAATCCTTCGATTAAAGACTAGTTTATACTTATATTTGACTAAATCCATCCACATTTTTTTTTCAGATGATCCACTTCGCCGCAATATTGGTCACCGCAAACCGTGTATATAAAAACATTATTTCATTGACGGCCATTTGCCACTAAACAATGTAATATTTTTCAATAAAAAAATTACTGAAAGTTCTTCAAGATGTGTTCTTTAAGATGGTATATTGATCGATTAAAAAAGTTTTGTAGTTTTCTTTAAAAAAATTCATGAAAAAGGCCTTTTTTGGGCTACAAGTGGGGGTAGCGCCTTAAAGGCTTTCTTAAAATATTGAAAAGAAGGTCTGGGCAAAATTTCAGCTTCATCAATGGGATATGCTTTTCGAAGTCCTTTTCCCTTGTTTTTACGTATTACAGTTTAACGACCTGCATTTGCAAAACGCCCTAGAACAAACCACCAATGGCTGGCATAGACCTGGCAACCCGTTCATCCGCCTACGATACCCCAATGCTGATCGCCATATTATCGGTGCAAAGGTATTGGCCCACCAATGGCTGGCATAGATCTGGCAAGCCGTTCATCCGCCTACGATACCCCAATGCTGGTCGACGAATTATTGGCCGATTATCAGCAAACCGTTTAATGGCTGAATGCTGGCATTTTTGTTACGACAGGCGACCTTATATGGGTGGCACTGAATTAACTATATCTATATTGTCAAGCCTTTTACAATAGTAAATAATCATTTCGGGGATAATAGATAGTCAAACACGGCACCCAAATCGCATGTTTAGGTATGCTTTTCGCTTATAGTAGTGTTAACCACACTATGATTGCGGCGCAATAAACTATAATGAATTTTACTATCCCCTCTTTTACCGTGGGCGTTTGTAGTAAACACCATGTACTTTTCTCTCAGTGTGGCGATTCGGCGACGTTGAATCCCAAATCTCGCCAAAGCAGAACCACTTTTTTCTCGATACACTTGGAAAAACTCCATCCTGGAATTTCGTTCCCGGATGAAAGAGCTTAAGGCTTGAGACATTATTTTGCGCACGATTAATGATGGAGCTCGTAATTTACAACTTCTCTCATAATGCGTTGGGCGAGCCCACGCAGACACCGGGATTTTCTCACATCCGTCACTAATCATTGCAAGGGGCGCCCTCAAGATAGGGCGCGCCATCTGGTAGACGGGATGTTGAACGAGCCTCGCGTACCACCGCACGCGAGTATTTCATTCTCCTTTATCCAATTTCTCTCAGTTCGAAGGCGTTTACGATCCATTCGTCGTTTCACTCGTACACCGCGCTCGCGCGTCTTATATAGAGTAATAGAGTAGAAGTTTGTAAAGAGCAGGCAGGCGAGGAGAAAGACAGAGAGAGACAGAGAGAGAGAGAGAGAGAGAGAGAGAGAGAGAGAGAGAGAGAGAGAGAGCGAACAGTGAACCCAAATCGACTTGCCGTTACTACTGGTTTTTCTTCTCCCCCGTAGCTTCTCCCTCCTTTCGTACACTTTCCGCAAAACCTCCTATATCTCCCCCTCACCCCTCCTCGCCATTTGTCCGAACTTTCTCGCTGGTAATAAAACAAACCACGAAGGTCACGCTGTCTGAAGGAGGCGAATTCACGATTGCAATTTTGGGAAAGAACATGTCGTTGCCGACAGCGGTAAAAATTTCAACGTTCTTTGTTCAAGTTTGACGTTTGATATCCTCCATCTTCATTCCAACGAGAATAGTAACGCAGCCAGGGCCAATACTTGGATGGGTGACCGCTGAACCGCAGTGTTACTGTATCGGCTCAGGTTTTACGCAGTTTCCCTGTGCCCTCGTGCGAATACGGTACGATAGCGAATCGAAAGTGGAGCTGGACTCCCCGGGGAGTCCCCCAGGAACTGGACAAAGCGTATTGACAGGCGTGGGTTAGAAGTATGGCGAAGGAGATAATAAAAGGTCTCAAGAACATACAAAGGAAAATTTGGAGCAAAAACGTCATTTTCAATTTTAAGGGATCTTCTCACTTTAGAGGCTAAAAAAAGCTAGTTTCATGAATTTTTTGGGCAGGTTTATATTATAGATAAGGTAAACGGCACAGTTACTGACACTTTGAGAGCAGCGGTGTCGGATTTTTACTATTCATTGACGCGCGATATAGCTAAAATGAAAAGTAAAGGTTTTAACACGTGCGTTAAAGCCCCCTAAATGAGATTCACCTATCAAACAAGTGAAATAATTCATATTTATTAATATAATAATTGTTTTAATATCGCTTCTCTGCTGCCGGGGTTCCTGACACTAGAGAAACATCCATATCGTAGTTTGTGACCCCTACGTATACCTGATTCATGACCCCCTTGACGCAGTTTGTGACCCCTACGTGTACCCGATTTATGGCCCCCTTGGCACAATTCATGACCTCTATGCGTACCCACTTCCTGACCCTTCCGAATATCCCATGAAAACGGGTTAAGTGGAAATATATATAATTTCACGGACACACACACACACACACACACATATATATATATATATATATATAAACAAGTATAAACAGTAAAAAACATTCAATTAGTGGACAACTATTATATCTTCGACGCAGTCTTGAGGGATAAACTTTTTTTTCTCCCTATCAACATTCACAATTATTAACATATATATTATAAACATTGAACAATGCAAAAAAAATATCAGCAGCATTGAGTAAGAAAATATTTTGAATACTAGATTTCCACAAATTTTAATAATTTGTTAATAATTTAATAATAATTAATAATTAAATAATTGTTAATAATTTAATTAATTTATTATGTCACGGCAAATTAGAATAAATTAACAAAAAATGGTTCGACGCAGCAGGTGACAAGTCAAGGGTCAACAACTGCAACATAGCCTCAATTGTGTGACGTAGTTATTGACACCACGGATTTAACCAAATATCTCACCAAAACTTAAATTATTTTTTTATCTCATCGACAGTCTGGTTCCTGCTGAATATGTCGATACCATTTTTATGTCGTTTTATACTTACAGGACGAACAAATTTCCGATTTACGTAGATCGTCGCACTTGCTATCAGCGTCTAGCACGGCCGCTGCGGAGCCACTGAGACGCGTGTTACACTGTTCACTCGTCAATTTTTATTATAAAATATTGCATTAAAAAAAGGTGTGTTTGTCCAATAATTAAAAGTGAAAAACGCTCTTTAATTAGCCGATAATTTAATTATTATTCGACAAAAACTATATTTATGGCAGTCAAAACTTTGCCGTCGGGGTCATAATCTGGGACAGGGTCAGAAACTGGGCCGTTTACCTTATTGACATAAACGTTGTTACACTCAATAAATACACTTTCGAAATACTTTTCCAAAATAATTTAATTAGTTTAAATTACTATTTATAAACAAAAATGGTAGTTAAAAAATGTCCTAAAAAACTTGTAGGTCTGTGCTGTTAATGAAATCTCGGAGATGGATCATCCGAAACAAAATAATCAAACGGTTTTAGATTCGGCATGTTAATGGCTATGGCGCATATAATGCAATTTTTTATATATGCAGAAATAACAAAAATGCGGAAATTTTTCGAAAAAAAAAAAAACAAAAAAAAACGTTTTTTTTCACCGTTTTTTGCAAAAAAATAGTTAAATTTATCAATTTTTTTTTTTTAATCCTTGATATGCGCTATAGCTATAGATGTATAGAATGTGTGGTTAAAATTTCATGAGGATCGGTTCAGTAGTTCGAAGATTTTATCAACAAGCCGTCGAAAAACGTTGTTTCGAGAAAAACGCGTTTAAAGTTTGTTTGGGTTACATAAACACATACATTTTTTTAAATGTATTTCGAAAGTGTGTGTTATTCAGTGTAAGAATTTTTATATCAATATCGCGTGACGCGGCGGCGGTGTGGAGGCGACCAAAGGGCGTGAGTGCCTGCGATCACGTGGTACGCTCCCCACTCTCCACCGCGACCGCTTCCCCCGACTGGTCGTCCAGCGGAGTGGGGGTGCAGTGTCCGAATTATGTATATTAGACGGTTAATTACGTGGCGTGTACCCGCCACAAATACGCGATTTTCTTGCAACCGGAAATGAAGAACGTCCTCGTCCTCGCTCAGGATCCTCCAGGTATTCAACTACGTCGTTTTATAGTCACGGTAGAAATCGCGAACGTTAATGTACACAGAGGGCCTCGAGTGTATATGCGGACTTTCCATTTCTCGCTATTCTCCGCCTG
This sequence comes from Ophion slaviceki, assembly GCA_944452715.1. NCBI lineage: Eukaryota > Metazoa > Arthropoda > Insecta > Hymenoptera > Ichneumonidae > Ophion > Ophion slaviceki. Next base: position 38,571,641 of record OX101784.1, read on the forward strand.
CTCTCGGAAAATACAGCAGCGTGCCAGTTATCAGGTAAATGCGGTAGTTGGCTCAGGGAAAACCTCGTCGAGCGATTCCAAATTAGCATACAACATAACCTCCAACCCGCCTCTCAGTCAGTCTCTCTTGCTCTATCAGTGCCATGATCTCTCACTCCCTCTCTCTCTCTTCTTTTCTATCTCCGTTTCACGATGATAAACACGTGCTATGCGCACTCTCCTCCCGGAAAATATGTAAACTGGTTATCCAAACTCGCGTACATATCGGCAAATTGTAGATGCACCGGTGCGGGATATAACGCATCATCGCTTACGATCCTGTGCAGCGTCGTGCGTTCACGATTATATACAAGCGGCAATGGCGAATATTTAGGAAAATATTCCATCGAGAATTTCATTCGATTCGCTCAGTGCGTTTTTTTTATATTATTTGTCATCGCACAGACAGGATGTACATACATTACGTCACTCTCTGTCGCTCTTTCTCTTTCTACAGCTCTTGCATTTCCGGTTCGACTCTGCAGTCGTCACTCGATTATTCAAGCTGCACGCAGAGCTATATCTTGCTATCGCTTCCGATGCAAGGTCTTTCCCATTTTTACTCGCTCTTTCTCGCTCCCTCTCGCTCAGTCACTTCTGACGTACTTTTTTTGGCATTACTGTTTCCTTCCTTCTGCTAGACGGGTACATATCGACTCGTCTTTCTTACGTACCATGTGGACTTTGATGCGTAACAGTGCATTACTCTATTCTCGTCTTGTCACGTCTCGTCATGTCTCGTCCCGTCTCGTCTCGTCTCGCCTGGTCTAATTAATTTGAATCAATAGAACTAGGCGAGACTAGGCGAGACTAGGCAAAACTAGGCGAGACTAGGCGAAACTAGGCGAAATTAGGAGAGACGAGGCGAGACGAGGCGACACTAGGCGAGACGAGGCGAGACGAAGCGAGACGAAGCGAGACGAGGCGAGACGAGGCGAGACTAGGCGAGACGAGGCGAGACTAGGCGAGACTAGGCGAGACAAGGCGAAGCAAAGTAAAACTAGGCGAGACAAGCAGCCAAAACAAGGCGAGACTAGTAGAGACTAGCCGAGACTAGGCCAGACGGTGCGAGACGAGGCGAGATTAGGCGAGACTAGGCGAGACTAAGCGAGACAAGGCGAGACTAAGCGAGACAAGGCGAGACTCCGCGAGACTAGGCGAGACTAGGCGAGACAAGGCGAGACTCCGCGAGACTAGGCGAGACTAGGCGAGACAAGGCGAGACTAGGCGAGACTAGGCGAGACAAGGCGAGACTAGGCGAGACAAGGCGAGACTAGGCGAGACAAGGCGAGACTAGGAGAAACTAGGCGAGATAAGTTGAAGCAAAGCAAAACTAGGCGAGACAAGCAGCCAAAACAAGGCGAGACAAAGTGACACTAGGCGTGACAAGGCGAGACAAGGTGACACTAGGCGTGACAAGGCGAGACAAGGTGACACTAGGCAAGACAAAACGACACTAGACGTGACAATGCGAGGCGAGACCAGTCAAGACAAGGCGAGACCAGACACGACAAGGCGAGACTAGGCGAGACAAACCAAGACGAGGCGAAACCAGTCAAGATAAGGCGAGACAAGGCGAGATTAGACGAGGCGAGGTGACACCAGCCGACACAAGGCGAGGTGAGACATGTCACCTTTCTCTTTCACTCACCAACTTCCATAATACCCTCTCAATAATCGCCCACCTCCCGTCTTCGTTTCCCAAGTATGCTTTCTTCGTACATCCTTTCGCGGGCGGCAGCGAGTGGCCGTCCACCCAACAAAATAATCTCATCCTCACGTGGCCGGAGAAAAATTCCCCTCGTAATAAAATTCACGTGAACGTTGTAAGAAAAAAAAACCGAAAAATTGTGAGCAAATTTACGTGAAAATGTTTTTGTAAATCCGATTTCACGCAAATTTCCATATACAACGCATTCCCGTGATCCTCCATTGAATTAAATCAATAGTGCTTTTAATTCACGCGGCTTTCTTCTACGTAATTGAGGATATTAATGGAGCAGAAAGCGCATCGTGCCACAAAGTCAACGTCGAGTGATCCTCGGTCGAGCGTTCTCAGAACCAAAAAAAAAATAACTCCAAATCGACAGGATCATATTGCCGGAGAGATTAACCGCGTACTTCCGTTTTTCAGCAACTTCTTCCCGGGTGCAGACGGCCAATGAATTTGCCCCACGCTTCCCTCTCCACTATTTCATCCCCTCGTCCGACGAGATCGCTCTTTCGATTTTTATCCCTCATTATTTCCGCCCCCCCTCCCCCACCGCCGTCCACCTCCTCATCCGTTTTACCCTCGCGTGCTTTTTCCTCCTCGAGCGCGCGCACAGCCATCAGCTTCGCACGGTATGTTATTCGTCGCTTCAGCTCCGGGACTGTGGAAGCTCTTGCCCTTCCTCTCGTGCACGTACGTACTTCAATTACGCGAGGTTCCTTCCGGAACAGCCGGGCTCGCCGTCACCGCGAACGCGACACAATTTTAACGAATACAATTTTGCAAATTCGAGTGGACGCATTCGCTTGGACGAATTCGAAAAAAAACGTATTCGGTAGGCACTTAGAAAAATCGCGAAAAACTGAAAAAAGGACTTGTCGCCGTTGTAGAGCTGTGATTTTATTTGAACCATTATCGAAGTCGGACAATTGATCTTTTTCTTGCAATGAAAACAGGTCTTGTAATAGTTTTACAGTTATTGGTAATTGTTGATTATTATATTTAATTCATAATATATATATATATATATATGTGATTAATGTTATAAATAATTTATAATTTTTTTCATAATTATTATAAAACATAAATTAATCTAAACGATTATAAATATAATAGTATTAGAAAAATAATTATAAAAACGACTTGTATTATATATCTGTGTATATATTAGGCTTACCCAAATTTGTGCTTTATTTTTTTCCTCTTTCTTACCATCTAATTATCTTCTTTAAAGAAAAAAAATTAATATGTCGCGAAATCTGCGAGCGGTCAAAAAATATTGAGGTCGCTCAAGCCATCGAAAAATTCAAGTTTTCATTACAAAATCGATTTTTTTTTTCGTTCACTTCTCACCCATGACTTTTACGCTTTATAATTTTTAAATTAAGCTCATGACAGCTCTAGCCGGCCGATCAATATTTATTAGTCGCTTAAGAGCTTCGAAATTTCCAATTGTCGCGATTTTTGTCCTTCTCACTCATAAATTTAACATTTTCTGAAATTTTCAAAACAATTAATGCTTTTTTCTCTGGAAACGGGTTTTTTATATTTACCTCACATTTCTAATCCGATAAAACGGGGGACCTATAATTTTGTTTACGGACAAGAGCTTTAAAGAATTATTTTACAGAAAGAAAGATTATAATTTTTGGGTTAGTAGTGTGAGGTAACTTAAAAAAATTTGTTCCTAAATAAAAACGAATAATTGTTTTGAAAATTTTACAAAGCGTCAAATTTATGAGTGAGATGAGTAAATGAAAATTGGCGAATAATGGAAATTTCGAAGCTCTTGAGCGACCACTAAATATTTATTAACCGGTCATATATATATATATATATCAATTATTCGACTTTGATGATTCTACAAATAAAATCAAAGCCGTACAACGACGATAAGTTATTTTTATTTTTCAGTCTTTCGAACTTTCATATTTACTAAATTATTATAAATAACGTGTTGATAAATAAAATATTATTCATAAATAAAGCTGTAGAGCCACTTTTTCATTCGGTTATAACTCGAGAATTACTGAATCGATTTCAGATAATCTTTGACAGAATAACTGGGCCTGATGTCTAGAATAAGATTTAGGCTAATGGGTATTACGTTATGCAGTTAATTACAATTACAATAAACAAACATAACAAGGATCATATTCTTTTTAAACGAGTACAAACGAATAAACAAATGAACGGAAGCACAGAAAAACAAAAATTAAGGAATAATCGTGAGTTTTATGTAATTTTTTAATTTTCCTAAATGTTCTTCGCAGTTTGTTATTGCTTTCAATGAGCAATATTCATTAAAAATGAGAAAAAATAAAAGCAGAGACAAATTAAATAATTATGAAAAATGCACCACACTGAGGCGTACTTTGTCTGTAAATCTGTACATCTTTATGTCTATGTATGATGAAGCTGTGAGGAATTTTTTATCTGTAATTAGCGACGTTTTAGAAAATTTCGTTACGTAACGTTTATATTACAAATTAAAAGTGGGGGCTAAGAAGAAGGGGACAGAGAGAAAATGTTGTGGGAAAGAATTCCACACACGAGGGTAGTGCGCACCCTTCTCAGTATCTTATGCAAGACGTTTCTCAATCCCAACAAAAATGTAAAAAAATATTGAAGTAAGAGGGTTCTGCCATCAAGCCAATGTATAAAGCCGAAACACCACAATCTCATTGTTTATAACAGTAGCTTCAATAAAATGTTCATGGCCGCACTTATTGAAAACGAAAAGATCCGAAAAAAAAAGAATTCATCGTTGTCCGTTTACACCTAGCTCGCGGCCGGAAAAAAAGAAAAATGTATGTAAACTATTTTTGGAAAACATGTGCGGGTAATTTTTTAATTATAATAAAGAGTATGGTTTTCAATATCTTTTGTAATTTTTATATTAGAAAATATGGATGATGTTCCGAAAAGCCCATACCTCTTTTTTCCTTGAAATGTTGTATACTTATGTATTTTGACTCGCTGAACACGAAAATAACAATCAAAATTGGCGCAAATTTGATTTTCAAGATAAAAAGCTGGAAAAAAACGGATTTGTGTAGTTTTTAAATTTTATTTTAATAAATGTTGATCGTAGAGGAAAATGACTTCTACGAAAGTTGTAGCCCATCGAAAGACTGATAATTTATCTTCTATACAAATTTTGTCTTAAATCATTATTTTCTAAGAAAATTGGATAATGCTCCAATGAGTATATTTTGCTAAACTCCATTAGCAAATCCATTAGGGTTTGTTGGGCACCTTGGATGGGTACGTGGAATAGTGGGGTGCGTAGAACACTGGGGTGGGCGCAGAGCACCTTGGATGGGTGCGTGGAATTGTGGGGATCGTAGAACCTTGGGGTGGGCGGAGGACACCTCGGATGGGTGCGTGGAATCGTGGGGTGCGTAGATCACTCGGGTGGGTTTGTTGGGCACCTTGGATAACATCGAAACTAATAGAGTTTAGCAAAGTATACTTATTGGAGTATTATCCCATTTTCTTGGAAAATAATTATTTAAGACAAAATTTGTATAGAACATAAATTATCAGTCTTTTGATGGGCTACAACTTTTGTAAAAGACATTTTCCTCTACGATCAACATTTGTTAAAATAAAATAAAAAACTCCAAAAATCCGTTTTTTTTTTCAGTTTTTATCTTGAAAATCAAATTTGCGCTAATTTTAATTATCATATTCGTATTCAGCGAGTCAAAATACATCAGTATACAAAATTTCAAAGAAAAAAGCGGTATGGGCTTTTCGGAACTACACCCGAAAATATTTATAAATATGGCATATACAATGGTTTGTGCAGACCGATATTTGAAAAGCGTCCGGCGCGGTGACCACTGCTACTCGGCAACAAACCATCCGAAATTGAAAAAAAAACCCTAACGCATTTACTTCTTGCATGAAATTATCTGGTGTTTGGACGAAGGATTGAATAAAATATATATTTTTGAAAAAATGGCTGTAGTCCAAATTGAAAGTATCGATTTTCGGCGAAAAAAAACCCTCTATTTTTTAAAAGAGAAAACTATTTCTTGCTATGGAAGCTTTTTTTATCTTCCTATTTTTTAACGAAAAAATGTCGAAAAAATAGGCTAAATTCGATACTTTTTGTTTTCGGCGACTTTCATACTAATTAATAATCTTTTCACAAATTTTGTTTCAGATAATATTTACGGCCACAACCGTGTACATCGTGAGGACTCCTTTTCTTTTCAAAGGCATTTTCAACGGTGGCAAAACAGTGTAAACAAAAATAAAAGTTAACATTTGAAAAATTATTTTCCGTTCTTCATGCGTGCTTTGATTTGACATATAAAAATCAGACTGATTAGCGTATTTCAACCATCGAAAAAAAAATCGCGAAAATCAGCTATTTTTCTACCCGCTACACTGTGATGATAAAGCCCTTAACATACAACGACGATATTAATTCTCAAACTACAGCAACCGGATATAAATATACATATATACGTCTATACTGTAGAGAAAAATGCTTGGATTTGTATTCTGATTTATCCCCAGCCGAAGGAATTTCATCTCGCCGATTCCTCGATTATCTCCGGCGCACAGCTTCTTTATCTCCGTCGCTTGTATTTTTTCTTTTCTCTTTTCCTTCATCTTTCTCGTGGCTCGTTCCATAGCGCCGGGCACACCGTTCGATATATCCGCGGCGGTCTTTCACGTTGTACGATCGTTCGGGAACTTATTCCCTCGTTTATCCATCTTCGGCTGCGGGATAATAATTCAATCTCGCGAAAGGGACGGTACATGGAAGCTAAAAGCATGGAGGAAGGCTGTACGCGGTGGCAGTGGGAGGAAGGGTACGAAAGGAGCACGGTGAACGGCTATCGATCAGAGTACGTGCCTCGGGGGACTCGAGGGAAGGGGACTATCAAACCCGGAAAAATAGAGAAAGAGAAAGCGATTTCTTGCTAAGAAAAGTGAAGAAGAATAAAAGATAGCAAGAGGGGGGGGGCAGTAATCGCAGGTAGGTGAAGAGCTTTACTCTCGAAATTCCATTTTCTTCTGTTTGTTTTCTCATTGCGGCTTGAATATCGATATCTACGTTCATTTCGTACTTCCACACTCAGTTTTTTTGCTACTTTATCTATTTACTAAACGAAATTATTGTTTTTTGGGTCCCGCTTTTTCTCGCTTTCTCAGTTTTCCCTCGCGAATTGCTCGACGATTCACGACAGTTCGAAATCATATTTGCTCATTACATATCCCACGCCACTGCTGTTTACCAACCGTATATACATATGTGTACCTCTCTCTCTCTCTCTCTCTCTCTCTCTCTCTCTCTCTCTCTCTCTCTCTCTCCTCTCTCTCTCTCCTCTCTCTCTCTCTCTCTCTCTCTCTCCTCTCTCTCTCTCTCTCTCTCTCTCTCTCTCTCTCTCTCTCTCTCTCTCTCTCTCTCTCTCTCTCTCTCTCTCTCTCTCTCTCTCTCTCTCTCTCTCTCTCTCTCTCCCCCTCTCTCCCTTCCTCTCTCTCTTGTGTACACGAACACGGTAGTTCCGTTTGCCTTCTCAGACTGGCTTGCTCATTGCGTGTTTGCCAGCTCGTTCCACTCACGACGATACGTTATTTTCCGTGATCTACCCATCATCGTTTCGTCCGTCTATTCCTCCTCGTTCCGTTTCCCCAAGTTCTTCGTTGCAGACACTTCAATTTCGAAACTGAGTCGTTTTTTGGAATTTC